>OZ035955.1:11110104-11710104 GCA_964034955.1 Orchesella flavescens | reverse complement strand
ACTACAAAAGCAAACTCATTTGATACACATTTGATTCATCTATCATTGATTTAATATGCATTTTGACGTAACCCACAAAGCAGTTACAAACTAAAAGTTCATTACCTTTTTGTGGAATGCTACAATAACTTTAGGCAAAACACAAATAACCGCTATATACCAGTTGTTTTCTCTTATTCCAATGCAAATCATTTAGATTGTGTACCCAAAACCCAACCCAATCAAATGCATCATCATCATCATCTCAATCTGGTCTGTGGCTGCTCATTAGAAACCTGTCGCTGCTAATGATTGAGTTATGAACTCAACGATACATTCATAAATATATAATACGTATACATCTCCAATTTCTGATTATGTGTATATACATACTAATTATTGTAAGTCGTGTGTGCATTTAAATTCTGGGCAGTTCACTGGGTTTGGTGTATCATATTGTATGAAGAAGATAAGATAGTCCATGTTCTTGCTATTATAATTCTTACGTTACCCCATACCTTCCCAATAAATTTACATATGCTCACCAATTTATTATTGACACAGATCATTCCAGTTTTCAGCTACCTTTTGTTCGTCATCTTCGTTGATTAAAAATTTGGAGAAAAAATACTCACTAACGTCATTGCTTTTTTTAAAAAATATCTGACTCAATCAAAGTTTGGAAAAAATTATTCTAATTAAAATTTTAATGAATTCGTGACGTATTTTCGTTGATAAGATTCAAGTGTCCAGAATATATAACAGACGGTGAACAATGATGATATATGTACAACTGTACAAGTCACAAGTACAGAGGAAATCGAGCTAATGCAGATTATTATGCATTTATTCAGGGTTTGTAATATCACTTTAATAAATAAATTAAATGAACTAATAAATTAGATACAGAAGTTGACATCAAAGTTGACATTGTTGGGGCAATTGTGGAGACCAGCTTCATCATCATAAGAATAGGAGTAGGCAGTTGGGCAATCTCTGTGGATGAGTTTGACAAACTCGGTCTGAATAACAACGTTTTGACGGCATTGTTCAGGTGAGATTGGTGGGGTTGGGCAACAGTACCAGAGTCCATTACCCTCATTCTCTGGGCGACCAAGTCCGAATGGTCTGTGGATAAAACGAAACATTTTGTGTTAACAAAAAAAAATAGTTTAAAGCGTGAAAACAGGTTTGGGAAAAGATTTTGAATGCTTACGGTGGGTAGTTCCATTTCTTGCATGGAGACAAGCATTGAACTGTACGTCCGTTCTTGATAACGCGAAGATCTCCTACTTCCCTCTCAACTGGGCAAGCGTCAAGAGACATGGCACAACGGGTGTGGGTGCAAGATCCTTGAATGCTGCTTGGAATAATTTCAGCGGAGATACTGTAACCATCGACCAAACTGACATCGTACCATACATCACTTCCATCGTTAAGGGTAGGGAAGAAAAATTCGACTTTGGTTTCTGCTGGAGGATCGCAGCCCTGTAACAGTAACATGAAGGACACGGCTATTAAGATTTGGGGAAACAATGATCAGCAGGTCACATCTTTAATGGCAAATCATTGTGTCTAAAACACTTGCCGTTGGTAGGCACGGTGGCATACTCTGTCCTACTTCACAGTTGTGGCCACTTCCATCACAGCCTGTGTACAAAAAAAGAAGAGTTTATGGTTGGTCAACAGCTTCCATTACATATATATGCTCAATTTGAGTTTGCACATTACCCATCTTTGGCCAAAATCGACCACCCCAACCTCCATCAGGAATTTGATAAGTGAAGGAAGCGCCTTGTCCAAGTTTGACAACTCCAGGTGAAAGCTCAGGTCCCTGAGCGTTGGTCAGAGGAGAAATCCAAATGTCTTGGTTGCATCTGTTGGCGAACTTGATTGTTCTTCCAGAGATGAGAGCGGGGAGTGCAAGAGCACAAAGGAGCACGGTACTGACGCGCATTTTGATCTGAAAGAAGATAGAGTAGTGATGCAATTTAGAAATTATTTCTAATGACAAACTTTTTATTTTGCAACATGGGTATTATGAGTTAGAATTATAAAAGTTACCTGTTTTAGTATAACTACCAGTCTTTACCGAAATTCAAGTTTCAGTGAGAGGCATGTTCCCGAAACTTCCTTATATAACAAGTAGTAGAGTGTTTGCGGTACGAGAGTTTGATATCTGATGCCTGTCACTTTATTTTTTTTTGGAATACTGGGGCATGACAGTTGATACTGTCAGAAAATGATTGAAGTTGATGCATTATCGTCACCCCATCCATTATATCATTCTTCGTAAAAAATCTGTCTGCACAAACAATAATTTTATTTGCTATCTGGTAGCACAAAAATATTTTGGGTTGGATAATGTTTGCAAATTCATTAAGCATGATTTAATTTCTGTTTTTGATTATGTAAACGCTTTGTGCAAAAAAAAAGACTTGAAAATTTAACTTACAAAAAATTTCGCATCAAAATCTCCATTGAAATTCAAAAATGAAGGCAGGTGTTCGTCTCTTGGAGCGTGAATACTTGTATAAGCACCTCTTCAGGTTAATGTATTTCTCATTTTCACGCTGCACTAATTATGGAAGCCCTGGCATAATTATCACATTTCTGTCAATCATTTAATCCGAAATTATTGTTAAAATATTTTAGTATAGCACATTGCTCTTTTGTTACTCGTATCTTGATCTGGATTATGGATACTTTGCACACAGCAAAAATACATGACTATTGTCAATTGCTTACTTAACTGGCAAATATGTGAGAACATTAATTCAACATTATTTTCAGATCTTGGAGTTCTGACTTTGATTTGTGTATTTATAAGCCGATTTATTTACATCTAAATACAACATATCAATCAATCATCGAAATGCTCAACAATATGTCACGGGCTTCAGTGGTTTATCTTGTTGTTAAAATTAGTTTGACCAGTTTCCATTTTGACACAATGTCAATATGCTCGTATATCTTATTTTTGAAGCGAACCCAATTTATAAATTTGATGAAGTGTATTCCTATACATATCTGTTACGTTACATGTCCCTCCTTTCCATTCGTAAAGGGTACAAATAGGTTATCCTCGGATTAACAGCTTTCAGTTTACATTGACTACACGGGAATAAAAAGACCAGGTTCAGGTAGAACTGATGGAATAATATAATGAAAAATAGGTACAGGAACATTGTTACATTGCGTTATGAATTTTCTCTTTTAATTTGTTTTTTTGCAATATATATGTACGCAATTCAACTGTTAACTGTTTTGTAATGATAAAAAATGTCCTTCCTACTTATCACCATTTTTGGTAAATAGAAGAAAATAAGGAAAGTTCATTCATAATGGTGATTATAATTACATTTGATATTGAAATACTGATACAAAACAACCATGTTCCTGCAATTTAATCGTTGCAAAGGTTTAATTTTCACATAAATTATTATAATTTGTGTAAACAATACTTAACATTCAGGTAAACTTTTATGAACGCATATACAACATACCACATCCGATTTATATATTAAGCAATATTGTTTGAGCGTAAAAAAGTTATTTTCATAATTTATTAATATAATCAGATGAGTATGATTCATTAATTTTTTAATTGGAAGAGCAAAATGTCAATTGTAGTGACAATATATGATATGATGATAACAGGAACTTACGCATGTGACCACATACTCTGATCTCTGATTCTGTTTGTCAATCGATTATTCGATCTGTTAAAAATAAACTGATCTTATCAGAATGTAAGAGGGCAATCAACAACTTCAAATTTATAAGTATTTCATCATCTAGGGACACTAAGCACCAAAACCATTTGATAACCTTGGATGGATGCTGATGGAGAGGAGGGGAAATCACTTTTGGATGACATTTTTATTTCAAGAGTTTTTACTTGCGTAATTCACCCTTCTGTATAAAAGCTGGAGTAAGGGTTTACTAAAAATGTCCACATACTTTCATTTTTACTTGCTTCGATTAAAGTTGAAACGATGTACGCTCGCAACTTGGCATTGTTTGTAGTTTTGGGCTCCTTGGCCTTCACGCAAGGAATTCCACTAGAGAAAAACGCGACAACAAACGCTTTAGTCTTTAAAGCCGATTTTTCTAAACCCAGCTTATCCCAAGCTTTTGGTGGTGCAGGGATCAGTTATGGAAACCAGAATGTGATTCTTTGGGCCAGTGGTGGTGGCATTGATGTCCATTATCCAGCTGGCTCATATGTTCCTTCTGGGCCAATTGTTGGAGGATTTGGAATCTGGACAAATCATCCAGTTAATGCAAACACTGCAGTGTTCAAGTATGGCGTCTACTTTCCTGACAATTTTAACTTTGTGAAAGGAGGTCAGTATGGAGTAAAGAGAGCATGTAATTTTTGTCAATAATTTCAAATTTAAATGTTAATAAAAAGTTAAAAAATGAAATAAACATGTTGTTCGTTTTATAATATTGGTCTATTTATTTGTGTTGTCAATATTATTATTAATTGTTAGACCTAATTTAATTAGAATTCTCTTAAAATTTTAGTTAGCTAGTATTTGGGTTATGAAGAAAAACTGAGGATTCTAAAATTTAATAATGCTGGATTACCTCCTTTCACAAAGTTAAATCCAGCAGGAAAAAAGACGGAATACTTGAAACTTGCAGTATCTCCAGGAACTGGATGATCAGTCCAAACCCCAAAACCTCCAATTATTGGGCCCTCAGGGGAATAACTACCCGCTTTTTAATTTTAAAAATTTAATGTGAAACTAAGTTTTTATTTTTAACTTATGCATCAAGAAATTATTTTAACCAGGATTAGGTACCTGGGTAGTGAACTTCTATTCCACCACCACTTGCCCAAAGAATTACATTTTGTTCTCCGTAGCTAATCCTAGCCCCACCAAATGCTTGTGATATCGTTGGTTTAGAAAAGTTTGCTTTGAACACCAAAGCCTTAGGTTGAAACTCGGGTTGGCAATTTGCAAATGCCCACAGCAATATAATAATTGCTGCAATCAGGCTGGAATGATTTTTTAAGCCCATAATGACAATTTATTTATGTATACAGGTTGACACCAAAACCACAAATGATGTGGTATCTAATTAACAATCATCTTTAAGTACAGTTCATGCCTTCATGCCTTATCTCAACTGACATTCACTAAAATAAATTGACACGATAAGATTATAATAATAATACACCCCGTATTAGTTGCGTAACTAATTTATTCAGCCTTTAGATAATTAATAAGAAATGTTTTGGGTTTTTAGGCACTTTCTAGAATGAATTCCCTGAATTTTGTCGTTTGTCTTGTTGGGGATGCCCATTCAGGCCCTATAATGATAAAACCAGAAAAATGCATATAATTTCTGCTTGAACGGGAAAAATACTAAATTTAATTGGATAGCAATTACGGCAATTTCTTACCATTTCCGCCAAAGAAGGTCTCTACGTCCATGCCCTCCACCTTGATATTGGGATATTGCGCAATTCTGAAAACAATGTTGTTGTACCTAATAACTTCACGTCCATTGACCTTAATGGCAAGAACTCCGTTTCGCTGTCCGGGCGTATTCAACGTAATGGTTTCTTGAATATCAGTCCAAGCCCCTCGTTGAAAGGTGAATGAACCAGTGTTAAGGGACCATCCATAAGTGGGACTGCAATAGTTATTGGGCATCTGACAAATGGCTGGATCTTGAGCATCGCGATTTGCATACAAGTACAATTCTCCCTTTCCATCTTCACGCCACATCATTCTGGTTGAGAAGCAGTCATTTGCTGGGTCCCCACCACTACATGATCTCCGTCCTAAAAAATTTAGAAGAAGAAATTTTACAAAATCTCCTCTTTATAAAAAAAATATTATGATCATGGATTTAATAAAGAATAGATTATTACCTACATAAAGCCCGTAGGAAATTTCAAGATCATGGAGAATGACAGAGATAGGTTAGGTCATTTGTGTAATTTGCTTAATAACCTGGTTGGGATACTACTGGCAACAATGTGTGAATTTACTGATTATGCTTGTTTCCGTCTGTCTGTGAATTTGGCATACCCTATTGAAACTATTTATTTGGCATTCACACAAATACGGTTACAATCTGCGCCACCTCAGTACAATTTAATAACAAGCTTCAACTTATTTGAATTACGAAAACGTCGCCAATGATAAATCTTTTCGGACAAAAGTGAGAGTAAAGTGGCAAGGTTTCGATAGTTCGTTTTAAAAATCCAAAATCTTCCCAACCAGGTTATCAAGGAAAATCAAGAAATGATCTCACCCCTCATACGTGTGTTTCCATGTAACCATCCTGGGAAGTTTTAGTTTTAAACCGCTACATCAAATGGATATCAGTAGGAAAAGTGGGAGTATTGGGCGTTCAATTGGGAGCTCAGTTGGAAAATTGAGAGTATTGGGAATTCAATTGAAAAGATGGGAATCTTGTGATTTTAATGGAAGTATTGGATGTTCTATTGAAAAAGGGGGAGTACTAGGAATTAAATGTTTTATTAATCAAGGAAAATTTGAAGCTTAGTTGGAAAAGTTGGAGTGTTGGAAGTTCAATTGGAGCAGTGGGAGATTATTATGAATACTCGATTTGTTTTTCAAAAATTAGCACTCAAAATAATTCAAACCCACATGAAACAGCAATTCCAGAAAAATCGCTTCAACATGTATCAAATAACCTCCAAATACTAATTTGTAATTTCCCGGTGCATACCCTACAAGCGGTTTGACCGATTTCCCTTAAGCGAGTATTACATAAATTCGTTGCTAACCGGCATTTATATAGCTACGAGAATGCGAACGGACGAAAAAACTTATAACTACACGGAAATTAAAATTCAATGATTCAAATTCAACGTCAGTGAAGAATGACAACCGCGCATTCACAAAAGTTATGCATGCAATTTGCAAACTACTTTCAAACTGCCCTTCTGTCTATGAATGTTAGTTATTTTTTGGTGAAGAGATAAGATCCTCAAGTCAACAATAAATACTCCTATCTTATCATTGGTTTGATGTTATATTACCGGTAGAGGTAAGTTCAGCACACCATATATTATAATAAATTTTAATAATCTTTTGTAACTATAAAAAGAATGCTAATAACATTTGGCCAGTAGTATATTATTTTATTGCGTTAATTTTATTAAGTTTTTACAGATGTCTTCCAATTTGATAACTTTGCATTGTATAAAATTATTTAATACGTGAAATAATTGGTAAGAAGCAGCAACATTTCATGTAGTCAAACAACCTCATTTTTGCTTCTTCCTTTTTGGTTCGAGTTGTGTCGTTTCGGTTTTGTTTTTTCGTTTTCGTCTACCTATTTCAAGCGAATTAAACTTGTGATTGAAATTCCTTACAACAATTACTCCAAATATTAGCAGTATTGCAATAAAACCTACTGTCATCTTCCACATTTGCAGTAGGAATTCCAACTTCCGGTGCCTGGTCTGAAATATTTGGTGTAGCTGAAGGGGTTTCATTACATTTGGACTTGGCGTGTTTTGCCCTCTTCATGTGTTTTTTGAGATCACTCTATTAATTAATTGATATAAATGATTAAATAAAGTAGGTATTGCAAATTAACTCAGACGGTCATTACTATACAGCGTCATACTTACATTAACGGGGTATTTCTTTCCACATTCAACGCACTTAAATTGCCACTCGTCTTGCGATGTATGAATCCTTATATTATGTTCTGTTAACATATCCTGTAACACAAATAAAAAATAACGCATTTTTGAAATTGATTCCGAAATACTATCATCACATACTTATACATGTACAAATAATTAAAATTCTTACTTTTCTTTTGAAAGTACTTGAGCACTCCTTACACGAAAAAGGCCTATCTTCTGAGTGTCTGCTTTTCATATGTCTTTTCAGTTTACCCTGGTAAGCAATTGCATACAAACACTTGATTAAAATCTACTTGTTTTTAATAAATATCTAAAAACCTGTACAAGTAATCTCACTTCATTCTTGAAAGCTTTTGGGCATTTTGGGCATGCGTAAGGCTTATCGTCAGTATGTACAAGCTTATGCGATTTCAAGCAGGCCTAAAATACAAAGTGTACAAATAAAATTAGTTACTGCTATATTATTTCAGTAATATCCATAAACCTTCGTTGTACTTTTTACCTTGCTATTAGTTGCGTATTCACATTTTTCGCATTTATAGTTTTTCTCATCAGAGTGTGCTACTGACTTATGAAATTTCAAACTATACTACAAAACAAGTTAATTATGGAATATTAGTTACGGCAATATTAAAAATTATTATTAAAGAGTCAAGCTTACTTTCTCGTTATACGACTTTGGGCACTCGTCACACTTGTAAGGTCTTTCATCATCAGAGTGCGTTTTCATATGTTCTTTGAGGGTGTCCTACGAAAAACATTGAAAATGTAATTACTTGGTCAATGATGCATTGTTCATTGGATAATCATACCTTTTCATAGTAATAAATTTTTGTAATAATAGAGCTTATGAATCATACTTTTCTGCGAAAAGACATGGCGCACTTGTCACATTTGAATGGCAGACATCGTAAATACGGACAGACTTTGCTATGTTCGTCAAACTCTTCCTGTCGAATAAATATGCAATACATATAATGAGAATCTCATTCATAATTGGTCTCGTAAAATATTTTAACAAGCATTGAATTTTAATCGTAATCTTACTTCTGTTGGGAAGAAACGGGTACACTTGTTGCATTTTCTACATGTGTCTTCGGAATGTTTATATTCCCAATGGATCTTCAAGCTTTCTTCAGTCTTAAATTCTACAAATTTAGGCACGCATGCACATCATACATTCATTTCAATTGTGTTCATGATAATAGGGGTTTTTCACATTACCTTCCAGGCATACTTGACATTTGTGTATAGTTTCTTTTGCATGCATGCGCATGTGTTTGTTCCACTCAATTCGGTAACCAAAAGCTAGAATCACAATTCATATATTGTTAATTCCCAAAATCGCTTTAAGCAAAACTAATCTTTAGTGTTATGCATACTTTTGTGACAGATGGTACACGAATAATCTTTCAACTTCACTCCTTCGTGTTGTGCAATATGGTATTTCCACAACTCTTTTTTAACGAACGTTTTCGAACAACCCTCGAATGTACATTGGTGTATTCTATGCACCTCCATGTGACTCCTCATGGTTTCTTCCGTTGCAAACTCTTTCTGGCAGACACTAAAATTCAAACAATACTATATAGAATTTTATGGTAATGGATTTTGACGTATTACTTGTTTTTGAAAATTTTATTTATTTAAGATTATCTCCCTACTGGCATTTATTTTGGTGGGTTAGCTGATGATTAGCTAGTCTTTCTTCAGTGTTAAATGTTCTCGAGCAGGCTCCTTTTATGCATTTAAAAACTTTAAGCCTTTTCCCAATCTCCAAAGTGAAGTTCACTTCCTTGAAAATAAATCCCGTTCGATCAAATACACTAGCAAATTTACCGGTGTATTTAAAGATCGATGTTCTTGATTGTCTTGTTCCGTTCTCAATGATGAATATTTGGCAAGTAGTTTCCATTTCCGGTTTCTCGATATATATCACCTTTGAAAATGCAATTGGTATGTGGACCATTACACCTCCTGCGGATGCCACTGGTTTACTACAAATAAATATTTACGTCAGTAGAGATTAGTATGGTTATATAATATACAGTTGAGTAAAGAAGTTTTATGTACAATTTCTTACTTTTTTCCATAAATAGGAATAGTGAACACATACATATGGCTGCATGTTTTTCCTACTCTGCGAACATGTTCTTCCAAAGTGCGCCACAAACAATGGTTAAGGTGTTTAAGCATTGGTGAAATATTAGGCATCACAAAAGTTATTTCCCATGCTTCCTCAGAATAACGATAATTCCCAGCAGCAGCAAGATGTCCACATTCATACATCATGAGCCACGCAATACTTTCTTGTGTCATTTGTTGACTGGTCAATCGTGCATCTTCTTCGAAAGGTAACGATGCTACTGATTTTTCAAAATGCTCGGCATTCAGGTCGGCTCCCGTTAAACACTCACACGCGAAAAGGGGTCGAAAATTCTTCGTGTCGTAATTGATTAAGAACTTGCCATAATCCAAAACTCTAGTGTCTGGCAGGGCAAAATTAAGACAAAAGTCTCCCATCCGTTCAACTAAGGGTTTTTCAAAAACAGGCTGCTGTCTTGTACCTATTTGTACAAGAAATTAGGAAAACATGTTAGTTGTAGTTTTTAGTACTTAATTCTCTTGGTTGATTACATTAGAATACGACTTACAATCAACCGATTCCACCATTCCAAGATATTCCCGGTGATGTACATACATGTGATTTTGCATGCATGAATAATTTTTGAATTCTTCGTAACAAAAAGGACATGTCTTGTCACATGAATGTTCGTTGCCATGATGCAGAGAAATCTTAGATTCCAAGAACATTTTACATTCGCACAGATTACAAGGCACCACCCGTTCTTCATGTTTTTCTTTTGCATGATGCTGTACTTCTATATACTTCTCATTCTGGTACGAACAACCTTCTATAGGACATTGCAACATCCTTTCCGCTGTTTTGCAAACGTTGACGAAGTTTGGTACGACAGGCAGATACTTTGAAGGGTTAGCTTTGATATCTGCAATCACAATTTGTAATGCTGAACCAATCGCTCTAGTCTCCTCCACAGCAGCAAGGTTGTTGTCGTCCACCCACCGAATTACAGCATCGCATTTACTCATGATTGCGTTGACTACAGCACCTGTCAAGTAATTAAATTAATATTTATGCTTTTTGGTGTAAAGGAATGTTGGGTACATGTGAATTGTATACTGGTGAAAGTTTACGGTACCTGTCATTGTTAATTTCATTTCTTTTTTCACAAGTTTTTGCATTTTAAAGCAATATAGTTGCAAGTGACTCAAAGCAGCAAAACGATTTTCATTCCCTTTAATCTGTTCTATTTTCTTCTTTAGCATGTGAACTTCCTCCTCATCAAGTCCAAAATTTCGTCTGATAATCCTGATGTCATTCCCTGTTGATTTTTCAATGGCACTGACAATAAGAATGCCGTTAGCATTGATTTCAAACGTGACAGCCAACTCAGGAGGTATTCGTTGTCCTCTTGGAATGTTTGCAAGTGTGAGTAGCTCCAACATATCATTGTCCTTTATTTGGGCACTTTCACCTTCAAAAACCTGCTCCAACAGAGTAAAACAAAAAAACCAAATGTATTTAGTTGTAGATGATTCTAATGAGAATTGGGAGTATTGGGAGGGAATTGGGCGTATTGGAAGAGATTTGGGAGTAGATGATTCTCGTGCAACGGTATGAAGCGCTTTTTACATTCAATGCAATGTAGCGCTTATTAGAGTGCATTTTGTTCTGATTGAACCAAATTGCAATACAAAATAACTACGAATATTAAACATTAAACAAATCTTAATATTTCATGCGTATTGTCATGCGTGCTGAATCTATAGAGAGGAAAAATATCTGTACCTTTATACCCACAGCAGATTGGTCAGCAGAGCTAGTAGTGAAAAGTTGAGTACGTATACTAGGAAGGGGTGTATTCCTTTTGAATAAAAGACTCATAACTCCACTTGCGGCTTCAAAACCCAAACTGCATGGATTTATATCAACGATACCGTATCTTTGTACTTTCTCCGACTGGTCATTCTGCAGCATTGCAGCTTGAATAGCTGCTCCGTAGACAACTGCTTCATCAGGATCGATGGACTTGTTGAGCGTTTTTCCATTGAATGCACCTTTTAACATTTTCTGGATTAGTGGGATACGTGTGGATCCACCAACAAGTATAATTTCGTGGATTTGCGACGGGTTTATTTTAGCATCACGGAGAGCCTGCGATGTTGAAAACAACAATACAAAACTAATTAATCATTTCTATCTATTACTTAAGCTAATTTTTTTATATTAAATAAAGGCGGCCCTATACCTTAACAATACAATCCCGCATGCCAGTAATTAAATCATAAATAATTTCTTCAAAACGAGCACGAGTGATGGACGCTTTGAAATCAATCCCATCATATAACGAGTCGATTGAAATATACGCTTGGCTGGAACTAGAAAGCGTACGCTTAGCTCTTTCACACGCAGCTTTAAGTCGAAAAGTGGCAAGTTTATTTCTTGTGAGGTCCTTATTGAACTTTCTCTTAAACTCTTGCACAAAGTGGGTAATCAATCTGTGGTCAAAATCTTCTCCTCCCAAGTTGGTATTTCCTGCTGTTGACTTGACTTTTAGCAAACCTTCGTCTATAGATAAAACTGATACGTCGCAAGTTCCACCCCCAACATCAAAGACTAAGATATTTGTCTGCGTATTAGTCTTATTTTGGTTTTGAAAGGCAATCGCTGCTGCTGTTGTCTCGTTGATAATTCTAAGAATGTTGAGACCAGCAATTTTTCCGGCATTTATTGTAGCTTGTCGTTGAGAATAATTGAACTTTGCTGGGACGCTTATAACGGCATCTGTGACTTTCTGTCCCAAATATGATTCAGCCGTCTCCTTCATCTGTGTTAGGACCATGGCTGTAATTTCTTCAGGGAAGAAAGCTGTTTTCTTTTCTTTGTACTGCGCCACCACTTTAGGCCTACCCCCATCATTAACTATTTCAACTGGCCAAAGCTTCCTATCACCTTGAACTGAGGTATCTCCAAACTTGCGTCCAATCAATCGCTTGATATCTGTACATATGATCAGCCGAGATTATTATTTATTTGCATTTTAAGCATCATTACCTTGATATGATGACCTCAACCTACCGACAATTGTGTTTCCAGGACTCATGATCGTTTGAATCTTGGCATCTTCGCCGATAAGACACTTAGTGGAGGTGAAAGCAACGATTGAAGGAGTTAACCTATTACCCTGGTCGTTTGCAATAATGTCAACCCTGCCATTTTGACAGACCCCAACTGACGAGTAGGTCGTCCCCAAATCGATACCAATCGCTGGAGCGTGAGCCATTTTGGGAACCCTCACTGACCACTTAACATTCACTATATTTATTCTAAATCCACGACTTAACTATCAACACTACTAATGATATGACAATATTCATTGTTGTGGCAAAAATTAAAAAACGGTCCAAAAACTTGCACTTAGCTCATTTGGTAACCCTTAAGGATGCTCTAGAATAAATATTAACCCATTAGACATATCCCAGATTTATTCAGGGCAAGTCTAACTATAATCAACTATCAAGAAGAACGCAAAAAATTAAAAACTAGAGCAACAATCACGGAATAAACTTATCAGAACAAAAACTTGTCAGTTGTACAATTTTTCTGTACAATATTTTCTGACAAATATCCAAAATCTCAATAGACTTATATCTTGGGCGGGACTGCGTGGGTTGCAGCTTGCGTAGAATGAATTTCAGCATTGCTTTCATTTTCGTCGGTGTCTGTAGAGTCACATGCGTATCTGTCTTTCATATGTGCATCAAGTCCTTACACGTGCAACGTTTATGCTTTGTTCATTACGGAATCTCAAACTTCTTACGTACATTTTCGTCGTATGTACATCCGCTCCAACCTTTATCCGTATCTTATGCACTAAGATCCGTACATTTATACCTAACTTTCCATATGACATTTGGCAAATTTTTGGTTTACTTTGATTTGGATTTTTGTTCGTTGTTTGTGCTTAGTATTTGTCGATTATCGATTTGCTTTTGCTATTTTGACAAAAATAACTATTTTAACATCGATTTCAGTGAATCGGTGAATTGCGTTTTTAATTTTTGCAACCTCAATTATTCAATATTGACATGGATTCATCTAAGGACTTTCTCTTTCTAAAGAAGACACTTGATGACGATATTAGGAACGACGAGGAGAATGCTCTGCTGCTTGGGGCTTCAAATGCTGATGAGTGCAGTTACGACAAAGTAAATTTACAACTCAATTACAATACTCATAGTTATTACTGATTCAACATTGTTCTTGATTGCATGATAATATCTTTTAATTTCAGGGCTATGTCAAACGTCAAATGGTCTACGTTTGCAGGACTTGTCAGCATCGGAATCCAGGATCTTTACCAGGTGGATTCTGCTACGCTTGCATGCTTAATTGTCACCCTGAGCACGACATAATTGAGTTGCAAACCCGTCGGTAGGATTGGCATTGCTTCTTTTTGCACATTTAGACTACTCGCATAATTGTTTTTCATTGGCATTTTTCGTGGGTTTGGTGTAGTTACTTCAAATGCGACTGCGGCAATTCCAAGTTCATTGGAAATCCATGCAATCTAGAACCTGAGAAGGATGTTGTTAATGCTGACAACCGATATGACGCCAACTTTCAAGGAATGCCAAATGGTCCCAGCATTCAATGCATTGTGTATGCTACGATCGATATTTTAAATAATTATAAATATTCAACTTTCAAACAAATCTCTTAACGTTTTATTATGATCAATGATAACAGTTGCGAGGAATGGATACCGAAACCTGAAGAGTTTCCAACCATGGAGGAAATTGAATATGATCCAATTTGCGCACCGTGTACCAGTCGCCTTTCTTTCCTCGGGTTCTACAGGCAGCACTTGAGTAGGTTCTACTTAATTCACTTTAAAGATTCTACATTTTATTGATAACTACATATGTAATACCCCATTTGTTTTGTAGTCTGTATGCTTAGCACTACCAATGATCAGTCACTTACTCAATCACTGGAACTTCCAAGTAACGGGAGGAATGATAAGTGTGAAATTTTGCGACTGTTCGTACCTGATATGGTTCAACTGCAAGGAATTTCTGCTTGGGAGATGGACCTTCGTAAAAGCCTATGCACCTGCTTATCTTGCAAAGTAGTTTTTTTTTTATAAATTAAATAACAATATGATTTAAATTTATGTGATTAAAATTTTTGTGATTATTTCCATTACAGAAAATGTATGCGGATGCAAATGTTTCCTTCATTGTTGACGTTGAGGACACATTTGAGGAGTATTGTAATATTGGGGTAGCTAAGCATGAGGAAACCAAGGAAGCATTTGAACAACGAATGGAGTCTCTGGATCGTTTCCAGAAGGGCGAACTTGCAGCTGGTTAGTTATTATTTTAACAGTTTTGCTAACCTTTCCTCATATATTACTTGTTATCATATTATGCTTATGCGCTGTAATTAATGATTACCTTACAATTACAGGGATTGCGAAATTTACTACTGCATTTACTGAGATGTTAAAAAAGTCCACAAAGAAGGGATACCACGTTACCCTAGATGATGTTCAAGCCTTCAAGGACAAACTTAATCGAAAACAGTAGACAGCATTTCCCTCTCTGTACACCTACATTAGGCAGACATATCAACTTAACTTTCTAATGTTTTCTTGTTCTAATATTTCTATGATTTTGTGTGAATTTTATCTTGAATTAAATACTTGAGTTGTTATATTACTACTTGAATTGTGTTTTGTTTATTCATATATTCCTTCTATCTTCTATATTTTGCATAAGTTATCATGAGTATCATAATTGTGCTAATTTACTGTTTCATGCATATAGTATGTATATTCCAAAAATTCATGCGAACTACAATACTTGCCCGTGTATAGTTACAATACTTTGTATTACATAAAAACATTCCACATTACAGGTCATTGCATTATTACATTGATTAATCAGGTCTGTCATATAACAATATTAAAATTACTACATAGAACATACAGCAATTAAAGTAAGATGATGAAATGTTAATACTCTATTACATGTCAACTTTCTCCAGTACAAACTTGTCCTTTTGTTTGTAGCTACTATCTATTGTTTTCAATGTAGACAGGATCACAATGGTGTCACCGCTTCCTGTCCATGCTTCGCGAAGTAGATGAGTCCAAAACGCTGAATCAAAAACCTTAGCAGCTTCCGATCCGTTTTCCCATTCTTCTACCGTTTCAATTATCAATTATCCAAGCCTATCCAATAAAAAATAATAACATGGTCCATATTACACGAGAATGCACACTTTTCCAAACTACTGACTACTTAATTACAAGTTACTTACTTGTCAGGTGCCCATAACGAATCGCAAATATTTGTTAGCTTCTGCTTCACATAACCTTGCACAAAGTATTTACTGGTCTTACTGGCATCAACGGTGAAAGTACATTTCGAATCCAGTGTAGAAAATTCATTCATGGTGATCAGTAAGCTTGAATCTCTTGGGACATTAAAAAGGTTAGGATACATCAATTTGTCTTCTTTGTCTTGATGAAAACGGGTCACAATTTCGTCCAAAAATAGGTTGATGGCTTCTTTTTCTTCGCTATGATATAATAAGTGATGAAGGATACCACGCTGGAGTTCTATTGCAATCGGCGCCAGTCCAGCTTCAACATCCATGGTCGTAAACGACACAGCTTCTTTTTGATAATAATTTCCATGAATTATTGGTGCCATATAATGTCCATGCAAGTCCTCCAGTGACTTACTTATTGCTTCAACAGCTGCAACTTTCTTCATAGGTAAGCTCCTGAGAAACTGCTCTACATCTGGAGTTGAGTTGTACACAATTGCACCTGGTGTTAGTCCATAGACAATTGCAAACTGGATTACGCCCGCACTTAGGCCAAGATCCTGATAATGATAATACACAACATTTCGACTCATGTTGCTTTCATTAACACGTTTTCATATCATTTTTATCAACGCCTAATACCTTGAAACCACAACTTAAGCAGCACAAACCCGGCCTACTTTGGAATATCCCTGGAAGTGCAAATGCATGAATAACAGACGGTATTCCTCCACATTTGAATCTTGTAGCTGTAACGGCAGATTTTCGTTTCCACATTTCCATTGTTTATACTACTACTCACTTTCATTCACTTTGCAATTATAAAAATCCAAACTACTTATCAACTACTGTCAATAATACAAAGATTTTATGTACAAACTGTCAAGTTTTGTCGTGATACGGAACTTGTTCATCCATCGACAATAGCAGATCGGACAAATGTATATAGGTGCGCTCGGAGAATATCCTTTAGAAAAGGCACAACTTTTGTTCAGGGAAGATACATTTCATTGGTACACCCTTTTCAATGTGATTTTATCGGAAACAAATTCGTCCGTTGGGCTGCTCGTCTTGTTTTTCCATATGACCAGGCTGCATATTTTCCATTGAGATTGTTTAGTCAAGTTTATTTGGCTAATTATCAACCCTTATTTGCATTGCTTTGTTTTAATTTTTAATTTTTGCTACCTAAATTTGTACTTTAATTAAAAGTGAGCAAAAGTTAAAGACAACCTAGTTAAGTGGCAAAATGGAAGACACTCCTGAGTTGCGTGAAAAATGGATGGAGCTCTACAAAGCTGTTATGACGAACTATGGAAGTTCGATGGAATCTACAACAAACGAGGATTTTGAATCAGAATCATCCGCATCATATGCAGTTATGATTAAAGCACTCATCCCCAATGGACGTAGACCAAAGGATGCAATTTTCAATTTGCTAATAGACGCACTTTCTTTCAAATTTTGTGAAATGGAAGAAAAAATATTGTAAGCGTGTTTAGTAATCTATTATGCACCTTGAAATTTCTTAATGCACATATAATTTGAAAAAATGCTTTTGGTTTGTATTTTAGTCACGCCAGTACCGCATCAGAAAGTACTGAGCCCCAGTGCACCAATCAAAAGGTCGAAAACCGTCCTGCGCAGGATTCCGTGAAGAAAAAGGTCAGCGATATCCTACCAAGCACTTCTTACTGTCATCCACCAGCATCAATTAAGTCTAGTACATCTTGCAGTCATGATGATCAGGATCTTTTGGCAATGTCACAGACTAAGCAAGATCTTGATTTCGTCCAACGATTGGGCAAATTCAAACTTAGCAAGGAAACAGTGTCGTTGCCCCCAGCTAAACCTCTTAAGGACCAGGATAAAGATGATAAACGCACTCTTTCTCAACAAGACCGAAATAAATTAGTTTCTTCCGGCTGGACTGACTGCACTAATAAACCAGCACCTGCATCATACGGGATGTTCTACGGCCAAATCGGGGGTGCGAAGAAACTAACAGGCAAAATGAAGCTTAAAAAAGCACCACCTTAAACATCAAAATCGCCCATGCATTCTAGTTTTACCGAAACATTCGAGTACCATTGTTTTAGTTGCGATTATTTGGTACAACAATTTAAAACCTCTACTTTGTGTTTATAATTAGAATACCTGACAGAAGATAAAGTCTTGTTCATATAGTTATACTGAAGATGAAAAGTTGTATGAGATTGATTTTTTGTAACATATACTTGTATTACTGATTCCAGTTTTCAACGTATTTTATTAAATGATAACGTCATATAAAAATGCAATTTGATTTTTTTCATGAACTTTATTATATGAAATAATACTGCATATAGTTGGCTTTATGTACAACATTTCATACTAGGATCTACATGAGGATTTTTATAGTTTGGTTATTCATTCCAGTCTTAAAGGGCTTGAATCTGGGGTTGGAGATCTAATACACTGGTCCAAGTAGACTTACCATGCCAAGACAAATTATGAGTCCCTTTTAACGACTTTGTCTCTGAAAATTTCAATCTAGTTCGTATTGTGTTTTGCTCCCATTAATTCTCCTAAAATTTCATCTTTACTCCCAATACTCCCAATTTTTTGCATACGTGAGGAATTGCATAATACCGTTACTCATAATTTGCAAACAAATTGCATGCATGTAAAAATGCACATTGAGGCTGATATGACACTGCGGGATATTCAATCCATTGCAGTTTGTAATTTAGATTATGAACAATTCACTTTTACTAAAACATCGTTCATGCCGGTTGCAATCTTTTTATCATCTCGCATAATTTACTTAGAACATGCCGGTCGTTTAATACATTCCTTTCATTTCTGCTATATAATGTAATACAAGTGCGTAGTGTCCACACGATCCAAGGGAATAATTATTTCAAGTAATATTTCAAAGTACTATGCTATAGCTAATATATAATTTAGTTAGCTCAACATCATTTAACAAGACGGGGAATCATGTTTGCCATTTCCATCATTGCTCCACGCTTTTTACCCATAATGAAGCACATTTTATTGCATGCTAATGTAGTATGAAGCCCATCTTATTGCATGTAAAAGTATTATGAAGCCCATCTCATTGCATGTAAAAGTAGTATGAAGCGCATTACTTTGTACATATAAAGTTTGCTTAAAGGGTTGATACGAACAAAGAAGTGATTCTTTTAAGTATTTAAGTTGGTACTACTTAGCATTGGTTTTATATTACAACTACTTACTTAATTTTTATTTCAAACCTTGACTAAGGATCCTCTTAGACTATGTATGCTGTCACCTTAATAAGCGAACTTTTTTATTCTATGATGTTTTTAAATTCTGTTTTTGCAAATTAATAGCTTAGATTAAACGAGGAATCTCTCTCATTTTTTCACCCTACAAAAGCGAATTGCAACACCCCTGCGATAACCGTATCAGGAGGAGTGGTCCCCACTTTTTGGTCCCTATACACATTGATCCCCGTCAGAAAGATCCCTAGGAAAACTGGTCGACACTGTTCTTTTTGTTCGATGAGGAAAACTGATCGACAGGTTTTTTTGGTCGACGTGGAAAACAGATTTCGTTACAGACGTTATTTCACCGAGAAGGAAAAATGATCGAATGGTTCATTGCATCCGTCTCATATCTGCATTGTCAATTGGGCTGCATTGCTTGAAATGTAGCCATCATGTAAGCATTAAGTTTTATACAAATGAAATGAGCTTGACTAGACACGAGAATGCGACTTCATCTGTACCAATACTGATAAGGAGTACCAACCATTGCAATCATTTATGTGTATTTATTTCACCAACGCAAACGCAAAATAGCCTTCATCTTGCTTCCGATTTTTTGCATGTATTAGTTAATGAAATACGCGTAATTTTACACTTCGTAAAGGTAAGCAAAAGCGTGCTAGACAAACCATTACACAGCCTGAAGTTGTAGATGAATTTGACACATAGGTTTTACTTTCATGATCGTTGATTGAACATTTGTTTTGTCATTTGTATATATTGTACATTCATTTTACCTATCTTGATTTGATACATACACGCTTGTTTTAATAACTTTTAGCTTAGGAGAACTTTTTGTTACAGATATTTTATGAATAATTTCGCAACAGATAATACACAAAAAATAATTGACTAACGGTGATACTAAATAGTTTTAAAAACCCTAAAAATACAAATACATAAATATGCATACTTGATTGTGCAGTTCTGTTGATGCTTCATTTCATTAGTGTTGTTTAAATCTAGGAAAATCGTTCTATATGCAGTATTTACATTCATCTTAAAATGTTTATTAGTCTCGTATCTAGTCATGCTAATTTCATTTGTATAAAACTTGCTTACATGAATGCTGCATTTATAGCAATGCATACACGAGATGGAGGCATTGGACCATTCAATCATTTTCCTCCGTCGTCGACCAACAAAACCCTGTCGATCAGTTTCCCCATCGATCAAAAAAACTGTCGATCAGTTTTCCTCGTGTTACAAAAAAAACTGTCGACCAGATTTCCTAGGGATCTTTCTGACGGGTATCAATGTGTACAGGGACCAAAAAATGGGGACCAAGTTTCACCAACTCGCAATAACAGGCTTATTTTAGTTTTAGATGACATGATATTACCTCGTAACACGTGATGGTATTGTTTATGTGAGATTTTAAAAATACTACAATGGAATAGACTGTTTCAATCGAGAACAAATTTTATTTCCGCATTTCATACATTAAAAATTTTACAAATAAATTAACATAAAATAATGAATTAATAATTAAACATGGATACATAAAACTACTTCCATAACCTTCATCCCTTTTATTGAAGCAATTTCCATAACTGATCTCCATCCCTTGAAACGGTTATCTCGTAGTTTTGAGGCCGAAGGCTGTCCGCATCAACAATTAGAAGATTTACAGTCACGGTCTCCAATTTGTGACACAACTGAAAGCAATGTTGGATGAGGAAGTGAGAATTGAGTTCATCTCTTGCTTGTTCCATTGTTTTCGTTTGTCCACATAAGTCGCAATGCAACAAATGCAAACGTTGTAACTTCGGAAATCGTTTTAAGAAGACCTCATGGAGGTAAGTCAGGCGACTTCTATCGGGGTCTCTTCGCAAATAGAACCAAATGAAGAGCTCGGTCAAATGAGGAAACACATTAAAAGGGATTCTTCCTCCTTCCTCTCGCGTTCCCAGAAACACATCCAAATAAAGCTGAACCAGAGTTTCAGAGAAATTGTTCAGGAACGTGATGACATCCTTCAAGGTAAATTGACGAGGTGAGTCATCTTGCAGAAAACCAATTGACAAGTGCTTTAAAGGGAGTCGCACTGTTTGCTCAAAGATATACGAGCTCACTCCACATAATTTGAGTTTGGTAACCCGAAGATGGTTAGTTCCCGACGATGAAGGTAGCTTAAGAAAACGACGTGGCTGCCACCTGCTTGGCCTCATCATCATGCTTTCCAAATGAATGAGCTTGCTAGAACAGTGGTCCACTATCCACTGGACGAGGTCACAATCTTCAATAGAATCCCACATTAGCCGTAAATATTTGAGATTTGGAGGAGGTTGACTAGTCACCTCTACAGTTGAAGTTGCTTCCCTTTTCCTTATACCTAAATCCGGTAGCTCAAGTGTTAGCGCTATGAGGTTCACCAACTCCTTGATCATGATGCTAATTTGGACTCGATCTAATGAGATTCCCTCGATGTACAAGGAGGTGAGGTGGCTCCCAAACAACTTGAGCAGATGGAACGTTTCGATCTTAGCAGCCTTATTTGTTTTCTTATACCCCTTCCATCCCCGGTCGTCTAAGTACAAGGACCTGGTTGGAGAGGGGAAAATCGTTGTCCCCCTTATCTTTGGGATCGGTGTCTTTTCCGTGATTTCCTTGGGATTCCAGCGCGTCCAAATGGAAAGACAGCGATTTTCCATTGCCTTTCCTGCTGCAGCTTTCCATTCGAAGTTGACAAGTCGACAATTTAAAATGGAGGCCTGATCATCTAGTTTATCAATTATCATCTCCAACACCTATGGGTGGAACATTTAATTAAAAGTTTGCAACGAGTAATTATCAAAATACAGGCATTGTTGATTGTGTATTGCGTTAAGAAAATGGTAGAACAAACTAACCTCTGGAGGAAGATCATTTATAGTCACTGGCACTGAAGATGACATCATGAAGGAAGCGATATCAACTCCTTCCTTTTCGGATTTTTTACTGCTGGTGTTGTCCATAGGTTCCATTGTGAACCTTCTAACATTCACAATTGACGGAGAGGTTGAAAAATCTATTTTTCTTGGATGTTTGGTTTATCACAATTCTAACAATTGAGTTGGAGAATCGTTAACGTTGATAGTTGATCGTGTGTGTTGTGTCAATAGAGGGAGAGTGTGTGTACGTTGTGTTTCTCCTTCTGTTTCTGGATCTGTAATGGAATTTGAAGAAGCCGCCGTTTTTCTCACGTAGCACATACGGCTGTACAAAGACAAAGTATGATGTGTGGCTAGCATATGAAATTTCTGTGCGGCGAAGAATGAGCCCAATTGCAGACAAGTTACGCAATATTATATACTGCCTTATTGTTTCACGTGTCACGATTTTCATAACCCTCAAGTTAAATGTTTGTACATTTTTTAATCTACAGTAGGCGAAGGGCTTTTAGGAAATGGGTATTTGACTCAGGGAAGTAGGTTCCGGAGTAATGCCCCTTTAGCTCCAGTGATCTTATACCATGTCAATGCGTACGTAGTGTCCACATAATCCAAAAAACCATTTATGTTACATACATATTCCATTCGAGAAAGCTTCATTAGTTTCCATAATCTTCCGATTAATAGCATTTAAATACTAGCTATACATGTTAAAGCATCTTTTAATACATGTAATTGGGTGATGAAGCCCATGTAATGCGTGTAAAAGTAGTATGAAGCGCATTGAAATTCAAGTGAATACGTGATGAAGTACATTTTACGTTGTATTTAGGTCATGATTTATCAGATTGGAATTGAAATTTGTTCAGAAAGGAGTTTGCATATGAAAAAAATAAGATAATAGTGGACTAAGATAAATTAATTTAAGAATTTTTTAATGCATTTTGAATCACGTTGAAATGAATTAGATAACAAGGATTTTATCCACAGCACTTGCTTAATTGGACAAGGCCTTGTGTGGAGTCAAACGTTGTAGATCGTGGTACAGTCCGAAGGGTGCCGTCCATTCCTACACTATTTAACGAGAGTAAGTTAGCACTAAATATTTATAACCCCAGGAATAACTGATGTTTGAGGTGATTGGCATGTCCAGCGTGTCAAAAAAGAAATATCTGGATTCTATGTCCTACACCCGTGTAGTGAGTCTGTCGTTTGTTGACGGTTCAATGGTGAGACCGTAAAAGGTTAGGCTATAACTGCACGTAGCATAGGTTCATAAGTAGGCCATGTCATTCCTTTTTGGTTCTTTTGATGGAATTAATTTGACCGTGAGATGGCATAAATACATGTCAATTGATATGAATGACAATATTTATTTTTTGAAGCCATTACATCGTTTGCTATTACGCTTTTAATCTGTTGATTTTGCATGAACCTGGAGTAAATTTTTTTTCATTTATTTCTAATTTATGAATATGTAGCAACGAACGATTTGATATTTGATTTCAGATCAGCAACTTAAATTGTGAGTAGGAGAGTGGAAGAAACTGGGAGTATTCGGAATTTGGGAGTACGAACTTGGAGTATTGGGAAATGTCGGCATTATATTGGATTGGAGAATGCCTTATGTGAGAAGAAATTTTGAAAAGGAAATGGGTAATACACTTATTGCCTTTCCATTTATTTATTTATTTTGAAGTCCTTACTTGGGTGTGTTTGTGTAAAATCATCAGTGTCCCTTAAAAACATGTTTGATTTTTTTTATGAAGTGCTGCAAAACTGAAAAGATGTATTCAGCCAGGAATTAATTACCGAAAGCAATTACCTTTATCAAAAATCGAATTCATCACACATTTACGTGCATTTAAGTGCACTCCATACTTCTTTTACAACCATAAAAATGGGCTTCATTCTGCTTTTACATGGAATTAAATGCATTTCATACTACTTTTACATGTATAAAAATGGGCTTCATTCTACTTTTACATGTATAAAAATGGGCTTCATTCTACTTTTACATGTATAAAAATGGGCTTCACACTACTTTTACATGTATAAAAATGGGCTTCATCCTGCAATTAAATGAATTTAAATATGCCTTATCATACTTTAAACAGTAAGTAATTATCCTACATCGGTTTGCAGTTAGTTTTAAACAACAATTAGGAGGAGCTTTGAAATCGATTTTGACCTTGGTTAATTTTCGGCCCAACATAATGTATTATGATCTAACCAAATATGTAATTCCTGTGGGGCCTGTGGTTTAACTTATGCTTCTAGCAATTTTTATTTTGTGACTTGGTTATGTGCGTGATAATGTTAAAATTAAAGAAATTTCAACCCATGCAGTTCATGATATAATTATATTTCAAGTATCGTACGTAATTTATTTTTATCGCAAAGAATCAAAAAATTCATCATTACTTTTGCCCAGTTCATTAATTGGGACTTTTTACAATTACTTTAACAAATTATATCAACAATTCAACAATACAAGTAATCAAATATGCCTATTACAAAAAGGAATAAAAAATTTCATCATTAAGTAAAAAGTAAATCCTGTCTAGAACAATTAACATGGCCTAATGAATTCTGGATTTGTGTCCTTTGACGTGCTCTTCCCTCTTAAAAGCCTTATCACAGATGTCACACTTATATTTCTTCCCTGCTACGCATTGCGAAACATGTGTAACCCTATATCTTTCTTTTTTGAAATCCAGAGTTTTCTTACAATGCGGACAAAAGAATCCGATAACCTCTGGAATGTTGTCTTCATCCGCAAGTTTTTGACGCTTCGTTTTTGACTGCACTACAGAATCCCCATTGTCTGAGAGCGGCATCTCGTTCTCGACCCCAGGAACTACTTCTTCTTGACTTTGGGGGTCAATTGTCAATGGGGTAACCTGGCAAAGATGGTTTTGATTCAGATGGGATTGGAACATTTGCTTAAATGCCTCAAACCGGTCATTCAACGCCTGGAATTTTTTGGAAAACTCATCCTTTTGTTGCACTAGCTGCTGCTTCTAATAAATAAATTGCCTAGATCAGCATGATTGATTTTTGTCTCGCCCACAGACATTACAATTACACTTACTAAATCAGCCAACGCTCCTTCATTTAGGCATTCATGTTGCGTCGTAACACTTGAGCTTGGACCAGAATCCTCTTCGTTTTTCACAGTATAGAATGGAAGAATTTCAGCAGGTGTGATATCAGTGTCGGCTGCAAAATTTAAAAACGAATATAAGCTCTTAAGGAATTTCAAACACAGTTTTTTACTTAACCTTTAAATTTGTTTGAATTAGTACCATAATTCGCCAATAGGCCACTACTTAAATCATTAGTGATGCCATCATTACGGCATGGACTCGATGTGGACGCAATTTCCTTTGAATCTAAACATCCATCCCTTTGCAAAGAATATCCGTCCATCAAAATATTAGGAGGGATTCTTCTTTCCTTATCCATGTAATCTTCAGGGATGACAATTTTTCTCCCTGAATGTAACCAGACTGCTTCAGTTTCCAAAACATTACGTCGTAGCCAATGGCGTTCACCAGATATACGGACAAAGAAGTACTGCTCTCCATTTATAGTTTTGCCTGCAAGTATTTCCTGAACTCCATGTGCCAAAGGAATGGACTTTTCCTTTTCAAAATCATACTCAAAGTTTGGAGGTACAATTAGCACTGGTTTACTCTTGCCATCATATGGGTCTTGTAGACGTAGCCGTCCATTGACATAGTCGTCATACCTAGTAATCAACAAATTTAATGATCATCCTGATTGCTTAATTGGTACGGTACATATGTTATACCAAATAAATATTTAAAACCCCTCACTGATCGTATAAAAGCTCAAACACGAAAAACTCTAGATTAAAAAGCATCGAGGTTTCCGAACAAATCAACTCCGGGCACGTCTTTGAAGTTAAAGCCAACCTCAACCAAGTTTCACTATCATCTGGTATGAAGTTCACAGCTTCGTTAAGGTTTGGACCAGCATTGAATCCAAAGTGAAAGGTTCGGGGAAGAAGTAGCATTAAATCACCAGCCCGTTGAATATGCTGTACATAGGACAAAGTGTGATTCAAAGTATTAAACCCCGTTATGTAATGAACACTTTGGCAAACAAAGTCAAACAAATTTTTCACCTTTGTCACCGGTATACCATGAAGTTTCAATAAATCCAACGTTGAGACAACGCTTTTATGCCTGGAGAAGTTTATGCAGCTGTGAAACTCCTTAATGTGGGCACGGAATTTCTTTTGCAATAGACGTTCGACAGCGTTCCCGAACTGCGGTGGCACGGAATACCTGTAGGAAACCTTACCACTTGCAAAAGTATATCTAAACATTTGTATTGGAACGTAAATTGATTAATTATTTAGACTAACCAGTACTTTGCATCACCCCAATGGTGGTAATTTGCTGCTGCCGTGTCCCAATCTTCTTTATGCTTGCAGAAGGTTGTTAGCCATACACCTGCGTATGCTTCAGGGACAGAAACACCAGGATTTGGGTCTTCATAACGATGGAGTATACGTCTTAACGGCGTTGGCAAATTGTGGAGTGTAATGTGGTCGGATACTTTTGGCATAAATGACATATCCAAGTCTGCACCATAAATAGCAATTCGTCTTGGGGTCTTGGAACCTCCAATCCTCTCAAGCTCCCTCCAATACATATCCTCAACAACTTCATCAGTAGCTCCAATAATACTGCATAATATAAGCAATGATCACATGAACAACACATACATGACGCATATTTGTACTTGAATTATCATTACTTGATCAACTTTCAAATACCTTTCCGGTTTTGGGTTCGTATCCCATAAGTCTCCAAAGGTTCTTATACTTGGAACGTCTTTTCCATTTTGAAACCAGTAAAACCCATTTTTGTCTTTGCTCACATGCATCACATATTTTTTTGGTAACTTTAACTTGCTGATTTCATTGATACTCATTGTTGTTGGTCGATAACAACTTGGTGTCTTCACATTGACAGCTCCATCCTTGAAACAACCCTTAGCAGTTAAATTAGACATTAGAAGATTGAAATTTTTCATTTCTTCTATATCCGCATGGTATTCCAGACCCTTTGTAGCTGGAAGTTTCATTCTGGAGTTCGACATGGTGTAAGCTCTTACTTATCAACTAATCACTTATTAATAACAAAAGTAGAAATAATATTAGTGTTGTAGCAAAAATTAAAAAGTCTCAAGACTACCACTTCACTCATTAATAAACAACCTAAGGAACACTAAGTTTATGTCTTCCACAATCACAACCACCACAATCTAGAGAAGAAGATTTAGAAAAATCTCAAAGCAAATACAAATGTTAGTTGGAATGAAAAGCAGGAATAAGCAAACATTTTGCAAACGGTGTGTTTGCCGAACACGTTAGCTGGTAGGTGTTTGGTAGTACATACGTATATATTGCAAGACTGGAAATTTTAGCATATGAACGTAGAACTGAAATTGGTAGTATTGGAAGTATTGGAAAATTGGGAGTATTGGTAGCAATGGATGTATGGGAAAATTGGAAGCATTTGGGAAATTGGGAGTGTTGGGAGTATTGGAAAATTGGAAGCATTGGGAAATTGGGAGTATTGGAAAATTGGAAGTTGGATCATTGTGTGTAGTTTGCATGGGAATAGCTGTTTGAGCAAAATTTAATGGTTCATGGCCATTTATCAATATGTAAAAGTAGTATGAAGCCCATTTTTATACGTGTAAAAGTAGTATGAAGCCCATGTTCATACGTGTAAAAGTAGTATGAAGCCCATGTTTATACATGTAAAAGTATTATGAAGCCCATGTTTATACATGTAAAAGTATTATGAAGCCCATCTTATTGCATGTAAAAGCTGTATAAAACCAAGAGTACACAATACTGTGCATAGTGGAGCTCCCAGACATTTCCAAATGAATTGTTTTTTTCAATCAATTTAGTGTACCAAAACTCCCTAATATTTTGATAGAACCAGCACAAATACAATACAGAACGTATGCAAATAAAGTTATACTTAATGAAAACATCCATTTCATACTTATTATGCACCTTTATACTCGTAATTACTTACGCGTCGTCCTTTAATAATACACGAGATGAAGCAGGTATTTCTGGGTATACAAACTGAGGGCTGCTAATACAAAGCTTCAAATTTATAGCTTGGAAAGACATAACCTACGTCTAAAATTTGTGGGATTGCAGTATGTGGAAGTAACGGACGCTGAAACGGTATTTCGCTTTTGAAAAGATGTTCAAATGTACTAATGAGCAAAGATAGGGAATCTAATGAAGGTATTGGTTCATTATGCCAATGCATACACTTTACCCAATGTTGAACCAGTTCCCAGCACAGAATGAATTTTTTTCGGAGACAACAAGAATGCAGCAGATTTTAAAACAAACGCATGTACTTAACAATAAACGTGGAGTAAGTTCACCAAAGAAGTGGGAGGAACAGGTCTTCCCCCTAAGCAGTTAAAAAATGCATAATTGCAGTTATATCAAAACAATCCCTCCATAAAAATGCGTTTCATCACATTTTTCCTGTACAAAAATTCGCTTCATATCACTTTTACATGCATTAAAATGGGCTTCATACTACATTTACATGCATACAAATCCGCTTTATAATTTTTTTGCATGCATTTAAATGAGCCACATCACAAATGCCACAATAAAATTTGAAATCTGCATAGTTCTGTATGCAATTACGCTACACCACTTTGAAGGTCCGTGTTCAAACTTAAACAGATCTGGAACCTTACGCAATACAAAACTCCATTGAAACATGAACTCAACCACCAATTCGTAGTTGATGTGTATAAAAATTGGACGAATCGAAATTGTTAAATGGTTTCCCACTTAATGCATTTGAAAACCACTTGCTCATGAAGAAGCGTACACAAAACTGGGCATATATTCAAGAAGATATAAACCTGCTTCTTAATATTAAAGTTATGAATCGGCTATATCAATCAGCAGAATGTACTTCCTCATACACATCCTTACTGCCCATTCATTATCATATGCTTCATCAAGCGTATATGAAACTTGAATTTTTCTAGCGTCTCAACTGTAATATAATTATTAAGACTACATTCGGTTGAGTAAATACAAATTGGTGACTCACATGAAAACCACAAGTACCTTGAACACATTTTGGAGAGTTCAATGGTTTCATCTTGTATGTTGATAAGCAAATGCGGATGATTATTCAGATACGTATGCCTTGACGATGCCAGGCAATGACTGCTTCTGTTTTAGAATTTCCACCACCAACGGAATGGTTTTCAAAAGACATTGCATAGCTTGCTCTTGAGGTAATTTAATCATGAGAAATGTACATGTACGTCCTTAGTTCAAGAAACTTTGGAGAATATGAATGCAAGAGAGTTACCAGCTTTCATAGCTTACTTTTGAGCATCCCAAGGCTGATTTTAATATGCATTCAAATATACCTAAGTAGAAGGTAAGATCCAGTAGTAACGCTTTAATTTAGTATGCGACTGTTTTACGGGATCTGCCCACCAGATACATGCATTAAGCAATGAGTTTTTTGTCCTTGCTTTCAGTCTCACTTTTGAAGTTAATGCCCTAATCTACATGCCATACCATAAAATTGATACGGTTGCTTCATTAAGAATTTCCATTACGACTGATAAGCCAAAATAAGACGACGGAGGAGCATGCGACGTATCAAGTAACCCTCATTTAGCCAATGTCAAGTCAGTTGAAGACTGCCATTCCCACACTCAAGATATCTTATTTCCGTGTCAGTATATTCAAAAGTCTTTGTAGTCCGTTGCGGTTCTGTAACGGAAATTTAGTGTCCAGAAATCCAACTCTTTTCTTCAAAATTTGTGAAGTAAGCAAGCATGATTTTCCATTTCATTGGATAGTCAGAGAATGAGCATTGTAACTACTTGTGGATCGAAACAAGTTAAGGAGTATTTTCTGGAACTGGAAATTTATGGTTTTATATGGTTGTTCGTTATTCAAGTTATTCAGTGCTTTTTGTTAACATCAACATTTTAATTTTTGTTGCATCACCATAAATCTCCAGAATGGGAGACGTCATATATCCAGGTATTCATTTACATGAGGCACCACCCAATGTAACTGAAAATGATGTACGGCAAGCGGTTACTTTGTGGTTTGGAAATGGTAAAAATTTAACTTAGTACGCGATGAATGGAATAAAATGAGCATGTTTTAAAGGATATACTTGAGTGATTTAATTAATACAGACCCATCAGTTTTTGAAAACGGATCACCCACCGTGACTATCTACCGAAAAATGAAAGACAGTGGGGAGGATTACTATCCCACTCATGTGGTCATTTCAGGCATTTTAAGATCATTTAATTGCATCCGCGAAAACTTGGCAAGAGAAAAAATTGGCGATTGCAATGTTCAAATTCTAGACGTGGTAAGCGAATCAGTAGGCATCATTATCTACATAAATGCTTCATGTATATAATTCATTACATTACTTCAATCAAACAGGACTTTGGGATTAAGATTTCCGATGACGGTACTCATGAACACAGGAATTTGAAACTGCATCAACAACTGTCTCAAGGTCAAGGCCATCACTTAAGAGTCTTTACGATTCTCGATGAAGAGTTATCAAGCCAAATAGGAGGATTGCGAAAAGTTTCCAACGTTGTCACGTTCAACAAGGTCACAATATTTTAAAGACATTTTTGATACTGAATGTATGCAATAGAAAGTAACTAAGTTGTAATCCTTAGACATTGGCAAAAGCACCAGGCCTGTACATGCTCAATCATCCTGGTAAATGCCTCTCCTACTGGCGAAAACCCCATTCAAGTGGAAATCAAACCAACATCACTTATACCTATGGACTCGAGGCCCTCCAAGCAATCAGTATTATTTTTTAACTTGGATAACCGCTTTAAACAAACTTGTTTTACAATTTTATACGCAACTTTCATTGTATTATAACGTTTAGCTTATCTAAATCAAAATGAAAAGTTTTGCCCGGCTCCAAACCGTTTTATCACTGAAAAAGAGTGCTACTACAACAAGAGAGATTTCTTGGGTATGAATGGGGAAAATTTGAATGTGAAAGGTGTGTGCATGTGGTGAAATATTAAACCATTAACTATGTACTTTTAAGCTTGGTCATCAATTTATATATTCCATATACATTCTAAATACTGTAGAGTTGATGCAGCATACAAAGTATATTCCTAAGGAAATGGTGAGGTCCGATTGCATATCTCCAGACATGCTAAAAAAGTATGCAACAACATGTGAAATTTGTGACAAACCCCTCCAAATATTGGGATTTAACGCTGATTTAACATGGCTAGCAGTAACTTGCAAATGTCTTGTGACAAGGTATGCTATTTCTTATCCTAATGAATATATTTTATCCCATAGTTTCGCAATATTATTCATGGGTGCTTTCTTTAGAGCACGTACTCCTTGGCCAGGTGAAGATTTCCTGCGAATGATTCTACATCCGGCATTTTCAAAACGAGATGATATACCAGCCTTGGTGCATTTCATTAAAGGAATAACACCTCTCTTTGCCAACGTTAGAGAATACGTAGACTCTGGGCATGCTGCTGCAATGAGTGAATACAAGCATAATAAGAGGGAACTAGGGGCTAATAACCAACAATGGGGAACAATTATTGAGTGGAAAGAGTTGGAAAGACACGAAGCAAAGAAATGCACAGACTTTACTGTTAAGCTTAGTACAATAGAAACTAAGGTCTGGTGCGAGAAACGGGCTTCTGGAATTGGATTCATCACGCTTATCCCCGTGGTATTGCTATAATTTTTTAGACATATCTTATTATTAGTTTCCTAACGACATTATTGAAAGCTTCATGCAAGAAATACCTTACTATAGGGTTACGAGGAACAAAATCATAAGTGGTACAAGGTTAAAGTATTTGATATTGTGGAATCTTCCGTCGTTGGTATCATTCAATTGACTGATGGAAAGCAGGAGCTTGTTAGGGGTTGGAAGTGCATGATGGTTCCAAAACCACCAAAGAGCCCGGCAATGGCTTTGAGAAATCTCAAATCAAAATGGATCGAATTTGAAGACACGAGAAACAAGCAAATGATGGCTGGTTTCATTAAAAGTGCCCAAGTTTTGGGTCAAGTGGATTTGCCTTCGTGTAATTGGCCAGACGTGGTACCATTGTCCTTTACTAAACGTGCAACTTTATGGAATCTGAATATCGTATTACAAGGCGCAGAAGTAATGGACTTTCATGCTCCAACAGAGCAATACGAAGGAGCAGACGTCTACATATCCGTTATAAAGGTACTAGCTATAAAAGCGTGTAAAGGTTTTCTTGTTGCAATACTAAGTTCTTGCTGTCACTCCGGCCATACACCAATTTTTCAGTACTCCCAAATCTTTTAACACTCCCAATTTTCAATTGCTCCATACACTACCAAATCTTCCAATGCTCCCAATTTTCTTATGCTCCTAATACTCACAATGCTCCTACGTTTCATAGCGAAAAACATTTGAAGAAGTATATCCGAGTATGATATGACATAAAATGTTAAATGACATGATTTAATTTTTTATGCCATTACATTGTTCGGTATTGCGTTTTTAACCTGTTAATATTTAAAATAAATAACAAAGTTTGAACCTGACCTACCCAAAACTCGTGTCAACCCTCTATCCACCTCTTCGTAATCTTATTATAAAAAAAAGACTGACCCATGAAAATTCTACACGGGTGTAGGGCATAAAATACAAGCCTTGTTGGAATTAAATTTTAGTAACTTTAATATTGGTTTTTAAAGGATCCGGAAGAGATGCCACAAAAACCAACTGTGCTAAGGCGAACGGCTAGAGTGAGGTCCATTACAAAAACAGACAGAAAACACGTTGTAGAGGTAGCCGTTATCCTGGAACACTATTGGAAAGTTATACCAGCTTGCAAGACAAATTTTCAAATTTGGGTAATTAGACAGCTTTTACCTGCAAGTGATGGTGTGCCTAAGCAAGTATCGGCAGAAAATATAAGAGCTGACGTGGTCGATGAAGATATGGACTTTTTAAACGCCATCAATGCCGACGAATTTGAAAGTAGTGATGACGACGAAGGATCATTTGGACCGACCATGACGAAGAAATTAAATTCAAAAGACTCAATGATTAAGGTTTATGAAGACCATAACTTACCCAGTTTGGTGATGAGATCTAAAGAAGACATTATTGTGAACTGGCGTGAACGGCCGGATCTGCAAGACTTTACAATGCTGGACTACTTTTTGAAGCCCACAAAGGATTATATACTACACGCCAAGAGTATTTGTCTTGCGACTATGAAGAGTCCAGTAAATGCCACTCTAGTCAAAAACATAAAAGAGAAAATGAATAATACCCAGGTTGGTGCGTATACAACTTAAACATAAACAATCCAATCATGCACGTCAAATTAAAAGTTTGTGTTTCATAGAAAATTGCTGTTGAAAACATGGAAAACCGGGCGTTATCGCTAATTTGGGGGCCTCCAGGTACTATGATGAAGCACTTTGCTTGCATAGATGAAACGCATTTACGTTGCTAATGTTATAACGTTAAGCCTGAAGCTCATGCCGTGCTGTAGAGCCTGTTTTCATAGGTTTGTAAAATGTAAGTTTTTGTCTTGATTTAGGTACGGGCAAGACTACAACTGGTGCCAATGGTGTAATTGTTTTACATTCAACCGTGAAAGGAATCATTCTCGTTGTTGCTCCTTCAAACTATGCTGCGGAACAATTCTACCGTTCAATTTTAAAGGTTGTCGAGGAGCAAAAAATTGACATTAATGTGATTCGGATGTTGGCCCACTCACGCGCAAGATTAGCGGTGAGAAATATGGATATAGTAGGCAATCAAGGTTAATGACAAGAATAAAAGCATGGAAGAAAGATACGAAAGTAGCGTATTTGTACTGTTGTCAACTTGAATTGCAGATTCGAATTTATTGCACGTAAAAGTCAGACTATCAAATGAGTGGAGAGATGCCTCAGCAGAAATGGCAAGAATTATTATAAGTAGGTAAACTAGTTCCTAGTGTCATTACTATGCTAAAAACGGCATTCATTGAACACATTTATACTAATAGATGTGACGGAAAACGGACTTGCTACAATGAATACTGAGGAAAGGCAAATGTACGAAAGGTTCACAATGCGAATTACAACTAGAATTCTACTATCTGCTGACGTCATAATTTGTACAGCGTCATGTGCCCGTGATGGAAGGCTGCAACTAGTCCAAAGAGTGCTCACAAAGCGGAGACAAAAATTTTCGGCCCTGTTAATAGATGAAGCATCTCTGCTTACAATTCCCGACACAATGACACTTTTGACTTTGGGGCCTTCTAGAGTGTGCCTTCTTGGTGATGTTATGCAGTTACCTGCTGTTGTAAAATGCGAAACAGCTAAACATGCTTGCCTGGATGTTAGCTGGTTGGATATTTTGCCACTGACGTAAGCAAACACAACGCGTTAGTAGTATTTTATTTGTAAGTACAATAATCACGGAGCTAACGTCAAATTTACTTACAGAAACTACATACTTAAAGATCCTAATGCAGTCCTTGTTCAGTTGGACGTGCAATACAGAATGGCTTCAAAAATTGCTCTTGTAATTTTCAATTTCCTGTATGGGGTCAAAGTTGCTTCCTCTTTAGAAGTTGAGACCCGAAACTACTTGCAAGACGACAATCACAAATTGTTTTTGCAAAATTTTAAGGAGCTTGATGGTCATAACATTGCGTTGTACACCTATAATGGTTCCCACGAGATAAAAGCAGAGGTAATAGATGAGTTGTTGTTGCATTACATCACTAAACAAACGAGTCATTCCATGTTTCAATAATAATACTTTATAGGGAACCCATTCCTTCTGGAACCCCTATGAATGCCGCATCATTAAGGCTATACTCCACAAACTCCTCGCTAGCAATATACCAATGGAGTCAGTGGTTGTCATTGCAATGTATGACGCTCAGGTCACGAAGCTTCAAAATATGGTAACTTCAATTGGAGAAGACTACAAGGTATTTATGGCAAACACTATATCACTAGAAGTACTTGATTCATTATTTTTAAACCATCGTACTTTAATTACAGAAAGTTACAGTTGCAACTGTGGACAGTTATCAGGTAAAACAAATTTAATGTGCACACAACCGATTAAATAGAGGTGAAAATAATAAATTTTTATTTCTATCAAGGGCAAGGAAAATGATATTGTCATCGTCGGCTTTGTAAGGAGCAATAAGGCAAACCATGTAGGTTTCTTGAAAGACGTTAGACGCATCAACGTTGCACTCAGCCGAGGTCGTAATTACTTGCTAATTGTTGCTGACACTAAGACATTTAGCAACTGTGACATTCCAGACTTGAAGAAACTATTCAAGTTACTCGAAGAAAGTGGAGTAAAAGAGAAATGGTACACGTTTATTCCTCTTAATACTGCCTCTGGTAATTAACCACGTGGGCTTTTAAGCCATTTATCCGTTAAAATATGAAATTAAACTTATTTGATGATTCATAAATATTATTAAATCATTTGTATATCCACATCAACTGGAATTTTTACTTGCTCATATTCAAAGTTAGTTAAGTGCGTGCAAAGATCATTATAATATCAGACCACATTTAGACCACGATTAATATCAGTAGTTCACTCGCAAAATTTTAGTGAAAGTAAGTAAGTGGCTAATCAAACGTTTGCTTTAAAAACATATGTATTTAGATCGACAACTCATTAGTGGTCGTTTGCTTTTAATCTGGAGTTTCGCAATGACGAGTCATAAAACTTTAACCACAAATTAAAAACACATACAAGCAAAAGCCTTGATTCCCACATAAACAATAGAAATAAATCGGCTTCATACTATATAAACTATGAGAAAACATGGGCTACATTCTGCATAAAATATAGGCTTCATCCAATATAAACAATAGAAATAAATCGGCTTCATACTATATAAACTATGAGAAAAAATGGGCTACATTCTGTATAAACTACGGTATAAAATCTATACTTTTGACCTAATGATAAAGGTCATGTTTTCATTCGAAAACTTGACATAATAGAATTTCCAAACTTGTGACAGATAATGTTGTAAGTCATGCTAATTTTGTATGCACAACTTTGAAACTTGCGTTAAGGAATTTAAAGAAAGGATACGCAGTGGAAAACAAAGTGCTTTCGGACTTTCTTTCGAAGACTTCTTAGAAGTACAAGACGAGGTTTACCTCAGTAGCAAGCTAACTCGCATAAAATAATCAGCAATTATTGATGGAATACATTAAATTGATATGTGGAAAATATCTAAAGGTTTGGCTTAAATTATATGAATCCTAAGTGCTGGTGTCAATACCTTTTTGGTTTATCTTGATTGAATGAAGTTGACTGTTATGGTTTCAAAAATATTATCGGATCATCGTCTTAATAATTTCATCAAATAGAAAAATTGGGAGTACGGAGGGAATGGGAGTAGGAAATTAGAAAATTTTGGGAGTGTTGGAAAATAACGGGCTAATATTGGATTGGAAAAGGTCTTACATGTCAAATAAACCAACCGCTTTGGAGTTAAAGTGAATGGGAATGAATGACAATTCAAGTAACCAGAAAATAATGTGACGTTACGTACTTAACATGCGATAACTAACCAACTTGCATTTTATATAGTGATAGAATTATCTTAAACGTACGACACCTATTTGTAACTCAATAATGCATGTACACATGGGCGCAGACTCTAGCAAACTAAGTAATGCCATTATTTTTAAGCAAAAGAGTTATAAAATGTAGACGTGACCAATAGAGAATTTTTCTGGAACAGGATTTTTATATTTTACCAACGATTAAACCGAGATTGCCAATTCCTTCAGGGCTCTATTTTTGCTTAATTTTGTACATGCAGTTAGGCACGGATCATATGTTATACACAAGGGGTTTTAGAAAATGCAAATAGTAGACTTCATCATATGTTTGTACACATGATTGCTTTATCTTAAAAGGCCATTTAAAGTTTCCCCAATTCTGCTGTACAATACGGTGCATTTTATTTAAAACTGGATTATGATTTTACGATGTAGGATTTGGTATTCTAACACTAACTGGTTTGGTCAGTCAACAACAAATTAAAGAAAGGGCACTTGGAAAAAGAAGTAGTTTGTATCCTCCAAAAAATTGTCATTATACAAGACGATAAAGGAAGCTCTTAATTATAAAAATAAAGTAGGTAATGTTGAGGTAAAGTAGAGGCCGGCAGGTACAACATTTACGATATATGCTATACGTGACATTTAGGAAAGGTGAGTCCTTTTGACCATGACATACTGGAACGGTTTACATCTTGAGTTATCCATTTTGAAATATATTTTTGAACCGTTTGTATCATAGGCTTTTCCTTTCTTTCAATCAATCAACTATCTATATTCAATGATTGCTTAATGCAATGCTCGAGAAGGGTGAACCCGATGAATCCGACCTTCTTCGTGTAGTGATGAGAAACACGCCAAAGTCAAATGAAATGTCAAAGTATTAATTAACGCATTGTTTCATGACAACCGTAAAAATTGTGTTCAGAATCATGTACTTTGAAAATAGATCTGCATAAATCAAAAAGTAATTAGTAATATGTCCTACATCACCATATAAAATATGCAAAAAGGGCTTCATCCTGTATAAACTATAGCATTACATGGGCTTCATTCTGTATTAATACTGTGGTATAAAACTCGCTTCATTCTATGTGTACTACGGAATAAAAAGTGCTTCATTCTGTATTAATACTATGGTATACAATTCGCCTCATTCTATGTGTACTACGGTATAAAATTCGCTTCATTCTATATTCTAAGTGATCATTTCTTCAAGATATTGTGATATATATTGATTATGGTTTCAAGGAAAATGAAGCTACGCGTTTAGAGAAGTAATTATTGTATTACGTGTAATGAAACAGTCTACTAGTAGAATTTAAAAGCAGTAAATGTAGTTATGATGGTTGTTTAACATAATAATGAATGATATGTATTGCAGAAATTGTTAACGAGGATTAAATTCTATGAAATAGACGAAATTGAAGCAGAGCTTATGACGAGGCCTATTCTACGATCTTAATTCAAACTATTGTGAATATGAAAATAAAAGAAAATATCTAAACAAGTGTATAAGTAATGGTTGAAACAGGTAATAAAATATTATATTTGATCAATTTTATTCTAATCCGATGCTAAAAATGTGTAAAAATATATAGAAAAGTTCACTAGTAATTAGAAAAATACACCGTAAATTGGCTGAAACCATTAGTTTACATATTTATTAGTTTTTTTAATTTTTCTTGGATCCTGTGGAATAGGATTATGCGGCTGCTGGAAGAAGTATACACCAGGAGCTTCAGCTCCACCTTCATCTTTTGTCCCAGGAAACAAGGTCACACCACCTCTGGGTAGGAATTGGAAAGTAATTCGTCTGTTGAACAATAAAAATTACCTTTCAGAAGAAACACTCGCATATCCACTACAAAAATTCTTCCCTTAATAACATTACTGTGTGTTACCTGTGTTTTGCAATGTATTCGAATTTTGTAGCCCCCCATTTCCCATTAGGATCCCATACATCAAGAAAGAAATCATTGGTAACGATGTTTCCTGAATAAACCCAGGCCAGGTTAAGAGCAAGACTGTCAAGTAAAAAAATGTATTTTAAATTATGTTGAGTTAGGATAAAGTAAAAAACATTAGAAGCATTTAATTAGGAAAATGTTTAGGTAAAAATCTTACATGTCATCATAGAAGTCTTGCTTTTTCTCGGTCTTAAACTCGTAGGCCGTACATTTTGTCGGCATTACACAAAGCATCTTCTTCTTATCCAATTCCTCAAGAACTGAATGGGTGTACTGTCCACCTTTTTCTTCGTCAAAGACATTATGCCAGGGCATGATTATCTTGAAAAAACTTTCTTTAACGTTCAGCTTCTCCTTCAATTTTGCGATCATTATTATCAGCCCTTCATAACCTTGTTTATCTTGACCTGGGAAAACCTTGAACTCATCATGTGTGTACTGTCTGTAACTGAATTAAACAAATCGTGTTTTAATATACAAAAAAATTTAAAAAAGTGATTTAAAACTACGAAATTAGCCTACAAATAATTTAAAATAGACTTACTTCCAGCTGATGTTCATGCCGTCTAAAAAGCAGGGCCTTGGTGCTCGATCCCTTCGATCGAAATCGACCGGGCCCTCATAGTAGCCCCACAGTAAGCCCAGGACAAACTTTCGCTCAGCCTCCGTTCTATTAAGCCCCCAACTGTTTCCGAGAGTGTATGTTTGCGGAAACTCGTTTCTTGGCACCTTTTGATCGATTTGATCGATTTTGTGCCTAACCTGTTCGTATTGGTAACGAGCCGCATGCATTATAGTGCAATATTGCCATACACTCTTTGCGAACATTTTTTCGTCTTCAGAAACTTTTTTGCAAGGATCTGAAATAAGTAGAAAAAGTGAATATGATAAATGCACCAGATATGGATAATATAATACATGAAATTTAAACCTGATTACTTAGTGTGTATTTGTTATAATAGATGTAAAAAATTAAGTGCAAGATTTTTTACCTTTCTTAACGGATTCTTCTAAATCCTGGATATCCTGTTGCTTTAATCGAAGTTCTGCCTTCAAACTCCGAACCTCATCCACGTTTTTTCTGCAGTCATCTTTCAAACCTTGAAACTTATCCACCATATCTGAGAAATTTTGAACTCCTACTGCTTCCAAATGCACGGTCATATCCTGATTAAGCCTAGTAAGAGTGGATTTGTTTTGGTTGTAGCTAATTTCATAGGCTGCAAACTTCCTCTTCAACTCCTCATAATTATGTTGCATGATTTGGTTAGCTGGGGAATTGTCTGAAGAAATGGAAACTGCAGCTAGTTTCGACTCCAAATCCCGTATCCTCTGCTTTAATGCTTCATCAGCTTTCTTTAAAAGAGCATTCTCATCTCGTACTGCAGCCAAAACTTCATCTTTCTCCTCCAATGATGCCTCCAACTTTTGAATAGAGCAATTTCTCCTAATTATTTTGAGCTCCTTCTGTTCCTCCTGTGCTAACTTCTGTGCTAACTCCTCCTTTTCCTGCAATAACTGGAGCTTATCCTCTTCTAATGCTTCCTTCTGCAAATTGAGAACTCCAATCTGGGATCTTAAAGTCTCAATCTCGGCTTGTTGCCTTCCAAATGACTCGTCATGAACTTCTTCATCTCCCCTAATGTCTATCTCGACCTGAGTAGCTACAGAAGTTCTATGCAAAGGCTCTGACGTGGGCACTTCTTCGTCTTCGTCACCTTCACTCTGTGCTTGAGATGATTCCACTTGGATACTTTCAACGGATGGTTTAACATCCACATCACTATCATCATCCTCGTTCATCTCCAAATCCTCATCTACTGTCTGAAAGGAGTCCGGCTCATCTGACGAAATATATGAAGGGGGTAGCATTACCTCCTCGCCTTCGCAACTGGGGGGCCCAATCCCTAAATTCTGCTGTCCTACAGCTTCTAAACTTGAAGGGGGTAGTATTCCCTCCGCACCTTCCACCTCGGGGGGGCTAATCCCGGAAATATGCTGTCCTACAGCTTCTAAACTTGAAGGGGGTAGTATTCCCTCCGCACCTTCCACCTCGGGGGGGCTAATCCCGGAAATATGCTGTCCTACAGCTTCTAAACTTGAAGGGGGTAGAATTACCTCCTCGCTTTCGACACTGGGGGGCCCAATCCCTAAATTCTGCTGCACTACAGCTTCTAAACCTGAAGGGGGTAACATGCCCTCCTCACCTTCTACCTCGGGGGGCCCAATCCCAGAATTCTGCCGTACTACAGCTTCTATCACTAGCTCCACTTCCAAAATATTTAAAGGGGGTCTCATTCCCTCCACACCTTGTACACTGTGGGTTCCAATCCCAGACTGGTCATTATCTGGTGAGTATTCTGAAATAATGAAACGATTGATGATGTAACAACTTAAAACTTTGAATCTTAAACAATAATGAAAGTAAATCTATTCATCTGCTGCAAACTAAAATTTTATCCATAATCACAATCATGAGACGTTATTTCTCTCAAACTTACGTTCAACATAAATGTTGTGATGGATCGAATGATCAACTAAGTCGGTAAAATGACCATGTTCCGCCTTATTGCACGTCCTGGAGTTCTTGAAATGCTTGTCAAAGGCATTAGCATTTTGAAGGATGACATCACAATCAATGCACTCATAAATACGCTTCCAGTGCTCAATGATTCTGTGACGGGTCATCGCCACGTCCCCGAAGAACACTTTTACTAAAATGAATCAAAATATGATGTGTTAATTGATGATGATGATTGATGATAATCATGATTATATCTGTAATATTTTGGTAATTTTAAAATGGACTTACAACATGGGTCTTCCCCCTCCTCCTGGAACAGACAGACGAAATGACCCTCGAGCCGACTGCGTGACTCTGGGTCGGAAGAATCAAGCTATATAATAAGTGAATAACAAGATGATTAGATAAAGTTTTCGAAAACCAACGATATCGATATCATTCATTTAAAAAACCGTCTGTAGTTATCAATAAATAAAAGGTCAATTATCAACACAATAAAATTAATAATAATAAAGTTAAACTTACCAGTTCTCCATTGTGGATGTCCTCCTTCGCCCTAGAAGGCTTTTGTCGCTTCGTTCTCCTCTTCGAAGCCTTCGCCAGCCTCCTCTTCGCACCTCGAGTCACTCGCTTCTCGGAATTCATTGAATAGTCTTTATAAAGACTGTTTGGCACTATAAAAATAGTTAAGACAGTTGAGTATTAAAAAATTTGTAAAAAATTATTTAAAAACTTCAACTTAGTGATAAATGACAATGAATGACAATGAAAGAGAGCTCGCGTATATGAACAACAGTGTTGATCGTTGTTTGCTGCGTTCACAATGCTACTTATGCATAAAGGTATAGGTATACACAAAATACACGTGCATATGAAATGCATCAACTTGTGTACGTAATAGACACGATTACGACATATAGGGGCAAGTTTGGTTTTTTATTGGTAGATTTGGTATTTTTCACTTGTTCCTTCACTAATGGGTTTTAACTAATCCAAAACAACATCATTTAAATAAAAATAGGTCATTTGTGTTGATTTTAAATAATGAAGTGATGATGATGACGATCTGCACAACATAATAACTTCAAGCAGTGCTTTAAATAGTATTAAATATCGGGTTCTATATTATTAATTAATTTTTATTCATGATTTACAGTTTATTAGTCAAAATTGTTCCTAAATGATCAGATACAAATAGTTTTTTGAGTTTCTTGCATGAAGCCCTATCTGAAGTGGGTATCATAAAATGTCGGTTCCGTTTAGTTCCTACACTTCCAGATTCTAGAATCCATGTGGATTCGCACGTCAATGATGTGTATTACATTGGTGACGCCATCCAGCCAGGAAATGGTCTGTTTCTGGTACCACATACTGCTCGTAGTAATCAATGTTGATATCCACCACTGTACTTACTTTTTTTGGCTTTACTTGGCTTACCAAACTTCTACTGAAAGGAACAAATATGGCTTATCCAGGTTGCCTCGATCCAGCAGGCCAATATTTGTGACGAAAAGTTATCGATAACTTTCGTACTTTATTTCATACTTTCTATCAAACATGTTTTTTGCATAAGAAAAATATCGGAGTTGCAACTAATATGTTGATCATATCCTCCTCAGTTACTTATCGCTAAATAATGGCAAAATCGGTAATGAGAAAAGCGGGAGCATTAGGAGTTTCTTTGTAATGGAGCAGGTCAATATTTTTTGGCATCTTCACCTCAGTCACGATACCGTAACGAATGTAGTCTGAATACTATGCAAAGTAGAAAATATAAGTTACGTTCTAAACCAGGAAGTGCAATTATAAATATGGTCTGGACAAAGATGAATCTGGCCTCTAAAAATTATTGCCCGTGTCGGAATTAACTATATTTTGTCATTTGGAGTCTCAAATCTCACACTCTAATTTATGAAACCATTTTTAATGCATGCAAAAGTAGTATGAAGCCCATGTTTATACATTTAAAAGTAGTATGAAGCCAATGTTTGTACGTGTAAAAGTAGTATGAAATGCATTTACTTTCATGTAAAAGTAGAATGAAGCCCATTTAAATGCATGTTAATGTAGAATGAAGCGCATGTAAATGCATGCAAAAGTAGTATGAAGCCCTTTTTAATGCATGTAAAAGTAGTATGAAGCCCTTTTTAATGCATGTAAATGTAGAATGAAGCCCTTTTAATACATGTTAATGTAGAATTAAGCCCGTTTAAATGCATGTAATTGTGTGATGAAGCATATCCACGCTAATAAAAGCGACATGTTATCAACCTTTGATTCTCTTCTAACATTTTTAAGGAGGAAGGTCAAATGAGAATATTTTGATTCAAAATCCATTACGAAATCTTTAATTGATTGGGTATCTCCCAAATCCTGAAGAAGGGTTTCACATATTAGTGTTTAAAATCAAGAAGAATGAGAGAGTGAAGAATTTACATGACTTCATGTTGCATACGGTGACAATCTTATTTTTTCTTTAATATCTTTCTCATCGTCAAACCCCTTTTCTGGGTTCTATTTCAAGAAGGAGCGAACTGTGTAAGTAGAGTTTTTCCATATGTGATAAGACATTACTGCTGATAACAACAAATATGCCTGCGTTTGACAAACGTAGAGAAAGGGCACCACAATCCCAATTGCAGAAATGTCGAGTTTTTTATCATTATTAGGCAATATTGTTAAAGATCTCGGTTCTCCATTGTATTGTCCATGTTGGTTATATGCCCATATGTATGCATTAAAGGTTTACCGTTGTATAGCACTCCGTGGTCTGAGATGTGATGTGAAGCACTAGCTACGCATGAGGGAAAAATTCAGTTTCATTTGATTTTTTCGGAAACAACTGTACTTTAATCTAATAGGCTTACAATGGTAGTGATAACATATACATATACAATGCTGGATGTCCAAGTATTATCGTTTATTTTTTACAATGTGACAATGGTATTAACTGATATCTAGTGTGCAAGAGATCACATTTGCACAGTTGGAAGTTTTAGTTAGCATTTAAAAAGGAAGAACCATCATAGGTGGTCATTTGTACGGAAGCAGGCGAATGTAATACATGAATATTAATAATTACCTAAGGATTCAACAAAAAGAAGTTATATATATGATAAGTATGATGAGTAAAATATGATTTTAGACATTGTAATATCATTTATTTAATAATCTCCAGCTAGTATTAGGGTTGTCGAGCATTATGTAAGCAAACGTTGTCTCCTATACCGTAAGCACCTGTAGAAAAACTGAAAGGATTGAGACATATAGTAAAATGTATTGTACGTTTTCACGTCAATTCTTTGATACAAATTTACCTGTCATATGCTTTGACCACAATATAAGAACTATTAATGCGAGGATGATCAAGGAAAACAACACGACACCCGATACAGAGCTCCAGAACAGGATTGGGAATGGTTTCAGCTCTTGTATTGTTTTAGAGAGATTACGCCCTTGTGGCACAGTTCCCATCCAAAATTGGCATTACTGGTGGTCGAATAAAAATGAAACTATTAGTACACATCCTTGCAATTGCAGTATTCGTAGACTCTGTTTGTGTAAACTAACAGATTTTCGGAAATCCGACCGCATGCATCTTTGCAGTGCGTGACTCTCATGACCCAACGGTTGATTATATTTTTAGAGCGTCTACCTATTAGGTCTTTTCGGACCCATCATCATCTGAATTCTCTAAAATTCCCTTGATATTTTGAAAAGCTCAGAAAACTCATCCGATCCGTGAGAAAAAACGTAAGCAAAAACTGGAAATTTTGCTATGGCAGAAAGTGATTGAAGAAATCCGCAATGTCCAGTACTTACTGGCCGTATGCAATAGGTGGAAATGGTATACGTGGGACCGAAGATTATGGACATTTAGTTGCATGTTTTAATTTATTAAATTTCTGCATTATTAATTAAATAAATTATTATTTTGATAATGTGTTTAATTTAGATTTTATATCAGATATAATTTCTTTTAGATATACACACCAAACCTACCCCGAAATGGGAGTGGAGAAAAATTGCTCCCGGTTTTGATATTTATACCGGGAGGGGCATTTGCTTTTGGAGACTCTAAAATGTACGGTACCACGCAGATTCTTCGAGAGGAGATTTTATTAATTGTTATTAACATACGTGTCGACATTTTTGGATTATTAACTACTGGCGACATTATAGATACAGCCTTTATTCAAAAGTCATTCGTGTTCACATAGCCCATTTATGAAGCCCTTTGTAATGCATGTGAAAAAATTATGAATCCCTCTTTAATGCATGTTAAAGGATATGAAGCGCATGTAAATGCATGTAAAAATATTATGAAGCCCTTTTTAATGCACATTAAAGGATATGAAGCGCATGTAAATGCATGTAAAAATATTATGAAGCCCTTTTTAATGCATGTTAATGTAGAATGAAGCGCATGTAAATGCATGTAAAAATATTATGAAGAGCATTTTTATGCATGTTAAAGGATATGAAGCGCATGTAAATGCATGTAAAAATATTATGAATCCCTCTTTAATGCATGTTAATGTAGAATGAAGCGCATGTAAATGCATGTAAAAATATTATGAAGAGCATTTTTATGCATGTTAAAGGATATGAAGCGCATGTAAATGCATGTAAAAATATTATGAAGAGCATTTTTATGCAGGTTATTGTATGTTTTTATCAGTTTTATTGCCTCTCGTCTAGCATTGTTAACGAGGATGTTCAAATAAGAATATTTTGATTCAAATTAATTTACAAAAATGAACAAGGAGTTAGCCAATTCCAAAATTTGTATATCAGATACTTTTTTTGAAGAAGATTTATACACTTTTTCTAAATATTGAACGACTGAAGGATGTCTATATGGAATTTTTGTAACAGAACTAGTAGTTTATTTCAAGACTGATTCCAAATGGCTTTAGCAAATGTCTATCAAGTAAAAAATTCATATTATTTTTATATTCTGAAGCACTATAAAAGAGTTTAAGTGAAATACTAGCAGGCCAGCTGAGCTACGCCTCAGCATTTACCTAATTCTAATTCAACCCGTTCGTGGAAACTTTCAAACCGTACACAAAATTTAAGCTACGCCCCGACTTATACACTACCGATCAAATTTGGTGATCGAGTAACGTGTGCAAAAGTATACCCCTACAATCCAGCTTCAAAGTTCCCTTCCTTCAAGTCAGGTCACACTTAATAGTACATTTTTTTAAATTACCTCCAGACCAATTTATAAAAAAGGACATTTTCTTCCAATGCCATACTCAAATGTCGCTGAACCATGTTTCAGTGCAATACATAACAAAAAATTAAACATGCAAGTCACACACGTGTGGCTTCAACACTCGCCACACACGAATTAAATCAACCATAGTTTTACGGTCACGAATCATTGCTGACTGAGTAGGAAAGAATCAGATACGAATTAAATTTTGGGAGTATTAGGAGAGAACTGGGAGCATCGTAAAAGAATTGGGGGTAGTGGAAGAGAATTGGGAGTATTGGGCGAGAGTTGGGAGTACTATGAAAAAATTGGAAGCAACTGATGGAATAACGGTGAAGAAGCATTTTGCTGCAATTCAAATGTAAACAAAGGACAGCTGGCAAAATAAATCTATCGGCGAACATTGTACATATAGTATATCTGTGGGCATGTGAGGCCACCTATCGTATTATTGCATTGTGAGCAAAATTTCTGATGTGATTGATCACTGCTACCGCAACGTGGTGTAGCAAAATTTGATGGACACACACAAGTCCAGGATTAGAAGGTATGATTTTACCTTTCAACAACCCCTTTAATTAAAATCAGCCCAACAGCTGCAATAAGCTAGTAAATATTTTCCTTTCCGGAATTTGTACTTTTGATAACATTCTCTTCAACAACAAATTTCCCTTCAAACATGGAAACATGGAATGCAAATCTGTCCCACGGCGATGACACATTATGTTTAAGCTCCGTATCAGTATGAGTTTTTGCTTGCTGGCAAAGGGGCCCTCAAAAGAAGAATTGTTTGGAGGAACTGGAACAGAATGGACTACTCCAACTCATCAATTAACAAAGATTTTTTTAATCTTTCACAAATACAATGTTTCTGATCAAAGTAGGAAGTTGAATAAATACAATTCAACTTTTAAACATAAATATTTTAACATGCTCACCGTGTGAATGTATTCATGCAAAAATGGCTTGTCGATACTCTAAGAGTTGCGTGCAAGAATATATAAGCCTTATGAGAACTGTGCATAAAATTCATTGTGGCATTGTTGGCATTATGGAATCTCATGTTTATTGAAAACAATGGAATTATTGCTGGATTGAAAAAATCACGACGCATTTTCATACAATCATCTCTATCGGTCATGCAATTTCCGAGTTTCGTCCCTGTTCAAATTTCCTAGTTGAAATTTACAGTGTAATGTCCTAAGGTGCGATGATAAACCTATTTAAATATTATGGTTGTAAAATTTCCTTCCACATTTTGAGTGAACTTTACCAAAGAGTCAAAGTCAATGTCATCCAGTTGATGATATCATAAAGAGCTCTCTACAAGTGTATTTTTCTGATAAGAAAACCCATTCAGAAAGAGCAGTTGGTATTTGTCCCCGTGTTTACATCAATGTTAAGTAATATCCTATACGCCGAAGCTCTTATAACCTAATATCATCCCACGCAACAAAACATGATTTGATAAGAGTTCAAAAAGTATTTTATTTGGTGCTCAAATTTTAACCATCTTTCATATAATAATAATAATTATTTTGCTCTGTCAATAAATAACCAGGAAGATACACCGCTCCTCTCAACAGAAAAGATAAGATGAGTCCAGGTCAACATCAATTTTATGCAGTTGTAATAAAAGTATAAAAACGTCGCATCATCCTCAGAAGAGAATCATGGATCAAGCTGGAAGTTAGTCTTTATTCCGTGCCAAAAAATGTTCATTTGTTTTCTGCTGTAAGTATTAGAAAAATAAAGAGTTAACCTGAAGAGTTTCATTAAAGGTTTTTAAAAACCAAGACCATCATGCTTGAATTTTTCATGATAAAAAGTGCAATTCTGGCTGGAGCTGTTGCAGCAATCTCATTCATTATAACAGCTTCTGGATTTATTACCTACTCGTCACCTGTCGTTGTTATCGACGATGGTCAGCTCCAAGGAAGAATTGCTTACGCCAGGGATGGAAGTGAATATTTTGAATTTCTTGGAATACCCTTTGCTGAACCTCCGATAAACGAGTTAAGATTTGAGGTTTGTGTCAAAGTTTGCAAAAGTTTCAAAACTAATTGGGCAATGTGAGAATAAACTGTTTCAATAATTTTAATAGCCTCCTGTGCCATCAAAACCTTGGAAAGGGCTAAAGCAAGTAACTAGCTATCCACCATGGTGTATTCAAGTCGATGCAATGGTCAGAGGAAGGGTGAGATTAAACAAGATTAATATATATTTTGCCAATTTTTTTAAATTTCATTTAAACATGACGTGTTTATGTACTTTCCAGACTTATGGGGAAGAAAATTGCCTCTATTTGAACGCAAGTTTTCATAATTTCTTAAATTTTAGTTTACAAGACTGTTTTTTAACTATAAAAACTAATTTTTTTGTTATTTCTTTAGGTTTTCACCCATTCGGTTGAGGTTCGAAAAGGAAAAGTATTAATTATTGTTACCAGTTTGATATATGTTTAAGTGTGTTTTTTAATGATTTTAGCAAGATGCAAAGAAACCCGTATTGGTATACCTCCATGGAGGAGCATTTATGTCGGGCGCCTCTGGTAATGGCTATTTTTTTCTTTTCTAATAATTTTAATTATAATAGTTTTTGTCTTTTTAATTTGTTTTCTTCAATTTCTTTCGTTTTTCTGCTCCCAATAGCCATGTACGGACCAAAGTATTTTCTTTCTCATCAGATCGTGCTCGTCTCTTTAAATTATAGGTTCATTAATTGTTAAAATTTTTTGACAATTAAGTCTTAATTATTCACTTAAACTGCATCCATCCATTTCTATATTCATTTAGATTGGGACCCTTAGGATTTCTTAATAGTGGCAATGAACTCATCAGAGGGAACATGGGGTAAAATAATTTTTAAAGGCCTTAAGTTTCTTATTTATCAGTTAATCTTAATCAAAACGCATTTTTTCTTTAGTTTAAAAGATCAGAACCTCGCTCTCCAGTGGGTACAAAAAAATATTGACAAGTTCGGGGGTGATCCTGATCAAGTAACTTTGTTCGGTCCGTTTTCTAGCTTAAATTATTCTTTTAAATATTATAAAACATTTTTTTCATTTTTTTAAAAAAATATTTTTATTTTAATATATTTTAGGAGAATCGGCAGGAGCGGCATCAGTCGGTACTTTACTCAACATATATAACATTAATATTTTAATGGTCGTGTTTTGTGTTTAAAAAGTTCAATTCGTCTTTAGGTTATCACATTTTATCCCCGTCTTCTAAGGGTGAGTTGGTTTCATTTCATGCCAAAATCAAAAGGCAACTATATATATGTATGTATTCATTGAAATAAAAAATTTGTTTCTGCTAAATACAGGTCTCTTCAATCGGGCAATCAGTCAGTCAGGTTTGAAAGTTTGTTTTATATTTTAGGGGTATAAATGCAATTATAACTTCACTATTTGATTGAATAAGTTTAACTTTTATAGGATCCGTGACATGTCCGTGGTCCTTTAATACGAAACCTACTCGAGTTTTCCTTGAATATGGAAAATTACTAAACTGCTCAACTGAAAATACTACCGTGCTTGTAGATTGCATGCGGAAAATGAGTGCGTATGACTTGGTTCAACCACAGTTGCATTACATGGTACGAGAATGAACTTGCTTTTACTTTTTATTAAAGAAAATATAAGTTATATTTTGAACACAATTTTGAGCTGGGGCATTTTTTAATATTAGGATCCTTTAAGTGGATATGAGATGATTGTTCCTTCAGTGGAATCAGTTATTACAAATGACACTTTCTTATCCGAAGATCCAAAGCAAATTCTAAAGTCTGGAAATTTTGCCAAAGTACCTTTGATGATTGGGGTTAGTATACACAATAGTTGCTTGTTTTAATTCTAATATGCTTTTGTAGCAGACGAAGGTATTAATATTACTACTGTTTTACAAATTAAACATTGTTTCAGGTGACGAGCGGCGAGGGTGGACTTAGATCATCACGTAAAAATTCATTTATTCGTATCTAGTAAAAAATAAGTTCAATAAATAATTTATCTCTTTTTATCTCTTGAAAAGGATTTGATGCTGTACCTGAGCGAATTCCTACCCTTGATGAAAAATGGGAGTCTCTCTCACCTGATCTAATTTGCTTTGACAAAAGCAGATCGGCAACCGCCCGTAAAATTCGCAACTACTATTTTGGAACTCATTCCTTTACGGAAAATCACTTTGAATTTCAACGCAATTTGACCTTGCTCTTCTCTGATGGACTATTTTATGAGCCTATTCGAAGGGCTGCAATACTCCATGCAAAACAAGGACCACCAACATACATGTACTATTATGACTATGACTCTTCCATGCTCCCACGCTCCTACTCTGTATTCCGCTCTATACGAAACGATGATTGGATATTTGCCGAGGCAAAATTAGCAATGGCTGTGATATGGGATTGGCTAAAGGAAAATGTTTTTGGAGGAGATGGTCCTCACAAATTTGGTAACAAAAAAATGACTCATTTCTGTAGTTTATAGCTAACCACAGGATATTCACTTATCCAGCGTAACTCATTTTAGGAGCCACACATGCCGACGATTTATTTCAACTGTGGAACATTGAATGGATTATCGAGCTCTTTTCTGGTCGGGACTATGAATTTTCTCGTAACTTTGTCCAACTGTTTGTTGACTTTGCAAGAAATGTGTAAGTTGACGCACTCAAGTGCATTGTCCGTTTCCTTCCTTATTACAGTTTTAGTTTATGATGCTCATATCTTCATTAAAATAATTATGTCTTTCAGTCAACCACTCAAGTTTAATGGTGTTACATGGCCACCCATACAAGTAACTGGGATCTCACCAGAATCTCCCTCTCCAGCACTCAACTACATGCTCCTTGACAGAGAACCCAAAGTTGTTCCTGAGCCGTTTGCTGAGCGCATGCAGTTTTGGGAGTCTTTACATATAAGAGATTAACAAAATCTTTATTTAAATCGTAAAACCTAGTCTCTTTAAACAATATTACCTTTTTTTGTGTCATCAAAAAAGCTTAAATAATATATGAGATGCAAGAAAGGATTTATATTTATCTAGTTTAATTCACAATAGACTGTGACATCATGACTGTGATTATCCACTATAGGAAAACTAAATTTTATCAATGAATGTAAAAGTTGGATGGAAAGCAATAAATAAAATGATTTTATACAATGAAACTTGTTAGAGTACGCACATATGCATTAATTAATCCTTGAACCTATGTATCACCAACCAGCTCTGGAAAAAATATAGGATTAGAAGGAAGTAAATGCTTGAACACACTCATTCTCACCAATCTAAAACGGCACTTGAATGAACACAAATATAATATGTACTCTGGCCCTGTCCTTGCCATTCAGTCCATTTGATCATACTTAATTAATACTACTTCCACTTGCCTTCAACAACAACATCAACCCTTTAAACAAAATGATTATGTTTTGCTATGTACTAATACTAATAATACACTAATAAACATGGGGTTGGATTGCATTCACAATAGAACAACCTAGGACAATAAGTCAATAAGTTGAAAGTGTAGAAAAGGGGAAAACATAACTTTTTCTATTATCGTACTCAAATTTTTTGGATCCTTGTCCATAACAAGTCATTCCAGTTTTAAGTTAGCTGAAGCATTTCAGGAAATATCTATTTCTGTCGACTTAATTTTTTGTGTGTTTTGATCAAATACAATGGCATCAGCATTGGGTGCCATTTCATACATATTTGCTGGTTTCGGTTTGCTCACTGCCAATTCACCTGTTGTGGAAATTAGCAGTGGGAAAGTGCAAGGAAAGGTGGCCATCTCAAGAGGAGGACGGGAATATTATGAATATTTAGGGATCCCCTACGCGAAAAAGCCCGTTCGAGACCTTCGTTTCGAGGTTTTTGACGATTTTTTTTTCGAAATTTTCGACCAATTTCCGAGCAATGAATTTCCTTGAGGATTACTAAATAACCTTTTTTAGCCTCCAGTTCCTCCTGAAAGATGGCAAGGAATCTACAAAGCTACCGAGTATGGTCCTGAATGTTTGCAATTTGATGCTTTAGTATACGGAAGATTGATTGGCCAAGAAGACTGTTTGTAATAAATTTATTATTTTAAGTTTTAATTTTTTAAACTAATTTATTGTGGGTGAAAGCTTCATTTTATGTTTTAATAGATATCTAAATGTGTTTGTGCCCAAAGTTCCAAAGGTAAACTCAAAGATCGTATTATAATGGTGCTGGTCACGTCAGCGATGTTATCGTCGTTATCGTGATTGTGTAAAATAACTTACACAAATTACGAACCTTCGTTAAAATTTACGAAATTTTACTATGGCAAGGGTTGGTTACGAAGCTTACGCAGATAAATGGACTAAATCCATCAGTTATCTGTGTAAGATTTTCTATAGTGCTTGTCGCATTTTTTTGTCAAAAGTTCTGAGTAGTTGTATTATTAGAACACGTAGAGAGTTAGTAGAAATGGGAAAATTGGCGAAAGCAAAAGGTAACATTAAAAAGGATGGCGATTCAGTTGGCGAAGAGGATGATAAGAAATGTAGGGACAGGAGATCCTGGAATGATACTGAGAAGAAGGAAGCCGTTGATTATCTTTTGGAAACGGTGAGAAGTGGATTCCTTATTGAAAAACCAAATGCGAGTCTTTATTACGCTGGAGCTGTCACAAAACTTGGACTTAATGAATGCTCCAGTTTACAGCTAAAGAACATGATTTTCAACATGAAACGGAGGTACGTCAAAGCTATTGACTGGCGGAACCAAACCGGACAAGGGGTACTCCAAGATGAAGGAGAAGAATCTGTTCAGGGTATTTTTTATTACTAGTTTAAGAATGGGATAGTCTTAACCAGGCTTATTTTTAAGAATCTAAAAACGCTTTGACATTACTCTTAGCTAATTTGAGAAAAATGTGCCCATTTTTTGATGAACTGCATGAAATTTATGGTACTCGCTCCAGCGTCACTCCACCTTCCCTTCACGACAGTAGTGCACCAGAGCCAGAAGGTGTGACGAGCTCTCAGACAATTGTCAGTGAAAGTGAGCCGGAAACATTCGCTCCCTACAGCACAAAACCAGAAACGGTTGTGAAGAAAAGGAAATTCATGGAATCGGGAGTTGAGGTACTTGCAGCTACCACCAAACTGAGGTTGGATCTCCAAAAAGAAGAGATAACTCTCAAACGGGACCAGCATGAACACCAAAAGCACCAGCAGAATGCTAAAATGCAGTTGGATAGAGAAAAATTTGAATTTGAAAAAATTATGGAAGAGAGAAAGCTTGACTTACAAACCGTGAAGTTAGAAAATGAATTCAAGCTCGAGAAGTATAAAATCGAAATGGAATGCAAAATGAAGCTGGAGTTAGCCAGTATACCCAAATAAATTAAATGGCTGTTTTGTTGTTGTTTACAAAATTTATCCTACTAGCTAACAGTTTTGTTTTAATTAAAACGTTTGAATTAAAAATTATGTTGCAATCCTGTTTTAGTACCACAAAGGCGTTTTTAAATTCATTAAGTAACAGCATAGAATTATAACATGTATAAACAAGTAAGTTTAAGCACGATAAGTTTAAAGTCCTAATTTAGAAACTACAAACTGGAAAATTCTACTCCTTTGCTCGTTTATCTCCGCTGGATCTCTTCTTCCTCATCTTCTTCGTAATCATACTGAGATACATTCATAATAAAGAACAAAACATGCTCTTATCCACTCACAAGCTAATTTGTGACCTTTACCTTTGTCCACTCTCACTCTGATTCCCTTCAAACTCTGAAATACTTCTTTCAGCTTCCCAAAAGCGCATTCAATGTTAACGCGGAATCCAGAGAAGTATTTATTGAATTTTCTCCGCTGCCGTTCAGTACCTTCAGCAGCATTGGATTTAAAAGGGGTGACGACAAATCGAGAATTTCCATACGCAGAGTCTGCAGCTATCCATTCTCCATCGGAAAGAAACTTTAAAGAATCTTTACCTAGACCAGAGTTTGCGAAGACGCGTGCATCATGAACTGAGCCTGGAAACCCAACGAAGATGTTTCTAAATCGCTTCTGATTGTCGCATACTGCTTGAATTTGTATTGCATAACGTTGCTTGCGGGTATAGTATGATTCAGGATCATCCAGGGGAGATTCATCCAAGTTTATGTGAGACCCATCAATATAGCCTAAACATCCAGGAAGCTTATCAACCATGTAATTTTTTATTACTTGTTTTTCTTCCTCCTTTGGCCAACAAATCCACTCATGCTCCTTTGCAAGAATAGCCTATTTTCGCAGGAAGGCAAACATGTATTTAAATATGTTTGAGAAAATTTGGTGATTTTACTCTAACTAATTACATAGGACTCTAACCTTCAGGACTCTCCCTACCACTTTCATCACACTTCCACCATCCCCTACGCCGAAAGTGGCTGCCACATTGTACGCTGAAGATCCTGACCCATCCATTCCAAGTTTATATAATGTAATAGCTAACTGTTTGGAAATGGGAATCTGTTTTCCAGAATTCTTGCCCTTGAATACTTCGTGTTCATCAACCTGACTCAAAATGAAAGCAAAATCCTCCCGAGAAACTCTCAAAAATTGCTTAAAACGATCATCATCTACTTCTGGCAGTACTTCTGTATACCACTTATCGGACTTGGGAAGAGGTTGACGGGGATTCACATAACGAATCGTAAGAACTGTGACCACATCATCAAGAGCTTCATCAAATATTTTGTTGGCTTCCTCATTTGAATAACAGAATTCCATGTCCGAAGCAGCGTTTTTGCAAATGGTGGATATTAATGACGACTTAACGGAGACTTTCGGCATGATTAAATAAACTTACAAGCTTAAACATCTAGCGAACAAGCTTAATTCTATTTTGTCCAAAAACTTGAGGAAAGCAAAAATATGTACTTACGAAATAATCTAACGAACTATAATTTTGAACCGCTCACGTCATTAAGTTAGTTAACTGTGTAAACTTACGCTGCTAAGTTACGCAATCACGAAAATACCTGACGTGACCAGCACCAATATTTGGGTGGTAATATACAACTGTTAAGCAATAATAAATTTCTTATTCAATTTTTTCAGGCTACTGGCCGCTTACCCGTGCTTGTAAAAATTCACGGTGGTGGGTTCATGGGAAGCTCGAATTCTTATGGACCCAAGTATTTTATGGACGTAATGCCATACGATTCTTTATACATACATCTTTCTACTACCATTCGTTATTGCAATTTCAATAGTTCATTTATTATTTCTCCCCCAAAAAGGAAGATATTATTGTCGTTACGATGCAATTTCGCCTGAGCTCACTAGGTTTCCTAAATACTGGTGACGGTCAGTCAAATAATTAATTTACTTATTTATTGTTCTACTCAGTATTTAATTATTTACAAGGATTTTGTTTGCAGATTTAATACGGGGTAATATGGGATTTAAAGATCAATCCATGGTACTCAGATTTTGCCAAGAAAATATACGAAGATTTGGTGGAGATCCTGATAGGATCACGCTCGGTATGGTTCAGTTATAGCCCCAGTTAATATTTTAATTTTAAATTAAGTTTGATTATTTTTTTTATTTAAATTTAAAATGTAAATAGTCTTTTTTTTAAATTTAAAGTTGGTCAAGATTCTGGTGCATCTGCTGTTCATTTTCACATTTTATCACCCCTCTCAAAAGGTCTTGACAAACTTTTTACATTTATTTTTATGTGGCACCATATTAATTGCATCTCAATAATTTTTTATTCATAGGTTTATTTAGTAAGGCAATTTTAATGTCAGGGTCGGCTGCCACGCCTGGTGCCTTTGTATTAGATCCCAAAAGTCAATCCAAAAGATTTGGAAAACGTGTTGGATGTCTAACAAAAAATACAACTGCCCTTGTCATGTGCCTTAAACGAAAACGAGCCAAAGTTCTTATTCTTCCCAGCTCCGACTTCATGTCCCCAGTACACAATCCCCGAGATATCTTTGCAGCAACGATAGAAGCTGTTCGCAGGGAAGATACATTTCTTTCCGAACACCCGATGGCAATCTTGGAGCAAGGGAATTTTAACGCTGTTCCCGTGATAATGGGTGTTACATCGGCGCCTGGTTGTCTTAAAACGGCTCGTGTAGCAGCTTACCCAGAAGTTCAAGAGAATATGGGATATCACTGGAAAGACTGGGCTCCTCGCTTCCTCAACTATGATCCTGAATATATTGATGTTTCCGAGCGAATACGCCAATACTACTTTGGAGATGGGAGAACGGCAAACCCTGGAGATGATTTGGAAAGCTTTACACAAATGATTTCGGATGGGAACTTTTTTGCGCCTTTGAACTATGCTGCAAAACGACATGCTCGATTTGCTCCCGTTTATCTTTATTTCTATACATATGAGTCCAAAGCACTTCCAAATATATATAGTTTAGTAAGAGCTGTAAGACCTGATGACTGGACACCTTCAGAATTTCAGGTGGCAACAGCAGTCACTCATGATATGATGAAAAAGAGGTCTAGATCCACGGGAGCACATGAATGGGGTAAAATAAGAAACTCCTACTACTTGTTGCTTCTTGTGACATTTTTAACTTAACAAACTAGATATTCAATATTAAATTCATATAGGAGTCTGTCACGGAGAGGATGAACTTATCTTGTGGCATTTCAACTGGATGAGTGAAATTTGGAAAACTAGTCCTGACTACAGATTCTCTAGACTATTACTTACCACTTTTGTTGAATTCGCAGAGAAAGAGTAAGTTATGTTATAGAGTAGTAAAGTAAAAGGAAAAACATTTATTCCCATGTAATATCTACTAATTTTTTCCCTTTCACCTTTAGTGGTTTCAGGATGAAATTTGAAGGGATTCCCTGGCCAGCTATAGATCCAAAGGAAGAGCCTTTACCATATATGCAATTTGATGAGCCAGCTCGAATCATTGACGAACCTTTTACTAAATACCTGTCATTTTGGGATGATCTCGCAATTAGAAACCCAAATGCTACTGAAGACGACTATAATATTTAACATTTTATCATTTTTCATACATTCCGTTATTGCTGTTAAAACTCTTTCAATTTGTTGTACAATCTGATAATTTATTTTTAAGTGTAGATTGAAACGTGATTTAATAATAAAAAACACATTCATTCCAATAATTGCATCATTTGATCGTTCATTAAATTCCACATTATTTTATATATAGAAGTTGGGGTAAAATGTAAAGTTATTTATATGAGTGTAGTAACCTGCATTCCACATTGTACCTTAGTTTTAAACTTTTTATGGTGCATGAGACGTGCTAAACCTTCCCTAGACTAAAAACATAGGTAAAAAAGTTTACCATATCTTTTTATACCTATGTTTACCCTAAAAATAGATGCAGGTGTGAGCCAAGCAAAACAAAAATAATATTTTACCGATTCCAGCCTTGGCTCAAGTTTATTTACAAGCGAGTAACATGATTGTTTGACTACCTTACATATGTACATGCAAGTGTATATAATGGTTATTTCGTGTGAGGCAACAGATACTTTTGTAGCTATTTGACACAGTTTTATCGAACACATAACCTCCAAAGTCATAAAATCGTTGCATTTGCACTGTTTACTACAAAATAATGTTGAGAATATTCCTCCTACTACTATAATTCATCATTTTATTTCTGTTACCAGATCATTCAGAATAATTTACCAATATTGTCGCATTTGTGATTCTGCATTACATACAGACTTGTTGGTTTTAGTGTTTCGGTTAACCTCAAGTAATCGATCTCAGTGTTACTCGTCGGGTCATATTTAATTGGTGACAGTTTTAGACATTTTGAATACGTAAAATTAGTATCCTCAATACAAACACAATGTTCAGAGACTTTCGAAAGATTTACGCATTTGTGACATATTGCTGTCCATTTCTGTTTGGAATAGTGAGCCCCTGCTTGTCCACATTCAGTATAATGTATGCACCCGTCGTGAACACGACTCTGGGAAGAGTTAGAGGCGTAGTGGACAGCTCACGACAGCTTCGAAGATATTACCAATACATAGGAATTCCATATGCTGAGCCACCCATTAATGGTATTTTATAAATACAAAATGTCGGACATGGGGTACTAGCTCTTAGCAAAGATAAAATGATGCGCAATGCAAAAAACTCCATGTCAAAATTCAAATGCTCGACGGCTAATTTTTTTCTAATATGTGTAAGTCATTGTATACAAGAAATTACTTTTAAAACTTAACTGTGATCTTTCTACATAACTTTTTTTAATTTCAACGCCCACGCAGCCCAAAAATCACATCCACTAAGAGTGCAATAACTCCGGCCAGCATTTGAATTTTGACATGGGGTTTTTTGCATTCAACTTCATTTCATCTCTGCTAGAAGGTAGTACCCAATGTCTAACATTTTTTTTTATAACACGTGTTATTGGAGATCTCAGGTTTGAAGCTCCAGTTCCTATAAAACCGTGGTCTGACATATATCAAGCGACTTCATGGGGCTCACCTTGTCTTCAATTTGATGCTATTTTGCGAGGAAGGGTACTTGGGAATGAAAATTGTCTTTTTTTAAACAGTAAAGTCGAAATAAATTTTTATAATCTAAATATTAACAATTTAAATTTATTTTTTAGGTGAAATTATATGTTTACTTTAAATTGTATTTATGAATTTAGTTTTTACTAGGGATATAAACCCAAAAAAGTTGTATCCAACCTTAGTTTGGGTGCATGGAGGTAAGACAAGATACCATACTTCATGTATCAGTTACTTCACAGCAATTTTCCTCTATAAACGTGTGTAACAGTGATAATTACATAAAACTTTAGGTGGCTTTGTGGCAGGGAGCTCGGACATGTACGACCCCAAGTATTTACTTGATAATGAAATTTTAGTGGTTTCCATGAATTATAGGTATCTAAAAAACGATCCCTAACCTAAAGATCTAACAAACGTCACAAACCCTAAAGTTTTTATTTTGGGATGTTTGTATAAAAATAAACTGCTAGTAAGCAGGCCTAGAGACGTAGCGGAAACAGGCATTTAGTTATCACCTCCAAATCCCCTCCATGATGCTCTATCTAAACCCACCTCCGCGATCCTTTCCCAACGTGTAGTGAAAGCATTACTTGTAGAATACCATTCCGGATTCACACACATGCTTTTTTTTCGTATGCTACCCATGCTTATGTATACGTATGCAAGTTATTCACACTACCTGTGATTGTGACTGGACACCCCAAAAAACCCAAAGTTTAAAACTCAAATCTGCAAGTATTTGGGAAGTTTGTATTATTTTTAATTTTTATACAAACATCCCAGAAAGAAAACTTTTGAGTTTGTGTCATTTTGGAATTTTGACTGGAAATCGAATTACAGATTGGCGTCACTTGGCTTTCTAAATACAGGGGATGAGCTAATTCGAGGTGACAATTATTTTTTTTACAGCAACTGATGAAAACTTTTTGGCAATTTTTGTTACATGACCTTTGACTCTTTTAGGAAATATGGGTTTGAAGGACCAGCACCTTGTCTTACAGTTTGTCAAAGACAACATCCAAAACTTTGGCGGGGACCCTAATCGAGTGCTGCTGCTGTAAAAATTAAAATAAATTTTGGAACAATATATTTCAAAATAATAATTCTAATGGTTAAAATTCTAACACAATATTGCTTGATATTTAAGTGGTGAGAGCGCTGGTGCTGCTTCAGTGCATTATCACGTTATTTCCCCCAAATCCAGAGGATTGTTCCATAGGGCAATCATGATTTCAGGAAATCTTTTCTGTCCTTGGGCATACACCCGAAGTCCAATGAAGCAAGCTATGCGTTTTGGAAAGTCTCTTGGATGTCCAACTGATAATACGACAGTGCTTGTTGATTGTCTTCGTAACATGGATGGAAGAACGATTGTGAAACAGCATGCAAATATTTTGGTAAGATTTGATATTTTATATGCTGAGTTCTGAATGCCTTAAATTCTAATGACATTCATAATAATAATTGTTTCCTGATAGTCACCGGTGCACACCCAAGATGATTTCTTTCCTGGCTCAGTTGAAGCAGTTGTTACAAACGACACTTTTCTTTCAGAAAATCCAATCATGATGCTTAAGCGAGGAGACTTTAACCATGTTCCAGTAATGTTAGGAAGAATTAAAAATTCAAATTTGATTTAATATCTTTTGTATAATTATGCAAGACTGTTTATTTTAATAGATTTTTTTTAAATTGGTTTTAGATTCGGAATGTTATCTGGCGAAGGCGCTTTGAAAACAGCAAGTATATTTCCCGTACTATCTCACTAATTCATATATATCAAACCTTTTAACTCATTTGATGTAGCTAAATTTATCGTTTATTTAGGAATGGAAGCTCATAAAGATGTTTTGAGTACGTTGGATTCAAAATGGCATGAACATGTTTCAATTTTACTTCATTACAATACAGAAATGAGAAACGTCTCCCAAAAATTAAGAGACTTCTACTGCCCCCAATGCGTTTTCCCATCCAGCAACAACAGCAGTACAGAGGGGGAGTCAATTAATCAGGCTTCATCAGAATTTGAAGAAGTGGGTTTGGTTGAAGAATTTGCTGACGTTCCTCCACAAGAAGCTCTGGAAAATGTGACACAAATGGTATCAGATGGAGTTTGGTTTCTTGCCACAAAGGAGGCTGCAAAGCACCATGCTAAATATGCCCCGGTTTATTTAAGTTATTTTTCCTACATTTCCACTGTACTTCCAAGCACGTATACTTTCATTAAGAGTGCCCGAGTACGCAACAACGTGCCGGCGGAATGGTCTTGGCCACGATATATGGCCCAGGCGTATCTTCAACAGTACTTGTTTCGGGGAAGCAATCCAAAAAGATTTGGTACTGAATAGACTTAGTCATAACATCATCAAAAAACTCAAAATTCATCATAAAAGCGTTTCTAATCAATTTAAAAATTTGTGTAGGTGCATGTCACGGAGATGACTTGATTTACTATTTTGCCACCAATCCCATATTGCAAATAAGACCAATCTCACAAGATTATTCATTCTCCAAAAATGTCGTTTCCGCATTCTACGATTTCGCCAATGAAGCGTATGACACTATGACTTACTACAAAAAGAATTATATTAGCTCTTTTATTATTATAATCTTTAATAATGAAATGGATTCACAGGTCACCTTTAAAATTCGGGCAAACTATTTGGGAGCCCGTGAATGATACCAACCACCTAAGATACATGCGATTCAATGAGAAACCAAAAATGATTGACCAACCCCACAAAGAAAGAATTGAATTCATAGAGTCATTAGATATTAGGGATCCACTGGATCCTAACAATTGGTGAATTTGAAATGAAAAAATAATATTTAATGTTAATCATTTACGTGTTGTACATGTTCGTATATTTTTAATAAACATAAAATATAATCCCATGGTTTAGCTATGCAATTTTGTTGGCCATTGGCCTTTATGATTGCCAATTTTTTAAACAAAAAATTGCACCTTACTGTGTATTGCATATTGTGCAAAAATGCATTTGTGCGGTGTGCAAGTATGATTGATAAATGACGCAATGGTTGGTACAGGTATATGAGAGTTCATTACTGATTTTCATATAGCCCATGCTGCGCCGTTCAGGCAGCTAACATATATTGTTTCATTTTGTGTGTTAGTGATGTGATGTGATGTGATACATCATGAAATCATGTATTTGGTTGTGCGAATAAGTAAGCACTTCACAAATTAGATATGACGATGATGACATATGAAAGACGCAATTTGCCATAAAATTTGTGAAGCACGCGTGCAAAGGAAAAGGACGGTAATCACGATGACAGGTATGATATGACAAGACGGGACAAGACTAAAAAACTAACAAAACATGTACACTTTTTTTGTGTGACCATATACTTTTATTACCTGCAAATACGAACATATAAAAATGTGCTTTGAATAGTTTATACTTTATACTTAAAAACAAAATTTCATAGTCTGTCACACACATAATGATGAAGGCATGCACTGCACACTTGCATTTAAAAAAAAGATTGTAATAATAATCATGCACGCAGCTACCGGCTCTTGTTGCGTAAAATTAATGTGAAACAAAAGATGTTTTTAAATGGTTGCTCGCAAGATGAATAGGAGTAGTACATGCATGTATGCAAAGTCTACCATAAATCCCTTTTTTGTATTGCTTTAATTGTTCTGAGAAGAGGAGGCTTAAGAAAAAAAATTCTTGTCATTTTGTGCCTTTTAATTTTAAGGACAATTTGTACTTACCGGCCTTGAGACCCACTTTAAACCAAAATTTAACCCACGTAATATATAATTAAAATGCCTTTCTTTTATCAAGACTCGTTGCAAATTTGTAGTGATTATTAAAAGGGTAGTTATAAAAGTAACTTTATGTTAAGTACATGATTACAAACTTTATTGCATTGCTCATTCATTACCAACTTGGTCTTGTGAACATTTTAACAAAATAATATATGACATACATACATAAATGGGAGTTTTGGAGTTTAGATTGATATTACGACGGAACTAATTATTGGCACAAATTGACAATATTTTCTAATGCTGGTGCAGTAGATTCTTGCTTGCCTTGATCAACTTGCTTATGAATCTACAAAAGTAGAGAGATGAAAGATAAATGCAATGAACTAAAAAACAAACCTTCATATCCAAATTCTTCAAATAAATCTGCCAACTTCAATGAATTTTTTTATTGCTGATGAAAAACAAAACACAAATTTTTAATGGTATGCAGAAGTAGCGAAATTGCATTTAAAAATTCAAGTATACGTAGTCAATACAGATTTCAACTCAAAATTATGACTGAAACAAAAAACCAAAACGGAGTACGTTGAAAATGAAAATTTCAACTTATAAAAACTGATACCTAACTTAACCAAAAGAATGTAGAACAGAGGGGCAAACGTAATAATAGGAAATAAAGTTGTCAAAGTACCAAATTTTTACAGTAGGATTGGGAGAGAACCTCAAAAAATAAGCAGAAGTGTTATCTACCTCTGTAATGAAAAGTGGGATAATCTTTTATTGTAGCCATTGCCTGCTGTCTTGCTATATTTGTATGTATATATGGGAAAATGTAGACTATATACTTGCTTAGGGGATAGGGAATCTACATGAGGACTCTCCTTTGGTATGACCTGAATTTTAAAATCACAACGATGATGTGCAAAGCAACGCAAGCAAGCGAAATCACAATTTTTTTTTGCATGAATGATGAATCAAGTGACAATGCTCAAAAGTAGTACATCCAACATCATCAAAAGTCCAATGCCTTCAAGAAAGGTGTGTAAATGAATAGGGTGTAAGGAAAAATAGCGTATACACGCATTTTTGCTAACAATATAGGGAACTGTTTGTTAAATGTTGTGTGCATGTGAGAAAAAAATACAGTTCAATATCGTCAAGTTCATGTAGACATGCAGAATGAGCGGCTTGCGTGGTATGGTGGTGGTGTGTGTTATATGCGTTCATTCGATGTCTTCTGACATGTCATTCATTACGCGCATGAGCTACCACCTCCGTTGCGTTGTTGTTGTTATTTTCTGCATGAACTTGAAGGAAGCAAAAAGGCGATTCGCAGTCACGAAGTAATTTTCAAAAAAGTGAAGTGACGCGATATGAGTAAGGGAGAGGAAAAGGAAACTTATATTCTTCTTTGTTGACTCAAGACTACCATGTAGGGAAGTAGATTTTTTTTCTCGGTTAGCATTGTGCACACAGTTTCTATTTACAAAATGGTTCTCATCTCAAAGTACACCAAGTCTTCTGTGCAACATCTTCACCACCCGTACTCGGTTGCAGTGATGGCTATTGCACTAAGTTTTGCAACTTATATTTACAACTCGTTACTAAGACATGGGTCAACAGCTTCGGATCCGATTGTGCAAACCACAATTGGGCTTCTTCAGGGCAATGTAGCAACGTCGAGGGATGGTCGGCAATATTTTGAATTTTTGGGTGTGCCATACGCTCAGAAGGCCGTTAAAAATCTTCGTTTCGAGCGACCACTTCCTGCACTCCCCTGGAAAGGAATCCGAATGGCCAAGAATTTTGGACCTGTTTGCATGCAGTTAGAAGTGATGGTCACTGCAAAAATTCAGGGGGATGAGGATTGTTTATATTTGAATTGTAAATTTAATTATGAATATAATTTTCTTATTATTTAAATCAGTAAGCCAAATTTGATATAAAATAAATTTTGTTTTTGTTTTTTAGTGTATACGCCACAGGTTAAGCAATTTTTATAGCATCTTATATTTGATCCAGGTGATGATGACCATAAAACAATTAACCTTCATTCATGAGAATGTTTATGATTTGGCAGGTTCGTGATGCAAGACATCCATCTGCAAGTGGTGGGAGCAAGTCTCCCAAGCGCCTTGAAACTCTTGTTTTCCTTCATGGAGGCTGTGAGTTTCATCATTATTTTACATGAATTATAGCAGTTATCACACAGTTCGCACGTTAGTCGTGTCATTATGCATGGATCTAAAATATTTTGTATAATGATTCTTTTAAGTGTTTATGAGTGGGAGCTCAAACATGTACCGGGGAAGCTATTTTATCGATGTAATAATTTTGTGTTTACTATCAATTTAATGACAATTAATTTTTTATATATCCTAAAAGTCATATTATATTGAAAATTAGGATTTTTTTCTACTCCCCAGGAAAACACCATTTTAATTTCTTTAAATTACAGGCTTTCAGCGCTCGGTATGTCCCAGCCAGCCGCAGGCTGGCTTTATTAATTTGCTTTACTTGAACATGGTATACATGGATTCATTTTGCGGACAGCTATAAACTTTATGTGTATTTCAAGGCTTTTTGAACACTGGACAAGGACCAGGTCATATAAGGGGTAATATGGGGCTTTGGGACCAAAACCTCGCTTTGCAATGGATAAAAGACAATATTGAACAATTCGGAGGTGATAGTCAAAAAATCACAATTTTTGGAGAAAGCGCAGGAGGAAGCTCCGTGCATTATCAAATGATTTCTCCTTACTCAGCAGGTTTAAACAATATTTCCTTCAATAAATTAACGTGTGTTGATGGAATCGTATGAAATACTCCTTATCTGTTTTTGTTTCAGGTTTGTTCCAAAAAGGTAAAAAAAAATATTCCCGTAGAAGCTATAACAGGTCCTAGCATTCCCCCGTGACCCCTTCTTTATTAATCATCCATATACCATATTATCCAGGTATATCCCAAAGTGGAACAGCTTTACAAATTTGGGCTCTGAGTAGACACCCCAAAACACAATCTCGAAAATTGGCAAGAGCAATGAATTGTCCTGTGCATAACATCACAACAATGATCTCATGTCTACGAAGTGTGGATGCAAAAAAGTTGGTACAATACCACATTTCCAGCATGTCAGCAATTCGCGAGAACACTGACCTGTTTGTGCCCACTGTGGATGGGGACTTTATACCTGACAATCCAATAAATTTGCTAAAGAACGGAAGTTTTGCCAAGATACCCTGGTTGACTGGTGAGTAATAAATAGAAAGAAAAAATCTGAACATTTCTTTCAAAAATAATATTTAAAAATTTGCTAAGTTGCTATATTGAAAGAAAAAAATATTTAATATTTTTTCAAGGTCTTTCAATATCGCACGTAAAAAGTTTGAAAGAAATGGTCATGTTTTTTGTTCCTATTATTAGGTTAGAGAAATTCGGTATTATTGAGTGATTAAGTAAATAAATATTAAAACTCCGTGGTTGTCGTTAATCGTTAAACCTCTATTATCATCACTCAGGTATTAATGCCGGCGAAGGACTCCTCAATACTGGAAGTATGTCATGTTTAAGAAACAAAATCATAATATTTTCATGCTCAGAGTTATCTGAAATTATGTGTTGGCTCATTAATAATAATTGTATTGTTAGGAATTCTTGCAAGTCAAAAAATAACAGAAAATATCTGGCAAAATTGGAATAAATGGGCCCCGCTAATGCTCGACTACGATCCTAGTCGTAAAGACATTTCGTGGAAAATCAAACAATATTATTTTAGCAAAATGGCGGATAAGCCAATTGGGGATGCTGCAATTGTCAATTTCACTTCAATGTATTCGGACCGAGTGTATTTTTTAGATTCGAAAAAGGCAGCCATGTTGCATGCAAAACATGCACCCGTCTATCTATATTTCTACTCTTATCCTGGAGACATTAGCTTTTTCAGACTTTTTAAAGCGGTCATGCCTTCCCTTGGGGACATCATAGCACCAGAATTGAAAATTGCAATGGATGTTACCAAAGATCTCATCCGAAAATACTTGTTGCGGCAGCCAATGAAATACTTAGGTTTGTATAATATGTACTATATATATGCAAATAAATCAGCCCAAAGTCAATCATTGTTTTAACTTTTAATTCAAACTTATTTTCAGACATACCATGTCATGCGGATGAACTCATTTTACAATTTAATACACATAGGCTGATTGAAGTCAGTAAAAATTCGAGGGACTATCCCGTCTCCAAAGCTCTAGTCAAGAGTTGGGCCGATTTTGCCAAATCAAAGTACTCAAATTAAAAAAAACATGTTCAATTGACGTATTAAATTTAAAAACATTAGATTTTAAATGCCATTTTGAATATTTTAGTTGGACGCTACAGTTCCAAAACTCAGAGTGGCCACCTGTTTCGTTAACTGAATCTGACAAATTAAAATACATGGAAATTAATATAAATGGTCAGATGATTCCAGAACCATTTACAGAGTCAATAAGATTCTGGGAAAGTATGGGCTTTTGATTTGTGACTTTTCTACAAAAAACAATAACCACATTGTGATAAATCAAAGTATTTTAAGTACTAACCTAACCGTACAATTTATAATTTTAAAGTGTATATCGCTTTTTGTGAGTTTTTTTTGCTCTGTTGTTTCACGAATGAATAAATATTGTTAATATTGATGTAAAATCCTAAATGAACACCATCAGATTATGAATTATTTGTTACATTGTTACTAACGGTTCTTTCAGTTGAATTGCAAATATTTTGTACATAGGCTTATGTTTTTTTACATACCAAAACTACACAGCTGCTGCTAGTAGTATGTGACCTTGAAAATTAAGATAGGTTTATATAGGAAAAAAGATTTTTGCATTAGTTCTCAGATTCACTTCTATAAAAAGCTTTTTTTTCATAACTTAATCAAGTTTTGCACATCAAACCGGCTTTTGAGCATCTTTCCTGATTAGATTATTATCACAGTATTAATAATAATTATGCTGTTCACACAGTACTTCTAAAGTGTCACTGTACTAGTCCTTGTGCTGCAATCCCTCATCACAAACGTTGGAGGATCATTCCATTGTCTGCGTTTTAAGACACTGAGATACGCTGACTTAAATGATTTCCCAAAGGCACAGTAAATGATAATGTTCACTGCAGCATTCACATTCCAGCAGATGAGATTAACGTAGCCGAGCTCCCTATACGCTACTCGTCTTGACACAAAATATATTCCAACTGCCATAGGCATAATCTGACAAAGGACCAAAACGATAACCACCCAGCGGAACATTTTTGCTGCAGTCACCTCATTTTGAAAGGGACAATTTGCCTCAGAATTCGTGACTGATGATGATCGGCTAAATTGTCTTCTTGCTTTATTTGTCGCTTTTATCTACATTCAAAAAATGATTTAAAAAACTCGTAAATATTTTTTCGTTCCCACTCCAGTCCCTTTTTTCTACATACTTATAAGTTATAACTTACCCCTCTGTAGAGTAGTGAGTTGACAATGAGCAGCATGACCAACGGAAAGATATAATTTAGTATAAAATACACGGGTCCAATCACTTCATAATAAAAATGTCCAAACGGAGTAAACTCTAGTATATACGGAAATCCTTCCAACGGAGGGATTCCCTGATTTTGCTCAATTTTTCTCCACCTCGTTTCAAACCATCTTGGAGCATGAAGAAGGATCACTATTCCAACTACAATGGCGCAAAATACTTTTGTTTTTCTCACAGTAAACCATCGCTTTGCATGAAGTGGTTTCAACACAACAAAATACCTTTCCACGGTAATTAACAGAGTGATACAAACGGATGACTCTTGTGCCAAGTATGCTACACTTCCTAAATAGTAGTTCACAGCTTGTACTTCCAAACTTCTGATTTTCGCATGCATCAGCAAAGCTGCAATGACGCTGAGAGCTGCACCAAAATTTGTTAAGAAATCACAGATTGCTAAAGGAATCAACAATGTTGTGAGAGAGGGTCCACAACATGATCTAGTTTTGAGAACTATCACATTCAAAATATTCGTAACTAGACCAAATACACCAATAACAATTGATAAACTTCCTAAAATGTAGATGATTAAGAATCCCAAAGAATATTTTACATCTTTCTCATTATCAAACAAGTTGATTGCGGTGAAGAAGCAAGTGTAACAAACTCGATATGACTGGTTTTTGGAGTAGTTGGATGATTGAAAAGTGTCGCTCGTAGTTTCGCTACACCACGTTTGATTAATTGGTATATCGGTAAATACGCAAGTATTTTGATGAACTTGAACATGCTCCATATTATTGCTTTTTCTTGAAAAAAACGTGGACTGGAACGAATCCTCCATCAAATGACACTAAAATCCTGATTACAGATTCAGGTGAAATAGTATCATAGGTAATGTGGTGTGTGCCGAGTGCGTATTTTTTTGTAGAAAATAAATAAAAAAGCTTACTCCATCGCAGCCTGCTGTAAGATTGGAAATTCTCATGTATAATTCTCATGAGTTCCAATGTTCCATATACTTAAGTTAATGAAGATATACATACGTACCAAAACCAACGAACCGAAAGAAACACATTGTTTTCCCTAAAACCAGTTTTACGATATAATCTACCTTGCCATGCATAATATCCAAACTCATACTCTCAGTATCATAAGTTATGCTCCGAAATCTTGTTTTTACTTTTATAATTATTGCTTTCAAGATCTGGATTTGGCATAATTAAAAATATGACAAAAATCCTTTGTTTCAACTAAAATGCAATATTACTTGCGAGATGCAGATGTGTCTTATTGTACTTGCGTGTTAACCAGAATTGGTGGGCTCAAATTTCATATGCATTTCAATCTTTGTCAGAATCCAATATTCTCCATATGTTGAATGAGCAACTAAAAGAACCTACATCAGCTATGAACCATATCCCTTGATAACACATATTGTACTCTCATCACCTCATGATTCATAAAAAACGAGATAAGGAGCGCACGCATGTGACATTGCCAATATATTCTTCCATAGCATTGCTATCCGTGTTTGTTATGATTTTGAATGAAGCATAAGTCATAATCTCTTGTTCAGAACTAAACATTCAAAATTGAAATTTGTTGTAAATCAAACCTCAGTAACAAATTAAAAGACGGGATCATATTGAAAGTACTGGTACTGCTACAGTTGAAGGGCAAAGCGTTTAGTATCTTCAATTTAGGCAATAAATCTCTTGAAATGAGTACACAACGAAAAGTAGATAGGGAAAAACAACCTCTTTTAAATAAGGACCTTAATCCCAATCTTCAGCAGGGTTCTAAACAAGCTCAATGCAATGCTTCAAAAACATGGTACGTCTATCATAACTTTCATTGCATTTGTAGAAAATAATTGAAAGATCTACAAGTTACGTGTAAATTATTATAAAGTTTCGAGTTGTAAACGCAGGAACTCCAGTCATAATAGCAGGCATTCCGACACTGGAAACTTAAAAGGAACTGACTATGGAACGGTAATTGTTTTTAAAGTTTTCTTAGGTTTAGAAAATCAGTAACCTTCTACACAGTAGTGTACTGGTAGCATGATTGATGTATGCTTATTAAATTTTATCAAATGGTATAAGTAGTCAGTTTAAAGTCAGTGTGCAGTAGCTGCCTTCTCTAAATTTTAACAGAATTTATAGTAAGGGGGTCATCAAAGACCTCCATTCCGCTCTTGGCTTCTCTAAAATGATGCAGGCCATAATGAACAGTCTCGTCATAAGTCGGAAGATGAGTGTAATGTTCCGACGTATGAGAAAAAATGCATGAAAAGGATGCTTATAAAGAGATATATCGACCAAACTTGGCAGAAAATGAAATAAAGCCGAAGCAAGTTAATGGAAAGCTTCTGAGGACACTTCAAAGTATTGAGACACGTCAAAAGGAACAGAAATCTAAAGTCAACAGTGAGATCAGTAAAATTAAACCAATAATGCTTCACGAAAATTGCCCAGAATTACCACAAGTCTACATGGAACATGTGGCTCAAACAAAGTGTGAAGAAATTAATACAACTGAAAAGTTTTTAAATCAGCGTCACAAGTTTGACAACAAAATTCACGAGAAATTGGCAGTCGATGCTTACATAGAGCCACACGAGAAGGAGGTTGAAAGACAAGCATGTGAGTATGTCAAGTACAAGCTGCATAAGGAACTCATCAGAAAACAAACTGAAATACGGTTAGTTCAAGAGAAAGTACAAAAGAACATTGAAAAGTCAGAGAAAGCTGCTGCCGTTCTTGTTCAGATGAGGTCAGTACAACAAAAGGAATCGGCTCAGGATTATGATGCTTTGAAAGAGAAATGGGAGAGAGAAAACAAAGAAAAGTTACAACAGAAGAAACTTGAACAACAGAAACTAATAGACAAAGTTTATAAAGATTTTAATGAGCGAATTGGTATGGAAAGAAGCAAATGGCAAATGCGAGACATCTCCCGACTCTGGGCTCGTGAGCGTCTAGTTGCAGTAGAAAACTATGAACAGGATTGCGAACGCAAGAATTTGAGACGCCAAACGGCCCAAGAGATCGCAGTGTTCAATGCCACCCTCGCAGGCGAGAAAAAGTTTCGAGATGAGCAGAAGCATTTGGATGACAAGTTGGGTGAAAAGGTGAAGCGTCAGTATTTTGAAGAGATGAAAGAAAAGAAATGAAGGAACGGACAAGTATCGGATTATTTTTTCAATTTATATTATCTAATGAGTAACATCACGTGTCATTCTCATTATTGGACCTCTCTATAGGTACTTGCATGAAAATGAAATTTTAGTGCACGCAATAAACATATCTACATAATGTGTAAATAATTATGGACAAAGTCATTACTAGAACGCACTTTTCAATGCATCATTTCCGACTTTGTTCAATGCAATTCATTGATAGTCAAACGAGAAACCTTCCTTTCAATCATATTCAACCTCGCATTTGAGATGCAAACTCACGTTGTGACACCAAATCGTACATCCAGGGTTTGTTTGCATCTTACATTTTAGACACACATACACATGTGGAAAACTAGTAATGTTCAAGTGAGTGAAGGTTGCAAATTTTCTACCAATTGAATGATACATATTCTAAATCCAAAATATTTTTTGTTTGTGTATGTAATTTGCATCATAATTTACCATTTGTTTGTTAAAGTATTCACCTGCCAACATGACTGAGCCGAATGATGCAAGGGAAGGTGATGATGATAACTTTCAACAGAATGAAGAGGAGAATCAATGTGAGGAGCATGAGCAGAGCAAGATGACACTATTACAGAATTTTCATATTCATTCCAAAATCTCCCAGTTCATCGTTTACTCCCTCATCTCACCTTTAATCTGGGTTGTACTGCTTGTCATCGTGGGTCACGATGATTTACCAGGAGGAACGGTTTTTGTTTTGGTATTGTTAGAATGCGGTGGTCGACTTTTGGGTGATTAATATTTAATTCTATTTAAAAGCTCGAAATAAAATAGACTTGAAAATTTAAAGGAATCTTAACTGTAGGATACATGGTGAGTCTCATTCATGTGCCACCAATGGTTGGAATGCTCGGTTTAGGAATAGCCATAGGAAATATTTCCTTTCTTGATCTCACGGAGAGGTGGAATCCAGCATTGTCATCGCCCATCCGACAAGTAATTTGCATTCTGTGATAAAAAGTATATATTTAAATGTAATCGATAATTCAATACCTAAAATTAATTAGCTTTTATGATAAGTGTAGATTGCATTAGCAGTGATTTTGACACGTGCAGGATTCGGCTTGGATTTAAATACACTAATCAAATTCAAATGGCTCGTTTTAAGACTAGCTGTTGCTCCAACTGTCATTGAATCTCTGAGTATTGCTCTTCTAACCCATTTCATTTTAGGATTTCCTTGGATGTGGGGTATTTTGGTTGGGTATGTATGTATTGGTATTGTCTTATGATTATGGTATGATCGTTAAAAGCGCAAATTAAGCTTATTGGTTTTTTTTTTAAATTTTTAAAAGCTTTGTGGTGGCAGCTGTATCTCCTGCAGTAATAGTTCCACGAATTTTGGAACTAAAAGCCCAGGGTTATGGGGAGAACAAAGGGGTTCCTACAGTGGTACTTGCATCTGCAAGTTTAGACAATGTCGTGGCCATCTCCTTCTTTGGAGTCGCATTGGGATTTATTTTCTCTTCGAAAGGAACATTGGAAATGCTTTTACAATGCCCATTGGAGGTGGTTTCTGGGTGTGGATTTGGATTCATATGGGGTGCCATGAATGCAGTCATTTTTAATCCGTCAAGACAAAACCCCGATGCGGATGAAAGCGTTGCAAAAGGAATTTATGTTCTTGGCGGTGGTATTATTTCCATCCTTGGTTTTAAGCTTTTGAATTACTCTGGAGCTGGAGCATTGGGTTGCATCATTTCTGCATTTGTCACCAGTACCATTTGGAAATATCGAGGGTTTCATGAAAATGAAATTGTAATTTTTGAAAATATGCATAATTTTGTCTGTGTTTTTCTAGCTATTCAAATCTTTAATAATCACATTATCATTTTGCAGAATCAAATCAAATGGGGATTTACATTTTTATGGAAATTGTTTGAGCCTCTGTTATTTGGGGTAATTGGGCTTCAAATTGTGATTTCCGACCTGGATGGGAAAACTGTTCTGCTGTCAGTAGGCTGCTTGGTGGCTGGCGCAGTTGTATGCTTATATTTGATAATTACAAAATCTTTGGCGAATGCTAAGTGATGAGGATTTTTATAAAAATATTATTTACATTTTTTAGGTTCGCTTTATAACAACTTATTTGACGGTATGTTATGCCGGTTTAAACACAAGAGAAAAGCTATTTATTGCATTATCCTGGGTGCCAAAAGCAACTGTTCAGGTGAATATTTTATAACAAATACCTCTGATTGTCTGTAGCATATTATACAAATTTTGTTCTTGGAACTACTGTGCATGACAATGAATTTGGATGTAGTACCATGAAATCAAATTGCTTGCCCCTTTTTAAAAATCGATTTAATATTTTTTCCAATATCTAGGCCGCCATCGGACCAATAGCTTTGGATTACGTTAAAAACATGCAAAGTGGGGTTGACACGCAACTGGAACAACTAGCAACTCAAGTATTGACGATAGCAGTTGTCGTGATATTGCTCACAGCTCCAATTGGAGAATTTGCTGTAATATTCAGCGGACCAAAGCTTTTATCCAAAGACAAAACTTTCGAATACAATGCTACTTTGTCACGAGATGATCCTCCCACAACGTCTGCATGAAAAATAGTAAATTTTTAAAGGTTTGCAATTTCATTCAGCTGTGCAACTGCCAAAATGCAAATTTTTCCAATGTTACCAGCATGGCAGTCAGGTTTTTTATACCACTAATTGATAGATTTAAATACAGTTAGACTGGATACACTTTGATTGCGCATGATAGTCATAATATAATACTTACTGACTTTTTATACGCGAGTTTTTACATAAAAATTTTTAAAAATGCACGCAGAATTTCTTTCAACATTCTGAAAACCCCGAACATAGTCGCAGTATATGTAAGCCCCTTGCTCGATGTACAAAACTCATTAAATCATTGACATCATCAGCTAACTGGGATTTCACAACGTTCAGAAATCGTTTATTTGTTGACCTTGAATCCTAATTCAACTCATTATTCCATATTATTATTTATGTAATTCGCAAATGGCTCATCTGGTATGAAGTACAAGTGTGCCTGCTGTGTTTCTATCTATTTCAGACAAGTTGAACCAGAACTTGGCTGCATACTACTAAAAAAACTTCCCATCATACACGAGTTAGCACAGATTGTAAATGTTGCAATTGTAATACTACGAACTACAAATGATGGTGACTGATGTTTTAATGAATGCAACAATATATGCTCTAACTAATGAGTGCTCAATGCTGACAATTTTATCACTTTATTATCATTATATACTTCCCTTTCAATTATAACCGCATAGCATACATTAACTAAAATAGCATATATTCATTATACTTAATTAAATATAGTTGCTTTATCTAACAGGCTCGTGTGTGCCAACTGCAAACAATGATAAAAATTAAAAGATTTCTTTGTCTTCTCTTTGATAGACGCCTTTAGGTCGAGCATCATGACTAATATTAGCTACCAAACAAAGCGAAAACTGTACGAGATTAGAGAAACTTACTACACTACATAAAGCCTCCTATTGTCAGAAATTCACAGCTCTCATAAGTTAGATTGAGATGAAAATGAATTATTATTATTAGAGTTAGTACATTCAACTACATTGCAAGTACATACGCTTCACATAATATCTGACGCTTTGGTACAAATAGGTATTTCATGCAAAGTAGAAAGCGAATTACAATCTAAGGACACCGCAGACTATACTGATACTGATATACATACATGCACCAAAATGCGCACATTGCATTACTAAATGCAAAGGCACGTAGATGGTTATATGTAAACAAGTGGCAATGAAAAGAGTCCGTACGTATTAAAAAGGAAAACTGAATCTCACATGAGTTAGCCTTACAAAGAAGTAGCTTTGCACTTTGCTCATTTATGAGAGTATATGAATATACTACATGTGATCCTGTGATACATATACATACATATATATTATATATAAAGTTACATATGTTATGTCAGTAAAGGAAGTCAGCATGTGTTCCATATCATTTGTATTTACGGGCTAGAATTTGTGTATTTATGTAGGGGTTAGGAGGATCCAGTAAAATGATAGGTTGCAAGTACAAAAAACTTTGTAAGGATCGGATGATGATGCATCATCATCAGTGGTTAAAAGCAATTATTTGCTTGTGCTTGTATGCTTACTCATCATCACCATCAGGATGTACATAAACCAAAGTATCCACAATGGACATTGGATCTCTTAAATCTAAATAATATTTTCCATTCCACTAAATGTATTACTTATTTTGTAATATGAACAAAATGAAGACTAAAAGACAAAGGTGGTAGTGTAAAACCAGAGTTGGGAGGAGTGGTTATAGGATTTTTAAAGTAAATTTTGTCCATTGGGGAATTGATGAAATGGTGATACAGAAACCAAACGTTGTGTGCATTAATGATAAAAATGTGAAACGGACATCGGACATGTAAACATTGGACATCCCATGTCTCTGGAACTCTATTAAATGTACGGTGAAGTTCATGTGATTTTGTTTTCGAGAAATTATTAATGATAATGGCCTGGATAAATTGATGATAAAGTGTTTAAACACAAGAGCAGAATTACAGCTCTGTAATATACTGATCTCAAATGCGTTTAAAGTTGGACTGTTTGGCTGTAAAAATGGTTTAGTCCAATTAAGGAGGGAAGTTTATTGAGATTTTAATTGTACTTCATCATGAAGGAGAAAGTAGACACAAATCGTTGATAATATTGCTTACATCCTCATTTTTCATCTAATAGCAAGTTAAATTAAATTAATACTGAAATGATCAGACATCTGCTCTAAAGTAACACTACATTTCAGTAGTGCAGTGCAAAGTCCAGGAGGAGCGGAGAAGAGTGGAGACTGATGACTGATAGTCAAGTAAGAATAATATAAAATTAATTTTTATCTAGTAAACTTAATACATACCCACCCCTCACCTCACATCTCTATATTTAAAAGAATGAGTAATCTCAAGTCTATTTTGAATGAAATCATCAATTGCCCAGCATCGTATACGATGTCAAATAAAACTGCTTCCACTGGCACATTCCTGTCTGAGTAATACGAAAAGTCATTAAAAGAAAAGAGCCAACATTAAAAGACGATGGTTTTGGTGATAGAAGTCTAATTGTACAAAGGTTCCAGTGCAGTAACGGTGCATTGTTTTGCTTTCTTGAAACATTCACTTGGAACTTGTACAGGGCATTCAGAAAGCTTTTTGGAACCTATTATTTTTCACTGGTTCCTTTGTGCAATACTTTCCGAAGACTTACTTTGCCTGAGGACTAATTAGATTACAATTATTACATTATTGCACAGTATCGAGTTTGCTCAAAGCGCTGTTTGAGCGTGGAAAAGAAATAGTTCCATGTAGTTGCATCATCAGGATCTAACCTTTTCGAAGGAATTAAACATATCTGATATCACATGTAAGTTCAATCAGCGTATGGCTTCACTATTGCTGACGAATAAGGTCCATATTGGCACGAATATCCAGTAAGAGGGAACGATAATATACTGTAGTTCACGTTTCAATCACTCGTCCTTTTTACTTTTAATACTTTACTTTTGCGTGCACAGCAATATTTCGAAAATTGAAGTGCATTTTTTCATATCAGTTCATTTACCTGATTCATTGGATATACGAAACAAAAATTCCTATTTGTAACATATGAAAGAATTTTGGTTTGTTACGTTGTGGAGCGAAATAGATCTGTGAGCGAAGTATGTATGAGAATAATAATTCAATTTCCTGCACGAAAATTTCAAATGCAACGGAAGTTCAGTTTATGCCTAAAATCTGATTGAATCAAAATTTGTCATCCTACTTTTCGTTTTGCTTCTAAAATCAATACTAAACATGAATTTATACAATTTAGTTTTTGCGACTTCATTCACCAATGTCAATACATTTGTTCCATTTTCGTGCTTTAGAAGTGCTACAACAAAAATAGATTTGTTGTTTTTTCAATCACCCTCATATTAGTCATCGCTGCACGAAAACATGTATTATGTCATGCTTGATATAGTGTTAGCCCATCTGAATTATTTTTTTAAATCTCAAAGTTGAAATGGATCCTTATGCAGGTGTATAGTATGTTAAGGTTACATGTTGTTGTAAATCACGTAAGCCTTAATGGAAAACACGATGCTTCATGCAAATTGTATAGAATGATAGTAATCAAAATCAGAACTGGAAATATTCTTTTACAAACACGACATGCAGATTTCATGACAAGATACAGAAAATTTACGACCTAACTACAGTGTATTCAAACTTTTTACATTAATGGTTAGATTTTTTGACGCGGAGTTAATGATAGGATTGGCAACAGACATGTACGCACAAAATTTCTGGCTACTCCCATGAAAATAGGCTTAAAGCGAATTTGAGAATTACTTGTACCACCATCACCTGTCAATGCATCGGAAGCCCAGCAAGTGTAAAGCCAATTAACTTTCTCCGGGCTAAATAGAGTCTATATAGAGAGTTACACCGAAATAGGATACATGTATGGTAAACGAAAAAAACACATTTTTCTCGGATTTTCTTGCACACGATCCCGACTTACTTTCTCAAGTTAAGTGCTGCCCTGGTGTCCAAAACGTTCCATCCAAACTTCTTAACTTACACACGTTTTTCTTCGTCCAGTCATGTCTTCGAAGGCCATGATTCGTGTTTAAGGATACCTACTCAAAATGGTATTTAGTTGAGTGTCTGGTGAAAGTTGGCTCACATTTGTTCTTCTGAGTTTCACACGTTGACATGTTTCCTCAACCTAAAAGCAGCTAGCTCTTCGAGTGCTTCTAGTACTTCACCACAATGGAGTTCTGATCTTATAAATGGGTTTTCATTAAAGAACCTCATTTTCAAATATTAAGTTTCAGAAACGCCAAAATTGTTTGTTGAAACAAGATGCAAGTCGAAACAAAGCTGGAATATCTAAACCCAAAAAGTTTTTTCCAAACAAGATCTGTGACAGTTTGTGAAAGTATGAAAAAGAAAATTCAGTCCAAAAGTTGACTGCCCCTTCTGAGTAGTGAAGAGTAGTTTAGTTAACCTTTTATTGTTGTAACCAATTTCCTCATTGTGAAATTAGGACATCATTTACAAGATACTTAATGCCCCAAAAATGTTTATACCCTTCTATACTACCACGTACATACGTATGTGAAGCTTATTTTAATAAGTTTTTTTTCCTTTTCAGGTAAGATAAGCAGTAGACGGATTACACCACAGAGGGTTCGCACGCAAATTTTCGAATTTTATTGACCACGACCCTCTTCGTAATTTTTAACGGTGGCACAGTGAAAGTTATTTGTTACGCCTGAGATTTTCACCGAAACGACTTTACTTTCTCCAAATTGGATTTTATTTTAACCTTCTTGGAACATTTTCAAAGCAAAAATATGACTGCTCGTCAGAGTGCAGCAGCCATTGCTGCTACCGTCGCTGGAGTAGTATTCTCCGTCTTTGGTACATTTATGTATGTATTGTGGCCATCAATTTTTAACAGCGTACTCAATTCGGTAAGAAATATAAATTTTAACCGAGCTTTACAACAAAAAAAATTATATTGGATAGTAAGAGATAATATGCTTCTTTGTTAATATTGATTTTTAGAAATTAATATTAGCACCTGGCTCATCGAGCTTCGGCCTATGGGAAGTTACCCCTATTCCTATGTACATAGAATTTTACTTGTTCAACTGGACCAATGCAGAAGATGCCTACGATGTGGACAGAAATATTTCCAGGCCTAAACTTGTGGAATTGGGACCCTATGTCTTCAGGTATATATCAAACGTGTGTGGTGGCTATCTCAAAAATGACACTATATTTATTTAACTATTTCCTAACCTGGTCTTATATTTCTTATTCAGAGAACACAGAAAAAAGGTAATAAAGGAGTGGTGTGATGACAATAGTACCATAACGTTTTTGCAAAATCGTACTTGGCATTTTGAACCAGAATTGTCTAAAGGTCGATTGGAGGACTTAGTCACGACAGTCAATGTTCCTGGCATTGTAAGTGCATTTGTATTTAAACTATATATAAAACAAAGCATTTTTATGTGAATAGATATGATAGAGTAGTCAATCTTGTTTCCTCTTCAATTTTTTTAGACTGCAACTTTTGCCTTGAGAAATGCCGGAAGTTTTTATAAATTTATGTTAAGCGCAGCGATGTCGGCTTTCCGCACTAAAGTTCACACAACGAAGACTGTTAAAGAATTTCTTTTTGATGGGTACTCGGATCCATTGCTAAATTTGGCATCAATCGTGCCTGCCAGTGTTGTGCCTGTACATATACCTTTCGATAAGTTTGGATGGTTTTACTCGGTAAGCTGAAAAAAAGTTTTTTATTTCAGCATTTTAAAAAAGAATTTGGATTTGTGAATGTGTCTAATAATTATGAATGGATATTGCTTGTTATAGAGAAATGGATCTGCAACGTACGATGGAGTATTTAATATGTACACGGGAGTCAGTGACATTACCAAATTTGGTCAAATTGGTGAATGGAACTACATGAACCATACACACTTTTATGACTCATATTGTGGGAAAGTTAACGGTTCAGCGGGAGAGTTCTTTCCACCCTATCAAGACAAGAGCAGCATTTCCCTGTTTAGTTCAGACGTTTGCAGAACACTAACATTAAGTTACAAAGAGCCTACTGTAATGGACGGAATCAGTGGTTATCGGTACTGGGGGGATGATACCATGTTTGATAATAAGACTAGTAAACCAGACAACTGGTGCTTTTGTCCATCAGGAGAGTGTCCTCCGAGTGGGGCTATAGATGTATCATCCTGCAAGTTTGGAGCACCTGCTTTCATATCATTTCCCCACTTTTATCATGGAGACCCTTCCTATCGGGAAGCAGTAGAAGGAATGCATCCTGATCCAAACATGCACCAACTTTTCATTGACATTGAGCCGGTAAACAATCCAGCATTTCTAAAACTATACAGTGTCAACTTTAAAAACTTTCACAGACTTTTAAATGTTTTGTGTTATTATTACAGAGGTCTGGAATTCCTTTGCAAGTATCTGCAGCAATGCAAATCAACATTTTAGTAGAGAGACGCCATGATTATGGGTAAGGGATCAAGATAAAGAAACTGCATTCATTAAAAAAAGAATGTGTGCCCATTTATTCTTCACGCTTACACTTACCCTTTTGTTTTACATTTTAGGTTTTTGAAAGATCTTCCTTTCGAGAAACTGTACTTTCCCTGCATTTGGTTCAAGCAAACAGCTCAAATTGACGAATCAATTGGACCAATGGTTCGCATGGTCAGTCGTCTCCCAAACATTGGTTCCATCGTCTCCTTAGTCGTTCTCAGTACGGGTCTCTCAATCATTGTAATTCTTGGAATTTGTATAATGACAAGAGTATGCAAACGAGATGAAGACTCTGTGGTCCTGGTAAATTCTTGATCCATCTTTTGGAATAAAAGCTGGCTAGCTTGTTCCAGTATCGTGGTTATAGTTAGTTTGGGTAGTCAACCTAAATTACCCAACTCCAACTGTAACCAACTCACCGCAAATTTTTTACAACTAAGCAGTCACCAGCAGCAAAACATTATGTTCCTTTTAAATAGAAACGCCCGTACAACTAGCGCTGATTGTATTGGTATTTTAGTTTAGCTTCATCGGTTTGTACTTTTCTTTAAGTTTGAGAAGAATACGTACCTTCCTAGCATAAGTTTTATTTACAACATTTTATTATTGGCCTACCATATTTTTAGCAACATTTGAATGCGCTTACATTAATATTATCGTAAGTTTGATGATGATGTGTTTTATGATTTTTGCTCATATTATAATAATTTAATTAATTACTTATTGTACCTCACCAACCGAGCAAGTTTTAATTGGATTTGCTCGTATTTACAAGACTGTCTTTTAACCCAATAATAGAGCACCGCCGTGTCTTATATACGGTAATTGTAGTTTTTTTTTACTATGTATGGTTTCCTTTCTTGCATTTCTTGTTTTAGAACTAACTTTATCCTTTTAGCAAACTAACATTGTTCACACTACTGGCGATTCAGCAGAATCCTTGCAAGTTTTACTAGCAATCTTGAATACATATTATTAAAAAAATATGCATTTTTTCTTCTTGTGCCACCAATATTCTAGAATGCAAGCCCAACCCAAATCCCCACTTCAGCAGGAATCAATAATCGTTCTGATGCAAGAACGAGATCCATGAAATCCCTCCTTCACGCTTACTTTTGGAGACACAAAGTTTTACCGTGTGATGAAGAAAGGGTTGTAAAAACGATGAGTAATCATGGTAGTAGTAATAGTTCAAGTGCTAAAAAGGGCATGACAAATTACAACGGTAAAGTTCAGTCCGTCGTCATTACACCAATCACACTTTCTTCAGAGTATTCATATGATAGTGCTGCGGCTTTGGTTCAGAACACTATTCGAAGTCGAAGATCCTCACAGATCTCGAACAAGGGTGAGGAAATGGCACCTTTGTGTATTGACCAGGATGTCAAGTCAGGCGTGGCTGATTATATGTGAACTGACTTTACTTAATTTTTTAAGGGGCATATTAAATGCTTTTACCGTAGCACTGTGTTTTTAATCAGTGTTCATTTGGTAGAAAGCTATATATTGTGTGCCTAACGTTCATTTTTTATCTTTTAATAACTTTTTCCTTTGCTTGCCATTGTTAGTTATGTGATGATTCGGGAGAAAACTGCAAGATCAGTGATCGTACATATATTTGAGTATTTGTATATGACTTTCACAACTTTGTTGAATAAACTCGGAATACCTTTTCAGAACTTTTGTCCTTTTCAACTTTCTTTTTTAACTTTCTCACTCTTCATCTGTGCACTTTTTTTCTTTTAGAAATCCAAACTTTCAACTTTTTTGGCATGTTAGATTACATGAAACACACAGTTACTTAATTTCATTCCTCACAATAAAAAGGGGAGAGGGGTTTTATTTTAAATAGTTTGTCATCATTTTAGACTTGTTTCTGCATGCACTTTCGCGATGAGTAGGTGTAACAAACAAAATATGTAGTTGAACTTTACTCAGCTGTGATATCGAATATTTTTAGGATAATAATATATGCCATATTGTAGCGTAAAAAACTGACGTATTAAACAGTTTCAGGCTAATAATTTACAAAATGTAGTTATCATTTCAAAACAAATGTACAGGTGGTGTTTAAATACATGCTGAGATAGATGGCTCCGCGTTTATAATGTAAAACGAGATCTTATATATGAATACATGTTTATGGAATGGATATTGCATGTAACTGTATAATTAAAGTAAGGTGTATGAGTAAGATAGGTTGAAGAACAGTGATATGCTATAATAAATCAAAAGCTTCTGATATCTGATTAATCAGGAAAAAATGAAATCCTGTCCGTGTCACTTTATTATTATTCACTGAAATGCACATCAATATTCATGGCTAGGGTATTCAATATTATTATACCTGTTTCCAGTATTTTAGTACTTCCGGGGTAGATGTGAAAAGCACTGTTAAATTTGTCGGAAATGAAGGTTGCTTCAAATCACACGCAATCCACAGTTCCGACAAAGTTACAGTGCTTTCATTTTAGTTCTTCCGATTCCAATAATTTTTTGGGGCAACGTGATATCCTCGTTTCTCAAAGAATAATTTTCCTTTGTCCTTTTTCTTAAAACTGATTGAAAGCTCATCAATTAGAAAAGGTGAAACTTGAACCCTATAACTTAAAGTTGAATCAAAATCCATTTTTAAATTTCATATATGCTAATAAAACTAAATACGTTGAATGAGAATGACTGAAATTCGATAATCAAATTTTATTGAAATGCATAGCGCTGAAATCATATTTGCAAACTTTGTTTTATCAGATTAGAAACCTAAAAACCTACACATTCTACGTCATACTACGAACACGAGAAAATTCCGAAACCAAAGTTTTACAAAGCTGTTCAATTCTTGTAGTCTGGTGCCTGTGAGTGGACACCCTGACTGTAGTCTCGCCCAACTCCAAAAAACTGAAATTGAAACAGTTTTCGCATTAAAATCAGAAATCAGCACACGGTTATACCCATCGAAAAATGACTTCATAGTTTAAACTACTTTGTATTGTTTGTCACGATAGTCATTCCATGGTTCTGGATTGCCTTTTCGATTAAAACTGACTTCGGGGTTCTTAAAGAGCGTTCTCGTCACTGCAGAAGCGGCTAGAACCACTCCAGCAGCCAGCATCACGTAGAGGGGGATGATCTATGCAAAATGTAATTATTCAGTGCAAAGTCTATTATAGCTCGATGTCTTAATAAAGTTGAACTTTGATATGAAAGCAACAAATCTTTTAAAAATCTAACCGCTGGGTATTTTTTAATGCTTGAAATGGTCAATCCACTAAGTCCCTTAATTGGAGGCATTTTAGAACTTATCTGGTAAGTGAAGTTTTTCTTATTTACAGATAGAGATTGTCAAAAAGGAGAAACAATAAAAGTAATACGTTATTATTGGTAGAGTCAAGTAGCTGAATGAAATCAAAAAGCACAGAAAGGAAGGCAAAGTACAAGTAAAGTTTCATAAGCCAGTCGGGGAAAGAGTGAAAGATAAGGTCGGTTTTTTTCTGCAAAAAAGTAGGTACTAGGTAAATATGCATTCATAAAAGCGCATAGAATATATATATCTTCAAAACGAGAGTGAGAGATTATTATCACCCATCCAGGAAACAAGCTGCAAAAGTTAAATATAAATATTACACGAAGGCGACTGGTGATGTGTAATAATTATACCTCCAACGGCTCCAACCCAGAGCTACTAATTATTTACCGATGTCACATGAGTACATGCCGTAGATCTGCAGACATTTACTTCTCAAAAGAGATCACGTAGTCGCAGTAGCATTAGGCCCGGCTGCAAATCATTTAAGGGAGAAACTATAGTTTGGTGGGTATATTATAGAAAATATATAGTTTTTGAAGAGGTGGTTCAACATACATAACTGCAATACTTTGTTTACTCAGTTCCCTGTATCCATATCCTCGTTTCATGCCCTCGTCTCAATATCTCACGATAACTGGTAAGCGATGTTGATAGTTTTATTATGTCCATCAAACTTCTCAACTTTCATCCTTTCAAAAGAAGCTTGTTTGTGCATCGACAACTACTACATAAATATGAGCAAGCACGAATGCATTCCCCGAATTAGAACGATGCAAACGGTTGTGGATGGTGGTATAACGCAATATAACATGCATGTATGTGGTAAAGAGTCAAATAGTGCATGAAGGTACATTTTTCAAGATGAGATTAGTAAGAGTACAAATGGAAACATTGATGAGCTGATAATAATGATAATGCACGGTTTTTTCACGCTTGTGGAAATGAAATGCATTATGTGCACTGTGCAGAAAAGAAAACATTAAGGTAGGATGGAGTAGGCGTTGCAGATGTCTAACTGGTCCGGTTCCAAACTCAATATATCCATCAGTCTATCACTTTATAATAAGTGCACATATGTATAAGCTCTCGAAAACATGAGTATATATATATATGTATGTAGAAAATGATATATGCTTCTGGTAGTAGAATGAGTGAAAAGATATGTTGATTTGCATGCACTATTTTTTAGAAGATACGGACTCTGTCCAACCAAGTGTTGCCGGTTTGGAAGGATTAGGTGCTAAAAATCTCATTATCTCTTTCAACAACTTGCATTTGTGCCAAGCAAGCATAACAATGCATCATGAACCTCTCGTGCTTCTCATTTGAGTCATTGCCATCACGAGCCACAGTTACATTTATACACATGACTACTTTGTCAAGCTAATACAGTCATGTAGTGCAAAGTTATGTGAATAAATACTCCAGCTCACTAATATGTTACCTACCGCTGTTGATCATGATGAGTATTAATAATAATGAACATTACCACAGGCAAAAATAAACCCAGACCAACATTTCCATTTTGAAATATACTTGACACATGACAATGTGACATGTTTAAAGTTATTATTCATTATCCCAAAAATTCTGGTGCTAATGACATTTTTTTCAAAAATACTAGGTTGAAAACACTACTTAAAGCATTCGAAACATCTTCAATTCTCATATTCATCAAGGCTAGCATGTAATGAAAATTCTTTGTGTCTTGATGATTGTTAGTTGTGTACCAGAACAATGTCACAATTTCATTTGGTACAAAGAAATACATTATGTTTTAAAACCTAAGTAGAGAAAATTACTAACCATAATTTTTATTTTGTTAAGTAAAGTACGTAACTGGAAATACGAGAGAAAAAACTTTCTAAACTGTACAAAACTGTTTATTGGCTTGTTTTATGTTGTAAATCTACACAAATGCCTCACGTCTAGTGACTTCAGTACCATCAAATATCATAATAAACAACTGATATTTCTTATTATCGAAATAATTAACTTAGCTATGTCATACGTAGTTAGCCATAATTTACGAAATTTCACACGTTGCTCCCGCAGCTTCCAAAGCTTGTTTCAGTTTTTCAGCATCATCTTTCGAGATATCTGCTTTTACCACACAAGGAGACGATTCCACGAACTTTTTGGCCTAAACGAGATACAAGTCAAGCATTACTTTACATTCCAACATTTATGATCGCATTAATCAAAAGTTTAAAAAAACATTTCAACGCTTCATACCTGAACTAAATTCATTCCTTCTAACAAGCTTTTGCATTCCTTGATAAGCGCAACCTTTTTAGTTTCATCAAATTTCATAAGCTTCAGGGTGAAGCTTGTCTGAACCTTTACTGGAGCAGCAGCCTCTTCCTCCTAAAATGTTACATAAATCAAACCTTTAGCAATTTAACACAAGAACGTTGAATGAAACATTCGTGATATTTTTAAGGAAGCTCGTTACTTCATCCTTCAGTTCAGGAGGGTAAGCGTGAAATAGACACGTAAATTACACACGTTATTCAGTAAAAAAAACTGCCATCACAAACCCTAATGGATAGTTTCAATTTAATATATAAACAAACCTCCGCAGGTGCAGCTGGAGCCGCAAAAGCCATAGCGCCCATCATCGGAGTATCCGGTATATTCAACTTTTTCTTAAGAAGTTCATTAAGGTCAGCAACTTGCAACAACGTTAGCTGAGAGATCTCCTCCACCAGTTTGACAATTTTCGACTCATAAAGCTTAGCTTCCCCAGTTGGGGTTGTAATTGGCAAGGGTTCTTCATTCACCCGTTCCAACGGGGTTGGACCACGCTTTATAACCTGGGGCACGGTGTCCGTTGAGTAACTATAAACATACAATAAATATATGTCATCATAAATGTGTCAATCTTACTAACTTTCAATTTATCATCAGTCACGACTGATCAAACCAACTAACCTGGCACATTTGCAATGCGTCAAAAGTTGTGTTCGGAAATTTGAGGAAAGGGAAAGAATCCGGCGAGAGATAAGGAGACTCATTTTGATCTGGAAGTCCAAGCAATAAGGAACTTATCCAAACGAGAAGAAAGGTTCCAAGATGCTAATTGTGAAGTATTACAACAAGATAACTAAATCAGTCTTAATTTTGCTAGCAAAAGTACATAAAAATCTCATCCAAGTACCTAAATTTTCCGGCAAAACAATACACAAAACATGCAACTTTAGCACCTGATCGGAGACCCCAACCCATCCAGATTGGTCCCCAACAGTACCCCATTGAAGAGACGTGTTGAAAGTTTCTCGGCAAGCAAAATATTTTCAATACAAAACTTCATTGAAAGAAGGTTGATAAGCTTGGGGCTGTGGAGTACTCGCCTATCCACTTTCCCCTTGTGGTGCTCGGTACATTCTGGGAAAATGGAAAAAAACCAAGTCGTGCTTTTTACCCATCCGATGATCCATTCATTTCATTCAACGTTGAGTATCGGACCTTTGAACATGTACGTACTACAAAAGTACTTTCACAAAGTTTTTAAAAAGCATAAAAGAAAGCGGTTTTAAAGCTTAATTTAAGTAGCTTAACCTTTAACTGCATTTAGCAATCACTGTGATTTTAATTAGATAGTTTTCAGGTACTTTTGAATCTTTAATTTTGCAAAAGTTAATATTCAATATTGTTAGTATTTCAAGCAGCCTCTCCACTGCCTTTTATACAGATTCCATATTTTATAAACTTCCTGGTTTCAAAATGTAGATTATCTTGATTTCTTTGGGGTTTAGTAAGAGTTAGCTTTGTTTTAACGAATGCAATAATAATTATTTAAGTTTTATCCAGAAAAGCTTAGGAATCTAGTTTAGTATAGTTAGTCTTGACTTGATCAAATTTAGCACAGGAGGAACAAGAGAGAGCAAATTTTTTTCATCATGAAGAAAGCAAAGTTATCTGTTGGTACTGCATCAACTACTAAAAAACGGGATGAGGTTGAATCTAAGTCTTTACTACGTAAAAGTGTAAGGGATCCTGGGAATGGGGGCATCGAAAATATTATGCTTAAAAATAAAAGGAAATCCTGTCCAGCTGTTGGGAGTGGATTGAGTCTAAGCCAAAGCCAGGCTTCACAATTAATTACACCTGAACGTGTGGCCAACATCTTTGAGCCACCTGAAGAAATGTCGGCTGCAGAAAGGACTAGGGAAACAAAGAGGATGGTTGCTTATGTAATGGGGCTTGGCAAGTCATCGGAATTTGATATTAGCGTAAGTACACAAAGTTGAAGGTGACTAGTTTATTTCATTATCTATTTGAGCGCTTCATTACTGAGCATGCATCTTTTTTGTTTGGGTTTCAGATGGCTGTATTTAATAAGATACTGGGAGTTCTTCAAATTCATGTGGATAAGATTGACGAGGATAATTGGAACTTGGTCGTGCAATCCATATTGTACGCTTTGTCACCCAAGAATTGCGGATCGTATTGTAATGCTTTGGAAAAACTTGTCAACGAGCTACTCATCCATAGACCTAATTATGCTAATCCAATTTTGCAAGTGTTAATTACGAAACTTGTACGGAGTAATTTTGGTAATAGCAACGCCTCTGACTCACCAACCCTCATGGAACTGAAGGCCTTCGATGTTGCAACTAAACTCATTTGTAGAGTTATTGAAGTCGTGGGAGTCAAGAGGTCAGTACAGTTTTGTATTTTGAATTTTTTTTAGTGAGATTAAATTATTATTTATGGTCTTTAGAAGGTTAAATTTTAATGCGTAATATGTTAATGTGTTTTTTCAGTCTAACTCGTCCGTTGTTAAACATGTTAACCTCAAGTTACCCGTACGTTCTGAGACCTCCTCTGACCCATTTTTACTACATTCGGAACCTGCTTACTGTAAACAAATTGACTGGAAACTCGTTGACGTATAGTATTCTTTCAGTAATCATCCACAAGTAAGGCAGCTATTATAATTTAAAAATTTTAAATGTTCACAGATGAGATGACAAATACCAAAACACTAAATAATGTTTTATATTACCTTCAAACAGGCTTGCACAAGTAGACAGTCTCCTTCCACGAGAGATACTTGAATCCGAACATTTCAAGTCCCTGACACTTCCAAAGGTGGAGAAAAATGTCAATGTAAACTCTTACATTATCACTGGGGCGGATGCCGAAGACTTTGTTATCGAAATTTTGACAGCATATACAAAAGTAGAAAATGAAATTGAACAGACGCAGCAAGTTGCAACTCTAGACATGTGTTTGTCATACCTGATATCATATTTAGTCAGTGTTCACGAAACAATAAATTTCACTGCTCTTTTGTCAATATTTGAAGCTGAAATTTTACCAACTTTCAACACCAACTGTGTCCAGTTTTGTTTCTTTGAACTTATTAACCTGAAAGAGGAATTTCTTCACGCATTCTTAAATTTTCTATGGAAGAAATTTTCAAATGTCAGTACACCTGCAGTTTTACGTGTTCAAGCAGTTGGATACATCTCAGGTGTTCTTGCCAGAAGTACTAAAGTTGATAGAAGGTAATTTAAAAAAAATTATACAAATACTTTAGGAAATAGCTAAGTATTGCATCTTGTTTTTAATGAATTGATGATTTTTTTCTCTATTTTGCAGAACATTAAAACGGTGGATTTCTCGCCTATCTGCGTATGCCAACGAGTATTTGGATTCCAAATCAACTTCCTCATCATCCCATTGGTCCAATGTTAACATTCATGCTCATGCTCCATTCTACGCTGTGTGCCAAGCAATATTCTATACTTTCGCATTTAGACACTTTGAGTTAGTTTATGGGAATATGCCACATTTAAAGGAAGAAGATAAAAATGAAAGCAACAAGCCGAATTTGCACTCACTACCACCTCCAGCTTCCGCATCGCAATTTATTTACTCTTTAAATCTTCAACGTTTAATTACATCCGACTTAAATCCATTGAAAGCTTGCACTCCAAGTGTGGCAAAAACCTTTGTTACTGCAGCTCATGCCTATCAAATTTCATATTGTAAAACAGTACTGGAACGGAACAACAGGGCTAGTATTAGAAACATGATTTATGAAACTATGCGAGACGTCTCAAATGACAGCGAAGAGAGAGGCGTCAATCTTCTAACTGAAAGTTTCTTCCCATTTGACCCTTTGCCGTTGCCTTATTGTAAAATGATTGTTGATGACAACTTTAGGGTTTACGACCCGAATTCTTTGGCATTAATGCTAGTAGGTGAAACGACTAACCAAGGAAAACAAAATATTGACGGAACTGAAACGGAAGACAGTTGTGACTTGGATTTTGATGACAAGGATGTTGTAGATTCCGGAGATATTCTATTTGACTGCGATTAAGAGTGTCGTGTCGTATCACCAGCAAATTGTACAATACGTAATTAATATATGCATTCAATGAAAAAAAATTTGTATATGCCACTGTAAATAGTAATTTAATACAAAATTTGTATGCGTGAAAGCATTTTAAACGTGTAAGAATGTTTACTTGTTTGTAACTAAAATATTTATTTTATAAAGAAATAAATAACTCATCTTGGGATTCTTAGATTCTTTTTTCGTCATCATTTCTCAAACCTTTTACATTGGAACAATTCATTACTCAGTCACAATAAATAATCACACAAATCTCTGACGTTTATTATTCATATATCACAGAGATAACTTTTAACAGTTTGAATAATACTTGTCATTGCAAATTGCAGCACCATATTATTTATTATACACTTGGAATTAAAATTTAAGAAGGCAAATTTAATGCGCACAAAGTTTAAAATTTTCTTCAAAATGCAATATACTACTACTGTGTATCCATCGACTGAACTTGATCTACTTGACCACTACGGCCAATACTTAAATCCTTTAATCTCTCATAAAGTTCTCTGACAACTTCTCGATTTCCAGCCATATAGCACCATGTTTCCCACATCAAATTGATCAAGACTTCATCTCGCTTTTCATCCAAGTCAATATCAGCACTCATTTCCGGACTAAAGCGAAAATATGGTACTCCTATGGAAGTGCACCACGCTCGAGCTCTCTCAACAACTTGACCTTCTGCCTGAGTGGCTTGGTCAACTAATAAATTAACGAGCTGTGAAAGTCGTGGGACGTTTTTGATGGCGTCAAATACTCCAGTGGGCCAAGCAATGTCCAAATTTGTTGCTGAAGAGTGCACCCTTGGTGGAATTCCTGTGCCGAGAGAGACGACAAGTGATGGCAGCTACAATCAAAAAATTTAATCGTTTTTAATGCATAGTCCAAGGGTCATCAAATCAACAAGGATATTATTATTTATTATAAGACATACCTTCCACCCATTTGTGTTTCCCCCAATATTTTGTTGACTACTCATCATTACTGCTTTAAACTGTCCAAGCTCCGTTAATGCATCTAAAGTAGGATTGTTGGCAATAAGGCCCCCGTCTATGAAAATTTCATGGTCCAACGTAAAATATGAAGGAGCAGCTCCAGTCACTTTGGCGGTTTCCCACACAAAAGTTTCATCTGGAAGCTGTGCATATTCTTCGGGATCACCCAGCAAAGTGCTCGGTGAAATGTAATTGCGGAAAATGTACAAATCTGGAGGTCGGCGATTAGCCAAAGATGTCATGATCATTACTCTATTTCAATAAAAAAGTTATATTATTAAAGTTTGTCTTAACGTGCATACACAACCAAACCAGCATTAATTTAATGAAAATTTCAAATTCCTGTTTGACATACCTTGGTTTTTGAATACTACTCATTTTTGTATCAGGACCAAATTCCTTTTTAAGAAATTCTTCCATCCTTGCGGCACTATACGGTCTGTCTCCAGTAAATACCTTGTCTTTTAATTTGATGTATAGAGACTGTGTTTCTAAAACTGATTTACCACAGGCCAAGGCGAGGGCAAGTATGCCCCCAGTAGAAGTGCCAGCCACCCAGTCAAAGTATGAAACTATTGGTGCATGTTCTACTCCTGCCACGTTTCCAAATTCCTATTGAAGAGAAAAATCAAACAAACAATACTTTTAAGTATATTAGCCCTCTCATTAAACAAAATTTAAAGCATAATAAAATTACCACTTACTTTCTCCATAAAGAATAACATTTGAGTCAGCACAAGTCCCCTGATTCCTCCCCCATCCAAGCTTAACACAATACCACCAACTACAGGCCCCTCTTCTGAGGCTTCATCGGATTGTTGCATTCCCGAATCATAGCTTTCCTTTACAATGCTGAGTCCACGCATAGCATCACGTAGAATCGATGACGGACCGTTACTGACACCTGGAGGTGTTGTACCATCTTTCTGTATTTTCCAACCTTCTGGCGTCTTCCCGTTATTTTTTCCAGCTGGTTTGCAGCCCTCCGAACAACCTCCCGATACGCCTGAAACACACCGCTTAGCTCCTGCAGCAGCGAGCACAAAAAGTAGGTCTTGCTTCAGAGCGTTGTTTCCACTAAAAATTGTTGAAACTATGTGTCTGGCCGTGTGACCATAGCCATCTTTGAGTTCCATATCGGCTCCAAAGACGATCAAGGCCTTTAAACAGTCGATAGCACCAACTTTCGCAGCAATGTGAATGGGAGAGGCATTCTTGTAAGTTTGGAAGGTAGCCTTGAAATCAGGATATGCACTATTGGAAAGAAGTTGAAGTGTTGACTTCAAATGAGATGCCATCACAGCTTTGTGCAGAGGCGTTACACCATCATTGTCAGGAATGTTGGGATCGCTTCCCAATCCTAAAAGATGAGTTAGAAGAGAGGGGTTGCTGGTGGCTAAATGTAATGGCGTATTTCCAGTGGATGGAGCTCTCAGGTCCAGTAAGGTTGACTTTGATTTCTCAGAAGGCTGCGGTGACTGTGGACTCTCCAATACTAAAACTGATGTCAGTTCCTGAAAATTTAAAAAATACAGTTAAATATTGCTTAAAATGTTCCAAAACTCTTCACAGTCTGGTAAAGAATCTGGCGTTAACAGTGCTACCTCCATTTCTTCATCATCCGTATTACAACTCTCAGTTAATAAATCGTCGACCAGACCCATCATCAACTAATAAATCGGATGAATCACGTGCAGTCTTTAATTTCGAAATACATGAAAGTATAAAAACCTTAAAAAGATAACTCCTTACCTCAACAGCATCTGTATTGTAGGTCATACAAGCCATGTGAATGGGCGCATATCCTTCATTATTCAATTTTTGGAACAATTCAAGCAACAATCTATTTGCACTAGTACGTTGTTGACCACTCAGAGCTTGCAATTTCTGCTTCAACAGCTTCAAAATATTGACTCCAACAGTCTTATCCTTACACTCTGCAGCCAAATGCACAACACTATTACCTTTCAAGTCAACATAATCATAGACCCTATTAAAGACTCGCTCGTCCTCAGCAATCACAGAAAATGATTCCATTTTTCCATGCACCACCGCCACGTGAAGTGGAGTGTGCAAAAGGTTCCCCTCTTGCTCAGTAAACTTATCCCGAAGAACTGGAGACCTCAGTTGCTCCACCATATTTAACGCAGCAGCGACATGCACAGCAGTATAAGATTCATGTTTTTTCGACAACTTTGTAATCTTTTCCAGAATACCCCGATCAAGTGGAGTAGTTGATGCTTTCACTAGATCCGGAAAAATTTGCTTATAAACCACAAATATTCTCGACGCGTCAGCTTCAACATTTGTGCGGTACACGCTGTACATCTTTTCCACTGCGGAGTTGGCACTTGTCGCATGTAAAATTATGTTATAAGGAGGATATGTCGTTGACGAAGGGTCCGTTGATGTACTATGTGAATGTAGAATAAGATCTCCAGCACGGAGTGCTATTGCATAAACTGCAGCAATCTGTAGAAAAGAAATTAGCATATATAAAGAGTATGTTCATAAATAAAAGGCTCTTGTCTTGCTTGATAAAATTTTGAAAAAAATAGGCTTACTTCTTCATTCGCAGATCTTCCATAATACTCAATTACTTGACTACCATCCGATCCACTGTCAGCTTGATCTCCTCCAAGACCAAAAAATGATCTACTTGTCACAACGCTACCGGAACTCGAGGCAGTTGAGGTGCTATTAGAATTAACGGTGCTGTTCATGGCGCTTTCAAATACGGAACGAGCGGCTTGCTTCAGAAATCCAGTGAAAAGCCCTTTCCCACCACCACCACTCCCTCCACCACTTCCTCCTCCTGAAGGGGAGGTTGGACTTCCGCTCATATTTCTGCTAGGACTAGACTCGAGTGGTACACACAATTGACACAATTACCAGTTAAATTGTATCTGCAGTCAAGGTCAAGGTTGAAGGTACCGGCTAGCCTGTGTTTTTATTTTCTTTTATAATAATTTTTTCGCATTCAAGTAAAAAAAAGGTATTTGTCCAGATATCCTTTAACAAAAGTTAAATATGATCATATGATAAACAGAACACGTCACTTTTTAAATAAATTAAGAAATTGATGCTACGATGAAGATTTTTTGATTTATCACTTTGTGCCTTGCCTACAAATGCACTTTCTTCATTCTGCACACATCAGCAGCACATTTTGTTGTTGTGCAGATTGCCCTATTGCTATGTGTGTACAGTACAAAGTACATCTGTATGATATGCATAATGTTGCACTATGTAACCTGAGTAACCTGACGTACCGATCTGTATGATTCATACTTTTTCTATTTTTTCCTTCTTTTCAAATGCACACGATATGATAGCATTGATAGCCAAATGAATGAGTATATATTCTTTGCATGTCCAATTTTGTGCATACGTTTCGCAGTTTGTAAACCATATCATAATCATAACCATAACCTTGTAATTTATGAATCCTATTAATTTGCGATTGGGAAGATGACATCAATATACCTCTCCTCGTGCGAAAGGATGTGTGTTGTTCCTACACATAAAACACTTTTCCATGCGAGAATGGCGAGAAATGAATACAATTTTTGTATTCGTGCAATGCTTATATTGTTCCGGCATTTTTTATGCGAATCAGTCAGCTAAAATTTGCAATCAAGTCAATAATGCAGAGATTGCTGATGCTCTGTGGACTTGTTGTTCTGCCACGGTCATCATTTTTCGTACGCAGTTGGAATTTTTTGACTGTTGTTGTCAATGTCTTTTTATCGGTCTGTCTGACTCAATTTACAAACAAACATGTCCCTAAAAATCACAAAACAAAACTTCATGTAGTTACTCTCCCTAATGCCTAATACATCCAATTCTCAAATGGTTCATGCAAACACTCTAAAAGATTACCAATGTTATATTTTTGTTTTGTCAGACAATAACTCGATTTATTGAGTATGATTTTGAGTCATCATAATTTATGCCGAATTAGTGTGTTGGAATGTGGAATTGATATGTAAAGTTCATTTTTTATGCAGTACCAGGAGTCAGGAGTTGATGTGTCAGAATATAACACAACATAATCCCTACTTCCTGTACAAAATGTGTGATTTGTATCTTGGGAGTTGTATGGTATAGGTAATATATCATGAGTTCATCATTTTAATTTCATATCAGAAGCGTGACAAGGCAATGTACATTGTAGAAACTAAAGTAAAGTTCATTGAAATTTAGATTTAGGATTCAGTACTACTAGATTAGAACCAATAAGCTAACTATGCACTTTAATGGTTGGCATAATTGTAAAAATATTAAGCTTGTTATTTGTATTTCACTCGACTGAATATGAAATGTATTCCTATTCATCCTAGCTACTTTTCATTAGCAGAGTTAACATTCTCATGTCAAAATGCATGCATATAAAAATGGTTTATTTTTATGTGTAGTTCATATAGTTATAACTGTATCATATATTTCTTTTGAGCTGAATGAATATAAAAAGTTTTACAATGTTTGAATGTTATGTTCAATGTTGTGTTCTTGGTTCCTTCCAAGTTTCATACAAGCAATTGAATTTCATTCCAGTTGGACAGAATTCAGACTTCAGAGATCAACATATTTAGGAGCAGCTTGTTCCGTTCCGCATTTTCAACCTTTTGAGAATAAGACATCAAATGAACGAACTCTACGTGGTCATACACGGACAGGTAAAGAAAAAGAGTAATGCACAAAGAATTTTCATCGCATATTTTATGTCGAACTTACAAATATAAAACTAATCCCAAAAGGTCCAAAAAACCAGCAGTTGGCAATAAAGGTGGTTGCATGCAGAGCCACAAAACACGATATTGAATATGCGGTACATACATTTTATTTCATATGGCTTTTCCCATTAGGTCTATGTACCTTGCTTTGGGCTTTGTGTATTATACTTGCATATTAACATCACATGCCTATGACTCTCTATATAGCTCAATGGATTTCATGCAATATGACGAACTTTTATTTCTCAAAGTATGTTGCGTTTTAGAGGATTCTAGTGTTAAAGCAAAGAGAAGCCACGAAACAAACGCAAGTAAGTAGTGCGTATAGAAAAGGAAGTATTGCTAAAGCCCAATGCATTATTATCATCTCATATCATCATATCATGTGAACACAAAACACACAAAAAAAATGTATTTTGTTTTTCTTCCTCATTCACACACAGACTTTTTGGAGTAGAAGATCACATCACATCATCAGGATGATACCGAGTATATCATATTATCGCCTCATATCATCGATATATTGTTCTTTAGTGACAATTGTGCATTGTTCTACCTTTGCTGCTCATCCCTAAGCTCCAGATAGATTCTAGAAAAGGAAGCCCTAAATATATATATAAACACAAAACGATAATATAGAGGTTATGTATCACGTTATATTTCCTTTCTCCGTCTGGCTGGACAAGGTGAAGCAGACATACAATGACATGGACAAGTTTTTAACCTTTGGGAATGTGTACATATAAACTCGCATAAGAATAATATGTTGGAATAGATATCTTCATGAATCTCTCATCATTATCATGAAGCCATATCGTGATTTGATTATCTAACGAGACTGTCAAGCCAAGGAGATCAAGTTCTTATGTGGTTACTTAACTTCCTCTTTTCTAGTATTCCTTTTACATAGATATGAACCAAAAAAAAACTATAACAAAAAATACACAGACTGGAACTTAAAAAACCAGTTGTTGAATGCGGTGGTGGTTTGTGTACTACTACTAACAAAAGGTTTTTGTCATTATTATGCAAATTACGCAGACATACCTAAAGTGAATCATTACACCTATCTTCATTCAGCAGAATAGTAGTAGCTTGCTTAGTAGATAAGGAACGAACGGTTGCTCGTAATAATGTTACATCATGAGACCAGTGTTTTTTGCAAAGTTATAATGCGGTCGTCAGTTTGGAAAAAGACAGATGCAAGAGCAGACAAGCCTTATAGGTATTAAGACGACAATGTATAATATTATTTAGAAAGATTGAGAAACAGATTAAGAAGGAATGGATAAAACAAACTTATCCCATCAAGATCATCATTAAAAAACAAATGCAAGTTATCTGTAAAGAATCTGGCCCACCCTGGCCCATTTGATTCGCGTTCTTGTTAGTGAAGCAGTGACGAGCAGGATCCGATGACCAACATCCGTTTCCCATGTTTCGTTGGAAATTCTAAATTGGGAAAGAGAGAAAGAAACTTGACGAGCAAAAGAACCTAAAAACTTCTGACACGAGTCGTTTGCTTGAGTTCAAACGTGTTTCAATTAAATTATATGAAACAACCACCGGGCAACAACACCTGAATGTTTTCTAATAATAAAGAATAATATTTCGCACCATCAGCACCAAAATCTAGTAAGCAGCAAGTCACAATAAAGTGTATATAGTGCATTTAAGCACCTAAAAGTGAGTGGGCGTTTTCATATCCTGTAGTAAAGATTGAACGCGTCATCATCATGGGGTTCCAACGACAAAGCGAGAGTAGGATAAGGATTGAAAACTTTTTGAGACGGAAAATGTTTCCGGGAGCAAGATCATCTATGTCTTTGTGCCTGATAGTTGTGGTGGCAATCAGTGTGGGGTATGTCCACGCAGAACCGAGTTCAGATGTAGAATTAGATGAAAAAGCCAAAGCGAATCATCGACTGGATTCTCTCAATATTCTAGTCTACACAATATTGCTAAGCTTAACTGTGTTAACCATTTGGTCATTTAAACATCGAAGAATACGCTACCTTCATGAAACGGGTCTTGCTGTCATTTACGGTAAGTTATAAAAAATCTGATGGAAAATGAAGCAAATATGGTTTAGATTTAAAAAATATGTACTAAATCTATTAATTCTTGTAACAGGACTCATTGTTGGAGCCATCATTAGATATGCCTCTGTATCCACACCTTTCTTTCACATCAATGTTATTCCCCAAAATGGAACGGAAGCATTCAATCAATCTATCCCTCCAGATGCGTTGTGGCTTCGGCTAAACAAGACATATTCATATATTTTCAAAGGGGAGGTGAAACAGGAGGAGTCAAAACTGATTGAGCAAAAGGCGACATTCGATCCTGAGATTTTCTTTAATATTCTACTTCCGCCAATCATCTTCAATGCAGGATACAGTTTAAAAAGGGTATGTTAAAAGTGTTTTTTATAAAAAAAAAAAACTAAAAAAAACAAGTTACAAATCATCATTCTAATTTTTAATTGTTTTGGGCGTTTGTGCTGTCTGTAGAAATACTTTTTCCGAAATCTTGGGGCCATTTTCACGTATGCCTTTATAGGCACAACTGTTTCAGCCCTGGTGATTGGAGGTATTCTCTATGGATTTGTACAATTGGTGCCTACAACGGCTCAATTCACATTTGTTGACACACTCTACTTTGGTGCATTCATCTCAGCTACCGGTAAAACTCCCATACAAGAAACATGCTAAAGTCCGTTGACTCATTTTTAACAGACAACCAATTTCTCATAAAATAATAGATCCCGTGACTGTGCTTGCGGTATTTAATGATCTTCATGTGGATGTCAACATGTATGCTCTCGTGTTTGGAGAAAGTGTGTTGAATGATGCGGTAGCTATTGTTTTAGCAAGCGCTATCCAAAATTTTGGAGAAGAGAAAACAACAGGGACGGGCTCCCAAGTGTAAGTTTTCTAGTTATGGAGTATTATGAATTTTTACTTCGAAACTTGGCTTCCTTCCGGGCTAGAACTTGGGTATTTATTTTTAACAACGAAAGGTTATTAAAAGTTAACATTATTATTGATTACAGGACAGCATTCTGGGAGTCATTGGGAGTATTTGCGTGGACTTTCACTTCATCATTTGTGATTGGGGGCTTGATGGGATGTTGTACTGCCCTTTTGACCAAATTCACTCATGTTCGAGATTTCCCGTTGCTAGAAACTGCACTTTTTGTTCTCATGTCATACAGCACCTTTCTTATTGCTGAAGCTGCAGATCTTACTGGTAACTAAACTGACATAAATAATTATTAAAAAATGAATATATATGTAGTGTACTTTCACCGTATAATGCTAACCGCTAAAACCAATTGTTCACTTTTTAAGGTATTGTTGCCGTGCTCTTTTGCGGCATTTGCCAAGCCCACTACACTTACAACAACTTATCAAGGGACTCACGCCTGCGTACAAAACAGCTATTTGAATTGCTAAATTTCCTTGCAGAGAACTTCATTTTCTGCTATATTGGAGTATCCATGTTCACATTTCCCAAGCACAAGTTTGAAGCGTTTTTCATTGTTGCAGCGTTTGTAAGTTTACAAGAAAATGCTTTCTTGACATTTTAACTTTTAACACTAAAACAATAGCTAAAATACCTATCATTATTATTATTATTTCACAGCTGGCAATTATTGTTGGAAGAGCTGCAAACATTTATCCCTTGTCATTTCTTCTGAATCTGGGAAGAAAGCACAAGATCTCTTGGGGTTTCCAGCATGTGCTTTTCTTCTCAGGACTTCGTGGTGCCATTGCGTTTGCACTGGCTATTAGAAACACGCTGTCCATTGAAAGGCAGACGCTTCTTACAACTACCAGTGTGATAGTCATTGTAACCGTGATAATTTGTGGAGGAAGTACCAATCAGCTTCTGAATTGGTTTAACATCCCGTAAGTCAAAGTCAAATCATATAATCTTGCTAATGTTGACAAATCTATTTATCACATTGTCATATAATGTGTTGAATAACTTTTATTTGTAGTGTTGGAGTGGACGATGAAGCAGAATGCATGCAGCTTCACATGAGAAGTGTAAGTGACCCATTTGATGATTGTACAAATTCATGTACAGCACATGTAGGTAGTACAGCAGCAGCTAGGCTTGGCAACAACAAAAGAGCAGAAATTGGTTCTACTACTTCTTATGAACCTAATTCTAATAATGTTCTGGAAGTGGACTCTAATGGACATTATGGGTATTCTAAAGCAAATCAGGAGTTATCGCCAGATAGTACGGGATCAAATAGCAGACTGTTGGTATTGATATTGAACTTTTTTTTCAAACGCTTCTACTTTTCTTTTTACAATTCCACGAGAGATCCATTCATATTCATGATCGTATTAGTATTTTTAATGCTCTTTTCAGTACTTTTACTTTACATGTACTTTTTCAGTACTGTCCACGTTTTGATTAGTTGTTTGTTGTGTGAATGTCTTCAACTTTCATTTGCAGACAGTTTCCAAACTAGTACTAACAATGTCCAAAGACAAGCGTCTTATGTGTTTTGTGTATTTTTCATTAATGCCATTTGTGGGAATTCTTTACGATCAACGATCGATACAAATGTACATACACAATATTTAAAAGGACCATATATATAGCTGTTTGCTTCTACTTTCCACATTACATGTATGTCTCATTTTGTGATACCAACAGTTACTGCTCTTCCACATTGCAAAATCTAAACTGTTCTTGCTCCGCAAGCTGCTGCTGCTGCTGTTTTAGTAGTCCAAGCAAAAACTTACAAAAAAAATCAGAGTCTCAGTTCAGCATTAGAGAAAAGAGAAAGCGTTTAGTTTGCTAAAATAACTAATGCACCACATTACTTTGTTTTTTATGCTAAGAAAAACAAAAAAGAAAAGAATGATAGTGAGAAACTGAAATTTAGTGGTAGTTTTACATTTATTGCTTTGTTCTTTATCTTTTTTTATTCCATATTTGCGGGTCGTCGTCACCTTGGGCTCGTGTGTGTGTCCCTTTGAATGACAAACTGTACAAACGCCATGTTTATTATATTACACTACCTTCTTCCGTATTCTTCTCTTTTTGCCGTGTCATGCCATGCCACAAATTATTTGTATGATATGACTTGTAAAAAACTCTCACCATCAATCAAATGATCACCAAATCATCATCACAAAAAATAATAATTATTATCATCACTTCTTCTTCTTCTTCAATCACAACTGACTGCACTATATCAATTGAATATTATATATTTTTCTTTGATCATGCTGACTTTGCTCGAATCAAAAATGTATGTCTTGGCAATCCATTAAAAATGCTCTAATCCTAATGAATCAAAATGTATGTATATACTCCCAGTTGTACACGCCATTGGACGGCAACCCCAAAGTAAGTGCGTTCTCATGATTTTGCGTGCTTTTATCTAAAGAAAATTAACTTTCACTTTTTAACCCCCTTTTATTTACCGTGTTTACAAGAATGTGACAGCAGCACCCTTTTTTTTGTTTCCAATTTACTAATGATTTGTACTCACCGCATCACCTTTCTTCACCTTCAACCTTGTTACATATTTTTGACTTGATTTGGTTCTTCTTCTGCTTCTATTTAGTTATTCTCCTGTTTGTTGTAAGTTTGGCTTGGAATTTTTAATGTCTGCCTGCACCGCATGTCATTTTTGTTGCATTAATAGTATAATTAGTCGATTGAGTGTTGGATTGGAATGCATGCTGCCAGCTTGTACTTAATTTTGTTGAACTTGTTTTTGTGTTAACTTTCCAAATATTTACAGGACATATATACTCCCTGCTACTGTAGAGTCATACCTGACCCTTACAGTTTCTATCTCTATTGCATGCGTATCTATATTTATCCTATATCTCTATATTATATTGTTGGGAAGAAATGAATTTGATTTGAAATGCAAATTTTCAACTTTATAGGCTGATGGTAGCGGAGCAGATCCATATGTGGAGGGCGGAGTACCAACACAACAAGACAGGGCTTTGATGGCCCGCTGGTGGCACAAGTTTGACCACATGTACATGAAGCCCTTGCTGACTCACAGTCGCCCAACATTGTTGGAGACGCTACCTGTATTCCTGACTCCCATTGCACGTCTCCTCACCACAACGGAACAGTTGACACAGGAACGAGTCGAGCCGATAAATACTCTTTCGGGGGAACCGACATTTTCACAGCAGTTTGATGGACAAGACAGCATGCGAAGGGTATGAATGAATTAACAAAAAAATGACTCGATTATCAATCTTTTTGAGTATTTGCAAATGTTAAACTTTTGTTAATTTTGCATTACGTTTTGAGTTTACATTTAATCTTATTGATTGTTATAAACATTGTACGGTAGAGCTGCCAGTTGTTTGCTTACGAACCTTTAAAGTCTAGTGATGATTTTTAGCCAAAGATCTCTCTCGTCTGTTTTGACAAATTCAAGGGATTTCAACATTCTAAAAAAATGTCCTCGAATGATGTTTAATTAAATTGTTGAATGGTATAATTTTTAAATAAATTTGCATAGCATCAATCATTGAATTGCCATTGCAGTATTAGTTATGTTATGATTTAAGTACTTGAGCCTTGAGACTGTGCTACTTAAAAATTATGGAATGATCATTCTTTCTATCTGTACCTATATATATATATTTTGTGCAGTATTGTACGTAAAATTAAGTTAAGTTTTTTTTAAAAAACTTATTTTGTTAAAATGTGGGTAAAATCATTTATTATTATTATAGAGCAAGCTGAATTTTGCATACGAGCCATCTGTAATATGATCTGCCTGTATATTGCAAAAAAAGATATGGCATTTACACTGTTTTCTCTTGGACTTTACGATACAAGGTCATTATTATAATTTTTACTATATGTATATTATGTAATTAATGTTATTCTTTAACTATACCCTTCAGCGGTTGTTTTTGGTTTTCTAACATGCTTTGATTTGATGTGCTACCTGTGATAATGACGCTATAAATATACATAACCTATAACGCTAAATATATTATGTAACAAACTAACCATGTTCACTTTAATTTAACGGTGACAACATCCATTTTTTTCATTTTCTAATCTTTGCAAATGCCACAGAATATAAAATAACCTTATAATACAAAGTTCTTTAAAACATAACTAACTGTAATACATTGATTGTGATGTTATTGGCTTGCGTTGTTGTGATAGTGGAAGTAAGACAATTTTGTAGCAATATTGAAATATGAAAAAAAAATTGCTGCAATTACACAAAAGTGGGTGAAGGGAAGCTTCACGGTATTATAACTTCATGTATTTCTCTGTATTATGCTTAATATATTAATACACATGTACAGTAGTTACACGTTTCAATCTCACCTTCAAAATCAAAGGTCAATCAAAAGACTTTTTTTTTTGCACTGAAGCATGAAAAGGCTTTCAGCTTTGTGCTGTCTAAAGTACTGATAAATTTGAAAAGGTCGATTCTACAGTGCCCTTTAAGGCTTTTAAGCAGTCTAATGGTTTGAGTATGCGAATACCAATAATATATGCTAGTACTAATCACCTGGTTAAGAAACGATGTATGTTTAAAGTATATAGCTACTAGCTCTGTCAAGAATTAAAACAATTATTGACTACTACTGCTTGCTTTTGGGTGTTATTTGGTAGCATAAGACATAAGATTCTAAAAACAATTAATCTAGGTAGCTCAGCAGTATGGCGATTAATCAATATAGTACTTATCTCTGTAGGATAAGCAATGAGTACATATAGTTGAAGAGCTTTTCAAAAATTAGAAATGTTACCATACTTATTGATTACAGGAAATTGGAACCAAAATTCTGATACCAGGGGTCGACGGCGATTCCATATGAAACGATGAGGAGTTAAAGCTAATGGTGCCAATTATGAGTGATTATTTTGAAGCTTTCCAGTGATAAATACATTATCGATGAATGGGGGTGTGGGTGGGTGTAAATGGCGTTTCATATACTGAATACTGAGCGGACTGAGAATATTAATTAATTAATTAAATCCTCTTACTATATGTATGAATGGAAAGGGAAAAAACATGTTGATAAAAATGTAGATGTAAATGTGTGTGCATTTTGTGTATATTTACTATGTATGTTTCGCATTATCGCAATGTGTTTACTGTTCGTTCAGTGTTGTAACTTTGTCCGGATTATTTTGCGTAATAAGTAGATAAGTACACTATGATAATATATAGATGATAGAGAGATGTGATTCAGTTTTGGGGTATTTAGTGACAAAACGTGCTTTCATCACTGTCAGTTGTCACTTCTTCGTTTGCATTAATGTGTATGCAGATTGTATTGTGAATTTTTTTGCAAAGACTTGAAATAATACTAGTCGACACATGTTTTACGCTACTGTATATGTTTTATATATAATGTGATGATGTTGATGTTGAAGGGAAATTTTTAATTACAAACTATAATACTAAAAATATTCCAATTAGTTGTGGGTATACTATTGTTCAGCCTATGACTACAACTTGATCAAACATGCATAAATTGCATAATATATTCTACTTTCTCTATTGGTGCGGTCTGGTCTAGAGTGCATTTCAAATTGTGGTTATCTACCATATTTTGTCTCAACCAATTTTGTAACATGGAGAGAGAAAGTGTTGAGTTACAAAAATAACAATTATTATTATGATAATATTTTGTGCACTAATATACAAAGTGCTTTCTCCTGCCCAAGCACTTAATATTCAACCATCAATCCAACCCCAACCCTCACTTGTATACTTGTACAAGTATGTACCTTTTAAAATTAGATAAATACACTACGTGTGTAAAAATGCATAATTATTGTTACACTACAAAAAGGTTGAGATTGGGGGTAAAATATTATACATAGTAGCAAAAAAATGTGTATATTGTATGTAACCTAATAATGAAGAATCTTTCTAAATTAAGTTCTTTCGTGTCTCTGGTCATTATCTCTGTTAAACAAAAATCATTATTGTACATGATTAATTAAATAATATAATATGCTAAGCATTTACCGGTTGAAAAAAAATCAGATTATTGTTGTTGAATCTAATAAAGAAATAAAAATGTTTATTATGATACATTCAGCTAATAATCAATGCACTTGTCATTTTAACTATCATCATCATCTCAAAACCATCTTAAAGATTTAATCAAATAAAAAAAATATAAACGAAAGTCGCCAAAGTTCACCTACTCCGCATGGATCAAGATGCCCCAGTCGGAAAATGCATTGGCAAGCGGCTGTACAGCATCTTTTTGGACTGAACTTACTGAAGGTTTGTTTTGGAATGAAGATAAAACTTTGCTTCGGCTGGCTGTCATACACGATCATAGCAAAGCTAAAAGCGTTGGGAGTGAAAGCATTTTTCTTAATTTTTGAAGAGTTGGGTTCGAGTGATTTTACTTCATTCTTGCTTGCCAGTATTTTTGGTTTCAAATTCGTTTGCAAATTTGTGGTAGGCTCTATTTATTTAAGTTTTGTTAGAGAAATGGCAATGCCAGGAGGAGGGGGAATGCCTCCACAGCAGTCAATGATGTCCCCACATCATCAACAACAAATGGTAGCTCAGCAGCAACATCAACAACAGCAACAAGCAGCCGTTGCAGCTGCTCAAGCTGCTGCTGCGGCAGCCGCCCAACAAGCGGCACAAGGGCATCCAATGATGGGAGGTGGACCTGGTTCTGGAGGACCACCTCATCCCCAACAGCAGCAGCAAGGACCAGGTCCTGGTGGTCCTCAACCTCCACCGCAACAAGGTGGTCCGCCTCAAGGAGGACCACCGAACGCTCAAAATCCTTCTGGAGGTGGTGGCGGTGGTGGACAACTTAGTCAACAACAGCAGCAGGAACAACAAAAAGTTGAAAACATTTCAAAAGCAAGGGCTTTAGTTCCACAACTTAAAGACTCCCTGTTGGTAATAAGACCAAAGACATGATGAAATATCATCACATTGATACATTTTTACATTTAACTGATTTGACTATATACTTCCGGTTTTTAAAATTTTATTTCAGAACGTAATGCGAAATGCGGCGATGGCAATTTCAGCTAATAATATGATTGATAGTGGAACGTAAGTGTAGTTTATTATTATGTACTTCCTGTTGAATCTGATAAGCCTGGAAGTGAAATGAAAAAAAAACTTTTTTTCTTCTGTCTGGTTTTTAGAAAACAAGTGGACTATGATGTCAGTAGATTTGACAAGTCCCTTGAAGAATTTTTCTCTTTGCTGGACCAACTGGAAGTTAACTTGGTAATATGGAGTGATAAATCGGTTTTAAATCCATATTTTTTAGTGTATGATTATAGTGAGTCATGTCATTATGGTGTGACCAAGTTAATTAATTTAGTAATTTCTTCTTTTCTTTAACAGAGAACATCCGTGGAATGTTTAAATCAGGGTAGCCAATCTGCCAAGTATCTTCCTGTTCCAGTCACACCTAACAAAACTGACAACAGCATGACGTATCCTCAGTACATAGACTTAGTGAAAGGACAAATCGCATACGCCAAGGAAATTCATGGTGCACTCGCTGAAGCTTCGCAAAGGTTATCTGATGTCTGAATCTTAAACTGAGAAATTACTCAGTGATAAAATTTTATATGTTATATAATGTAGAGAATTAAGAATAGATATATGCAAGCAGGGTTTCATTCAAACATTTATTCAATTTCAAAAAATGCTTTTGTAGCATGAATAAAATTTTGTACAATATAAATTGGCAATTGACAGTAATTAGGTTACGAATTGTAAGTGAAGTGGAAGAAGTCTCCATCAGATCTTTTTGGGGTCTGTGGACATTGGCACCTTAACACAACATACTCAAGTTCCAATCTTTGGCAAACTTGCAAAGGGTACTGGTACTGACTTTTGTACCAAAGAAGTAAAAGCTTGCCTTGTCCATCATGGTGGTGATGTTTTTTTTGACTTCTGGCAGTTTTGTATATTATGCTTTTTAAGGTTCTACTTAATATCTATGATATTCATGGCCTCGTTCTGTAATATTCTAATTTATAAGTGGAACACAGATTGTGTGACGCTACCAAATGACATTTAGCACATAATGACAATGACATACTAATAAGATCTACTTTATAATGTATAACTAATTTTGTGTTGTTGTGGTTTAAAATATCTAAAACATAATATATACCCCAAATAGTTGGAAATAATTTACTACTTGTACACCGACTAGGGCTTACATCTAGAGGTTCTAAGGTTTACAAAGAGTATCATACGTATTAATAACATTGTCTACCATTATATTCAGTTGATATTCAACTTAATTCTATAATCATTGTTGATACAGAGAAGTAAAATGCGAATGTATATCGTATAGTATAATAATATATTGCTTTATAGTATCATTAACATAAAAATAATAGCTAAGTTTAAAATTTGCTGCTTTTTAATGAAACTAAATAAATTATTCTAAAATAAAAGCATCATTAAAATTCAACCTCTTATCGGTTTCGACCACAAAAATACAACGAGATTAAAAAAATGCAGATAACTCTTCTTTTTCGAGATTCTTTTAAAATTCTAGCAACACATGTATTCACAAAAAATATTTCAGTTTAGCATTAAAATTAACAGTCATTCCAGTTAAAAATATCAATATCACAAATAAAACATTCAGTCAGCAACATAGCGCAGCGTCTTTTGTATCAGCTAGTCAATCAGTATACATATATATGAAAAAGACAAAAGTTGCACATAAAATCACATAAAAAGTAGTACATTCCAAAAGCTGCTGATTTGGATACAAATATAATATGTAGTTTAAAAAGGTTTTCCTCTGAATTTCAAATTACAGTCAGAGTTACAGTTGAATTTCATACAAAATGGAAGAATTTTCATATAAACTGGACCTGATTTGAAGGCAAATAGTAATTGAGCAGATAGAAAATTGTAATAATTGTGCTTTCCAATCTCATCTTCTCATTGCACTCCATTGTTCATATTATCATGATCAGTCTTAAAAGTAGCTACAACGTCTTTTAGTTTAAAACAACTGCCAATTCTTTGTAGTAGGAGTAGGTAATGTAATAAATGTAAAATAGTTGTCAAAAGTATCCATTACTAAATTTTTAAAAAAAAGCACTTTCTCAGTCAACCCAGTAATTTCCGTTGTTTCATTTAAATATATAAGAAGAAGAAAAAAATGAAATTCTATCAGTGATTCCTACATGTCATAGAGGTGCTAATAATTACGACTATTAAGTTGAAGTTTTAAAAATTTCTGTCTCTCTAAAACTAAGAGGAGGAGTTTTCTTTGTTCGTCTCTTTGCCTGGCAGAGTATAATACTCTTTGTGTTGGGATTTTCGCTGAGGATGAGATTTGCTTAGCGTTCCATTCTCCTGACTATTCCTACTCGGAGACCTAAATGTGTCCCCAGCTGGAACACTTTCTGAAGAAAGTGATGGGTAGTCTTCACCACCTGCCGAGTTTTCATTAACTCGGTCCTCATTCTCCATAGCCATCATTAGCTCAGCCTTGTTTAAGTAGGTGCTATGGTGTAAATGTTTATTGGAAGACTGCTTTGGTTTCGGTGGTATTGGTGGTGGAGTAGAATGTCTTTTAGACGGACTGTCTGGAGGTTCTCCTCCAGCACCACCACCTCCACCTGAGGCAAGTGATGTAGTACTGGGTGTTTTGGAGCCAAGCATTGTTCCCCCTTCTCCAAGCTGTAGCTGTCCTTTTTTAGGATAAATCGGGGGAGGGGATGTTGTTCCTCCAGATGCAGCGGACCAAGAAGACGAAGTTGGTTTAGGTGGCGGTTTTGGTGGAGGAGGGGTTGTTGTTGTTGAAACAACATTGTTTTGTCCATCTACCATTTCTCTCAATCGACTAGGTGGCATCACAATGTATTCATTGCTGCTTACACTACCTCCACCACCACCTGCTCCATCAGTAGAGTGGCCACGCTTCCTTAGCCGTGTTGGAATTGATGGTGGTTTGTTGGAAGTATCTTCAACTGGTTGACTGTACACATCGTCGTATTCGTCTTCCCCCAGGTAGTGTGGTCTCAACTGACCATATTCATTGCTGCAAACTGATGACCGGTTTGATGTGCTCTTTGTACTCTCCAACTTTCCATTGCAAACTTTTGGAACTGGAGGAAGGGGACTGTTGACAATACTATTCCCTCCAGCTCGTCGAAATGAATCTCTAATCAGTAAATTGCTTCCACTTTCTGATCTTCTCAAAGGATTATTCTGATTTTGTGCGTGATGAGCCGCAAAAACTTGTGCTACGTCAGCTTCCGTCTTTTGAACTTTACTTTTCATATCTGCATGGCATTCCAAGAGTCGTTTGTGGAGAGGTTGAACTCCCGGTGGGACAAATTTCCCATGAATGTCCAAACCTTGTTGAAGAATAGTCACTTGTTCTGATAACAATGAAACAAGTCGAGCTACAAAATGGCTGGACTCATCTTTCTTTAAAAACTCTTCGTTGAAAAAAGCATCAGTGTACTTTGGTATTCCACCTTGTACAGCTGCGTCCAGCATGCCTTGAAGTTTCATGCTGAGGGGGTTAATGCTCCTAACTTCAGGTTGACATTGTTCATCATTTTTGTAGGCTCCAATGAGCGTTTGTAACTGTGTGTTTGCCTCTTCCATCTTCTCACAAGCGAATTCAATCGGACTCAACTCTTCAATCTCTTTATGTACAATTTCGAGCCACCTCAAAATGCTCGGGAGCTCAGTGTCCGTTTTCATTGTTGATCTCTCAATCCACATGTACTTGAATTCATTGTTGTCATCTCCTGGACTAGCATCTTGATTTAGTTTCTGAATCCTCCTGTCAAACTGGAAGAGCGACACATCATTAACTCTGTAGAATGTTCGTATTTTCTCTGGGGCGGTGCTCAGAAAGTTCTTGATACATTTTGGAATTGGCTTCACACTGCAAATTTGAATGTATTGCCTGTTCCCATTTAGAATGGTTGCATCCGGTGGGTTATTCTTTTGGAGGAGTTCTGCATGCGGCCACTCTGCCACAATTCGGCTGATAAAAGTTGCCAAACGTTCGTACTCCAAGCCACGGTAAATAAACTCTTTATTTCTGACAAAAAGTGGAAATTCTTTTCCAAAAAAGCCCACACGGAAGTACTCTGGTTCTGGACGATGTTGTACGAGTATATTGTCATAAAAGGAAGCTTGCATTTGTAGAATTTTACTTAATTTGGTGTAGTCATATCTTCTTTCGTATTCATTAGCAAGCTCCTTGCACAGCTTTATGCCTTTCTCCCACATTTTGCCTTGGTCAAAGTAGGCAAGCACTTGGAGATAAATAAACTCTTTTCTTTCAGCTTCTCGCTGTCTTGAGTATTGGACACCGTCCCATGTTTCACAAAGAACTCGCTCCCAGTCCCAATTCAAATGATCTCCATGAAGAAGGAGTGTAAAACCAGCTTCAGTGTAATTTTGGGCAGACAAGTGCAGATCATGGAGCTTGTATACGTAGCGAAAATACTGGTCTGTGCGGTTCTCTTCTTTATAGTATTTGAGCAAATTCACAGTGCACTGCATCAGTTTGTCTCGGTTCTCATCCAAACTTCCCAAATTAGCAATGTGACGGTAGTCAAGCAGGAGTTGTAGTAGGTGGGAGAAGGACTCTACTGCTTTGGCACACATTGAGTTCCAAACATTGTCCACTTTTACGTCTCCACCAGAGCATGTTGATGTTGATGATTTGTTGTTTTCTGATGCTAAGCGAGCAAAATGAATTTCTCGAAACTGGGCTCGATAATCCTCGCACCCAAAACTCCATCCTTTCCCATCTTGTGAATTGATAAGGGAATCCAATTTGTCAATGAGCTCAGACTCTGTTTCTTTAAAGTTTCCATTTAGTCTGTATTCAGCTTTCATCATGTCATAGAAGAAGACGCTGAGGGTTTGGGATCTGAGCCTTTGTTCTGGAATCATGGTCACCTCCAAAAATGGGCCTATCAAAGATGGGATAAAATTCCGTTTCTCAGAGTCACTCAGTTGAGCCCACATTTGTAGCATTTGTTGTCCCATTTCCAGTCGCATGTCACCATACTTTTCAAGAATCATTTCTCGTTTGCTTGATCTAAAAGTTTCCAACTGCAAACAGGGTTGTGATATGAAAGTGACTGCTAGGTTGAAATAGTGTGTCCATAGCTGAACATCAAACATGTTGATAAAGTAGGTGATTAGAGGTTGACAAATTTGCTGTAATGTGATTAGCATTACATGGTTCGTCAGTAACTTCATTACTGCCCAATCACTAGGGAAGACGTCCTGCTTGATTAAGTCTCTGAACAGGAGGAATATCCTCAGAAGCAAGTCCCGTAGTGGCTTTCGTTCATGAAACTCATCCCAAAGGCGATTGTAATGGAAGCTATCCATTTGCTCCAGCAGACCTACTAGACATGTCACCAAATTTCCAACAACAGAGCTTGTCCTCTCCAAAACTAACACGGCTTGCACGAGCATTTCCAGCGTTGTGGTGCATACAACTTCCACATCTGCATGAGCCTCTCGTGCCTCCTCTTTGTTTCGGCTTCGAATCCCATGAATGTAAATTAAAATGTCATTTAAAACTTCTGTACACAGCTTGAGCTCTTCTCTGTGTTGCAAATGGTGGCGAATGTGCTTGCAAATCACTGGTAAAAGTTTAGTTCGACACAGAGAGTTTTTAAAAAGTGAGCATTTGACGACGCGATGAATGGCTTGAAGTTTTGCTGGTGATAATGGATGACCTGCAGTGTCTTGCAAAGGGATTGAGTCGAATATCTCGCAAATTAGTTCACAAACATCTGAAATGCTCATAACTCTCAAAAGTTCTTCATACATGGAGTGCAAATTTTGAAGGAGGACTGACTGAGTACTCACACACATGGCAGATGAGTTGGGCATGGAGAATACTTTGCAGAATGCAGAAATGAGGGTTTGAACGTCACGACGAAAACTGTCTTCAAGATGACCTCCAGTAGCCCTTGCAAATAGTCCTTGAGATTGTACAATAAACTTGAAAATGTATTCGAGTGACAAGTAACAGTTTTTGATTGTTTCGTTTATTTCATCAGTGACGCCTTCCTGGAGGAGAAATACATTTGTGTAATGTCTCAGGGATTGGAGTAAGCCTTTATACACCAAGGCAGCTGCAAAATGGCCTTCGCAGTACGTGTTCAATACTGACTTGAAAGATGTGTAATGGGGCGTTCTCAGCAGTTGAAATATGTTTACGAGTAGGGTGAAAACATCTCCAGAGTTTTCTGTAGAATTTCCCTCTTCATCGGAAAATACTGTGAACAGGGCGTCAAGGACGTCAGGAAGAAACTTTCGAACAATCTCCTCGGTCGCCTCCATACTTTGAATGAGATTCTGAAGCGATGGCTTCAAATTGGCGGTTTGCTTCCATTTCAGTAAATTGACAAGATCAATGTTTTGGGTAAACTTTGTTGAAATGATGAGAGAATTGATTGTGACTGTATCTTTGGACAAGCTCGAGTTGCTCAACTGCTTTGGCATAGCGTTCTCATCACTCCATTTGAAGATATTTATTGTGTGATCCCCATTGTTGAGGGTGGTTCCAGATGTGTCCATAACACTGAGCCAGGTTACACCAAAAAGCTTTTTCTCTGCCTTTTCCTTTGCTGAGCAATGTCTGAATAAAAGTCTGAGTCGGGACTTTGGAAAAGACTCAATATGAATATTGAATTTGATTGTTTCCATAAACTTTGGTGAATTTTGATGATAAAAAATGAGGGACTTGTAGCAATTTCCATTCAAGTCTAGCAGCTCATCTTCTTCGTCAATTACTTGCACTTCACACTCAATGTTGCAGTTTTTAGTACCACCCGTTTTGTTGGGTTTTTTCTCCACAAGGTCAACAGTAAGTAGTGTAATGTAAACATCATTTCGAACCAGTCCAGGTGGAACCATTAGACTGCTGGAATCAATTAAGCTGACAGGATGACCAGTGGCTGTGATTGTTGTGTTGTTACTCCCACACCAAAACACTGCGACTGAGAAGAGGCATGATACCATACTGATTTTGCTGCTGATGGCATTTTTGAAATTGTTTGAAATTATCATTTCGTGGATTTGCCAGTAGTCTTTCTCGTCTGAAGTATATATTTTGACCATTTGCTCCCTCAGACTGCAAGTAGACTCTTCATCAGTTAAATGGTCAATGTCAGTTAGCTTCAAAACTCCACAAGCGTATGGGCGACGAAATCTTCTTTTAGCCAATTTTTTGGTAGAGTTTTCAGTGTAAAACATTCTTCCTATTCGGACAATGTGAACCACTAGGAACAGATCTTTGCGGGTGGGAACCTGTTGAAACACCATGGGCTTATCTTCATTCATGTGAAAGCTGGACTGAGCAAGTTGAGTGTGACTAATAATGTGACGTTCGGAAATGAAGCGTTGCCCATCATAAAGGCTTAGGATAATTTCACAATCATCCGTCATTCCGTAACTAAAATCTCGAACACTAATACATAAATTGTTGTGTTGTTCCCTTTTGTTCTTTGGTCGAGTGACTGTGTTGCTCCCTCTGGCCATCTCTGCGTTTTCAACAGATCTTGTATGCAATTTGAAAAGGCGTCCAGATCCTATTTGAACACTGGTATTGATTTCAATACTGCTGTTATCCGGTCGGAGGAGGGACTCTTGACACATTGTTTCATCCTCTGTATCATCCTCCCCTTCTGGAAGCAGCCAAGCCCAAGGCACCAAATCTAGGCCTAGTTTTCTGTTACCCCAGTCAATTTTTGAGCAAATTTTTCTCGCCACTTCTCGATACTGATCTTGAGTCAATGACTGATTAAGAATTTGTCTTCGGCCTTCCATCAAGTCATCAATCCCACGACGAATCACTTCAAATTGATAAGAGTGAACATCAACGTAGAGTTTCTTCCACATTTCTCCCCATTCTCGACAAACTTCTGCAATTTTGTCAAGAAATTCTTGACCCTCGTGATTGACATTTACAACGTAGGATGTTGGAAATAAACCAGCTTCTTTGGTGGACTTTTTAACCCCAAATGACCAGCCTGGAGCAATTTCCTTTTTAATATATACAATTTCACCAAGCTCTAGATCAAGAAAGTTGATAGAGCTGCCCGAATAATTTGGAATTTTGCCCTCTGCTGCCAACTGGGATCCTTGAAATGGGTAAAGGACGGTACCCTTTGATGGGTGCTGCTCATTTGTTTCCTTCTTCATTTTCAAAGAGTCAGTACTATGCTGCAATCTTTGCCCATTCACCACTGTCGTGGCACTTGGATCCTGCTTCCACAGCATAATTGCTTTTGCACAAAAAGTTCATGCACTCACTTCATATTAGAAACATATTTTAGAGTGGTCCTCTAAAAATGCATGGTTTCGAACAACACAAAAATGAATTGGGAGTGAATTGCCTGTCTGTACTACTGCACACACCTTTAGCTGAAAATGAAACAAATTTAATGCAATATGAACATAAAGTCTCATGTTGACATTATGCTGGATTAGAAAATAGTAAGTGCTAAGTGTGATATTATTTACTTGTGACTCCAGAGAGCTAGAGGGATGAATCATTACATAGCACAAGTTCAACTTTTGCAGCCTGAGTCATCCTTTTACTTTTGTTTGCATGTCCATTCTGTTCTGCATTGAAGTTAAGATTTTTTTGCAGCAAAAAAATATATCATGCAATAAGAATGAATGCATATATAGTCAATATACAAAACTAAACTATGCTGTTGTCGAATACCTAATCAAAGCAAATTAATAAATTATCTTTGCCACAAGAACAGTTTTTGTTTACAGTTGATTGACTCTTGTGTTCTGTATCAGATGATTAAACATAAAGCAATGGGCGACCCTTCCTTTGAGGATGATTTGGTATACTCATGTGTAAGTATATACCTACTGTGACTATGCATGTATTTTTTATTATATCATTCTATAGTGCTTAAAATGTACCTACATATATATATATCATAAATAGAGTCTGGGTAGCGTAGTTGTAAATGTGTACGGATTTACGCTCAGTGAGTTAACATGGGAGAGGATGACTATCTGTGTTAAAGTAAATGCAGCACTGTGAAGGGGCACGCAACATTACGTTCATACATAATGTATACTTTTTAGTAATGCTTTAATTATCATTTGGCAAGTAGTGCTACCATAACTACACCAATTACGCATAAAAAATTGACATGAAATTTTTCGTCAAAATTTTTAACGTTGGCTATGGATGACCCATGGTCACCTGTTTTCTTCACACGCACGTTTGTTTACTTTTTTAAAGATTGCGTTCTCAACAAAAGCTCCTTCCACAGTAAAATTTGCTGTCGATTTTTGTGAGGCGGATATGGGAGGTGGAGGGGAATTAAATGTTGATTTACTGGAAGCGGAGGATAATTAACTGTTGATCATTGTTGGGATAATGAAATGTTGGTTGTGGTGGAGAGGGATAGGGAAATGTTAAATTCTACTTTTTTAACCTGCCCGTGTTAGTGGTTTCATAAAAATATTTTTTTAACTGCATTGATCAGTCGGGCGTAGTATACTGATTGCAACTCGATCGATTATTGGAGAAGCGATGATTTGATTACGCATTAGATAGATTGGAGATGAATTAAAATGTTTAAAAGATAAATTGATACAGGTTAGGTAGGTAACTGTTAGTAAATGACGCAAATTTAAAAGCCTTTGAAGTATGAGTAAGAGGGATTTTAGTCACGTTAGTCATTAGTGGTGAGGGGAGAAATTTCACCTACTTTCAAAACGGGGTAGTATGCTGCGTATCGATTAGTGGAGTTGGAAAGGAGTACACAGGCAATCATATAATGTTTTTTAATGAAAATGAGGTGTCAATTGTTGGATTGGCTATATGTTGATTGTTGTGGCATACTTTATGTATTTAAATGTTGGTTGTTGTGAAGATACTCAAATTTTGATTGATTGTTAGAGGAAAGTAATTTAATTTAAGAATGGGCATCATAAGAAAATCTGACGTAAATAACTTCTACATTCTAAGAAGCAAACCTGTGCCACCTCAAGCGTGCCTGACCCCTTCTCGATATTCGCCAGGTTAGGTAACTGTTAGTTAATGACAAAAATTCAACAGCCTTTGAAGTTGGGATAAGAGGAACTTCATCACGTTTATCAATGGTGAATGAATGGTGGTAGGGAGAGGAATTTTACTCACTTTGAAAAGCGATTAGTATGCTAGCGGAAGAGAAACTGTAAACCATATTGGTTAATGGAGTTGGGAGGAAGTTTATAACTCCAAGGGAGTTAACAGGCTTTTCTTGTAAACATGATTGTACATATATTTTATGCGCTTGATCTTCTTCTCTGTGTACAAAGAACTTTACTTCACACACAATGTAGGAGTATCGTTGTCTAACAGAATTCTCCCATGACTTAAAAATGAATGTACAAAAGCATCGCGTATGTTGTATTGCATGCATACAACAATATTTTATGCTTCTTTAGCAGCTAAATAGTGGTTAACACTAATTAACCTGAGTATTCTAAATATTGACCCGTCTATAAAATGCATAGTTTCGATTGTTAAAATTTTTATAGACTAAATTATGAATTGCTTGTAATTGAGACCACATCTAGAAAAATATACTCAAAATTAGAGAGAAATTCCAAATCATGTGCATATTGTATTTTCATATAAAATCCAATCTGACTTTAGTCTTGCAGTTTGAGTAATACACAATGGGAATACTAATTTAAGCTGCAATAAAAACACATGCCCGAATGATTTCCAGATTCCACCCAGTTTAAAAGTGTAATGCTCAGTATTTTTAATTTTATTGCTTCGTCTTGTGTACCATTTACATACATATATTACATAATTTTGAAGTTTTACGATTTATCAAAATGGATGCTTCATAACTTAACTCTTCTTAATTCTTACGACACAAGGCTTTAAAACTTTCATTGATACTTCCCTACTTATCTATAAACTGCATGCTATACTTAGTTAAACATTAAAGAAACTAGGAAATAATGAAACAAAATGATAATAACGGAAAAAACCTTGAACCTCATATTTAGAGACCAATGAAATTTTTCGGGTTTCTTCTTCTTTTGGGTGGACGAGTGGTCGTTGTAGAAATTGTTGTAGTAGTAAGGGTGGTAGTGGTTGTTGGAGGCGGGGTAGTTGTAGTTTCCGTTGTTGGGGTGGTTGAAGGAGTTGTAGTTGGAATCGTGGTTGGGGTTGTAGTTGGAGTTGTAGTTGGAATCGTGGTTGGGGTGGTTGTGGGAGTTGTAGTTGGAATCGTGGTTGGGGTGGTTGTGGGAGTTGTAGTTGGAATCGTGGTTGGGGTGGTTGTAGGAGTTGTAGTTGGAATCGTGGTTGGGGTGGTTGTAGGAGTTGTAGTTGGAATCGTGGTTGGGGTGGTTGTGGGAGTTGTAGTTGGAATCGTGGTTGGGGTTGTAGTTGGAGTTGTAGTTGGAATCGTGGTTGGGGTGGTTGTGGGAGTTGTAGTTGGAATCGTGGTTGGGGTGGTTGTAGGAGTTGTAGTTGGAATCGTGGTTGGGGTGGTTGTAGGAGTTGTAGTTGGAATCGTGGTTGGGGTGGTTGTGGGAGTTGTAGTTGGAATCGTGGTTGGGGTGGTTGTAGGAGTTGTAGTTGGAATCGTGGTTGGGGTGGTTGTGGGAGTTGTAGTTGGAATCGTGGTTGGGGTTGTAGTTGGAGTTGTAGTTGGAATCGTGGTTGGGGTGGTTGTGGGAGTTGTAGTTGGAATCGTGGTTGGGGTGGTTGTAGGAGTTGTAGTTGGAATCGTGGTTGGGGTGGTTGTGGGAGTTGTAGTTGGAATCGTGGTTGGGGTTGTAGTTGGAGTTGTAGTTGGAATCGTGGTTGGGGTTGTAGTTGGAGTTGTAGTTGGAATCGTGGTTGGGGTGGTTGTGGGAGTTGTAGTTGGAATCGTGGTTGGGGTGGTTGTAGGAGTTGTAGTTGGAATCGTGGTTGGGGTGGTTGTGGGAGTTGTAGTTGGAATCGTGGTTGGGGTGGTTGTGGGAGTTGTAGTTGGAATCGTGGTTGGGGTGGTTGTAGGAGTTGTAGTTGGAATCGTGGTTGGGGTGGTTGTGGGAGTTGTAGTTGGAATCGTGGTTGGGGTTGTAGTTGGAGTTGTAGTTGGAATCGTGGTTGGGGTGGTTGTAGGAGTTGTAGTTGGAATCGTGGTTGGGGTGGTTGTGGGAGTTGTAGTTGGAATCGTGGTTGGGGTTGTAGTTGGAGTTGTAGTTGGAATCGTGGTTGGGGTTGTAGTTGGAGTTGTAGTTGGAATCGTGGTTGGGGTTGTAGTTGGAGTTGTAGTTGGAATCGTGGTTGGGGTGGTTGTGGGAGTTGTAGTTGGAATCGTGGTTGGGGTGGTTGTAGGAGTTGTAGTTGGAATCGTGGTTGGGGTGGTTGTGGGAGTTGTAGTTGGAATCGTGGTTGGGGTGGTTGTGGGAGTTGTAGTTGGAATCGTGGTTGGGGTGGTTGTAGGAGTTGTAGTTGGAATCGTGGTTGGGGTGGTTGTGGGAGTTGTAGTTGGAATCGTGGTTGGGGTTGTAGTTGGAGTTGTAGTTGGAATCGTGGTTGGGGTGGTTGTGGGAGTTGTAGTTGGAATCGTGGTTGGGGTGGTTGTGGGAGTTGTAGTTGGAATCGTGGTTGGGGTGGTTGTGGGAGTTGTAGTTGGAATCGTGGTTGGGGTGGTTGTAGGAGTTGTAGTTGGAATCGTGGTTGGGGTGGTTGTGGGAGTTGTAGTTGGAATCGTGGTTGGGGTGGTTGTGGGAGTTGTAGTTGGAATCGTGGTTGGGGTTGTAGTTGGAGTTGTAGTTGGAATCGTGGTTGGGGTGGTTGTGGGAGTTGTAGTTGGAATCGTGGTTGGGGTGGTTGTAGGAGTTGTAGTTGGAATCGTGGTTGGGGTGGTTGTGGGAGTTGTAGTTGGAATCGTGGTTGGGGTGGTTGTAGGAGTTGTAGTAGGCCTTGTTGTTGTAGTTCTTTTTGTGGTTGTAGTGGATTTAACACATTGACATTCTGGTTGACGGGTTATCCACACATCTGAAAATGAAGTGAAAGTATTTTAGATGAGTTTCCGAATCATTAGGAAAATTTAATTTTTCATTAATCTTTATGTGTACCTGCTATAGTTTTAATCATTTTTTCAATTTCGTTCAGTGCAAGTTTGGCTGCTTGCTTATCATTCCAAGAAACTTCCACCACACCATATTTACTCGTATCCTTTTTCGTGTAGTCGTGAAAGTGTTTTTTCCACGCTTCAACAGTTTCAGCATATCGTGTTAAATTAGTACTTGGAGAAATGAGACCTAGCAAATGCATTTGATTCCTTTCCATAGCTCTTTGTATCACATCATCGGTTGGAATGACCATTTGGCACGTATCATCCCCAAGTCCTAAAGGTTTTGGCAGCCCTGTCTGCGCTGGAGCGTTATTTTTCAGAGTATCTTCACTTGTAGCCAACGCTATTATTTTCAGAACTGGTTTTCCACTTGCTGCTGTTCTACCTTTGCTCCAACCAATCCGCCGGTCCGCTGACGTGTACAGTATTGCTGTACCTGATGACTCTTCATCATCATAATGACCCCATTCCTGCATTTAAAAATAAGTTTTAATCAATGATTACAAACACTACAATTGCAATTTTATTGTAACATAAGTGTAAATCTCATTATACCCAAAACCACGTTTGATTGTACATAGCACGTCGAATTGGTAATATTTGGGTTGTAAGAGACTGTTTTAATCTATAACATTCGGGTGGTCTACAGAAACAAAGATATTATAAATTAATTAGCATTTTTTGACAACACGAACAATAATAATATGATATGCATTAAAAATCAAAACGCTTACCTGACTCTGGACTTTTTAGCAATGGTACCTGGTCGTCGATACGTAAGAGCATCCTCAAACTTTCTTGAAGCTACTAGACGGCCAAATCCTTCACCCTCTAACCTTTGCGGTATAAACGACTTTACACTGCCGTAGTAGTCTGAAAATGTTGTATATCCGAACCTAATATTGTTTTTCGCTTTGTTTCCATACTTTGCTCGTATAATGTCCATAAGTTTTACAAAAGTGTCAGTAAGTAAAAGTGCATAGCCACGTTTTCTCCAATCAGTGACATTGCATTGGAAAGTCCAAGTAATGTCTTGGACGAGAACCAACTCTATCTCTAAACAATCTTTAGGCTGTATGTGGCACTCAGCATCTGGACTTTCACGGCGAACTACAGACTTTTGTAAAGATAAAGGCAGAATAAAAACTAGAAGGAAGAGTATAGCTAGTAAGCTATTAGATAATGATTTGAATAAACTTAAACTATTAAGTACTCTTGTACTGAAAATGACTGGCTCCCTACGTCGCGTCATTTTCTAGTTAAATTTGATATTTGCAAATTTAATTGCATAGAACTCTGAATGGGTATTAATCGTTTACATTCTTAGTCAGTTTTCGCTTGAGATTGGAGTATTGATAAAACGAATATTTTAAAAAACGGCAATAACTAAGGTTTAAGTCAATTACTATATTCAGTTATGTAGGTGTTTTTTTAATGTGACTGCTCCCTGACTTGCTAGTTCATTTTTTTTGTAATGCCAATTTATCTGTAAAAGTCGTTAATGAGTTTAAAACTATAGGTTCAGCAGCCATAACAAGAATACGAACAATGATTGGAAAGAGGACATGTTCTTGAGAAGTTCAGTTCTTGGAAATTCTGCAACCTAAGTACATGGCCAAGCATGGCGGGGTCAATAGCATCGAATTCTAAATGCGATATGGCTTTACATTCATTGCATTCGTTACAACAAATTAAATATTTTTAATTTTTTTTATAAAATAGTTATGTTCAGTTTTAAAGTATATAGGCATGTATCTTAATGCAATTAACAAATCATGCAGCTTTTGCTCCCATTTCCTTTTGTTATATTTCAAGTCATTTTTGATAAATATCTCCAACTCTGCTCATGCTGTCTAAAAAAACTAAAGCTTTGTATACAGAAGATATGCAGCAGGCACGTGCCAGCATAGTAAGCTAAGCTATAGTACAGCATATGTCATGGAATGACTTTCCATTCTATATCACACAAAATAAATTCCATATAATAATATACTATTGCATGTACCATTCTTTCTTCAACAGACATTGTTCTTTTCTTTCCGTTTGACTGGTTTACTTTACATGGAATGAATGATAGTGTAGGCAAGCCTGGACAAATGTACCTAATTGTTTCTCCTTTCTGATATAACGGCTAACAAGCAGAAGGTAGGCGCGTGCCTCTGAAGAATGTATCCGGAAGGGTGAATCTTCCCTTTAAACTTCCGGCATTTCTCAGAAATGAAAGATGCAACAATGAAAGGCCAGTAGCAGCAAGCATTATTCAACCATGAGGAAGAAGGGTACCGAGTACCAACAGACTTTAATTTATTAAAACGAGCATATGCTCGTTCATTTTCATAAAGATAGAAAAGCAGCCGTTTAAAGTCCACTTTGTTTTCAGGTTTCATGGAGTGCAGTTGTGCCTACTAAAGTTCATCCAATAAAGCAGTTCATCTAGCAGAGACTCAATTTAGTGTACCAAAAAACATTCAATTTCCCAATGTTTGTTTAGGAGTGGAAGAGTCGTTTAATATATTGTGCCGGTGGCAGTGCGTAACAAATCATGTCATTTTTTTGCATCAACTCCCTTAGAATAGTATTTTTTTGCGAGGATTGCGTTACCAGTTTTTACTTCCGCACTAAAAGTAAATGGTATCACTCTTGTCCTGAGAAAGATCTTTTCTTGTTTACTGAGTACATGTGTAATGAACACTCATGGATTTAAGAAGAAAGATTCCATTTTTTCAGTGCGGAATATCCATATATCCATGTGATACTATTCCTGAAAGCAATTTTCCGTTGTGACAAAGAGCTGCATGCATTTACTTCATTTCAGCACATGCTGAGAAGATGGATATTGCAAGCTCCCAAAAACTCCTTGTTGGCTTTGGCTTCACCACACTATCACCATCATATCATCATCAAACCAAACTGCGATTTTGTTGTGTGCCATTATTACCATCCCATCACAAACATTTTCGCGTCTCTGGCTTGGTTTGTGATGCTTTTCCATTCATTCGGTTGTTTCTTTATATTGGTTGCTTGTACACAAGTAAAGTATGCAAAAGGACTGACAGCAAACAAGAGAATCGCTTTTAATGGTACGAGCCAAGCTGTCTTTTTCTGCTACTGAGTTGACTTGACTCTTCTCTCTGTCTGTAGCTTATTTAGATTTTGGAGATTGCAGAAGAGTTGCCGAGTGAGTTGAGTTGATTACTCTGATAGATTGTACATAAAGCAGCAAAGTGCAAAACAGAATTGTACACAAAGCACAAGTGCAAAAGATTATTTTGCCAAGCGTTCGTTCAATTCAACCACTTCATAAAATCAGCAGGATCATAGATTACGAACTAGACCTGTGAGTTAACATATATATACGTACTTTTATATTATATTATACATAAATTTATATTAAAAATGGTAAAAGTGGTTAAAGGCAATAGTATAAAGATTGGAAAGAACTTATCAAATTAATGTTTTGTACACACAGCAGCGATGAGAAGCAGCCCAAAGTGTCAATTTATATCGCAAGAGATTGTGCACGTACTCAACTAATAGAGACATCATATTTTGTATCTTGCAGCGAAATGCTACGTACAGTTTTGTTGGTTGGTGGTAATTTCATAATTCCATAAATGATGCCATTTCATTCATTTGTTTGATCTCCATACGTGAGCACTCTTCTCATGTGCTTTACTGTGTCCATTTAATCGAGTCGTGTCTGGAATTTATCAGTTTTTCTTCCTCTTCTTGTGCAGTGTGCAAAATAGATTCTTTCAAGACATTTAAGTAGATTGGGAGTGTCGTGACATGTTTTTCACATCTTCTGACATTTTTTCACAGATTCATTTACATCAAAGTGTTTATGACGAGGGAACTCTTTCCAGCTTCAATTTTTTTCTTGGAGTACTAATATAGTGGAGAACATAATTATTGTCGAATGCAAAGTGAGTGCTCGTGAGTTCATGGCATGTTAACCAAAGACACAGGACGTGCCGAAACTTTTCATGTGATCGTTATTCATATGGTAGTGTATATTGTTGTAAAAAAATAGGATTTTGATAAGGAGACTACCAATTCATTTTTATTTTACATGCATAAAATTTTTTGGTGGTACGCTATCCACTCTTTGTGATAATTTTACTCAATTTTGGCTCTGGAAGTCAAGTATTAACGTTTAAAATAACAGACTTGTTCCCATTCGTCATCACTGCCAACAAATTTCATACAAGTTCTCATTTCCCTGGAAGGAAGATGATAGTAGTGTGTTATGTGATGACTAATGAGGAAAATCAAGTACGTTGACCATTACCTACCAAACCATTATTATCAAGAAATAGCTTCGGGTGGCGTTTTTAACAAGGTTTTTCTTGTAACTCTTGACATTTTTATATTTCTACAACTCCCTTTTTGCAAACCTTTTGGTAGTGAGGTGATGTGAAGAAGACAAAGTGATTGCAGACATTGTAACCTAATGATCATATAGCAAAATGGTGTTGTAATAATGTAATGTTGATCCAATGTACCTACATTGAGAGAAGTGAGCTTCTCAAGTGAACATAAAAAAGCCGCATGTGTCAACAAAAAACTAGTGAGTCTTGCACGTTTGTGTGATCTACGTAAACTGTATATAATGAATACCTACATATATATACATACGTACAGATGTGGTCCATGTACCTAGCTGACACAAGCCTATTACATCTTTTTACATAAAAACTTTTTGCAAAGATTGCTAGACTTGCATGGTGCAATAATCTGAGCATTATATTATTATGAATCATACCCGTATGGTATCGTCTCCTTTTTTCTCTGCAGCATTTACATGTGCAATATGATTTATGGAAAGTATATAATGATCATGTAGTTGAATAGTTCCTACATAAAAAAATTGGACCTACAAAATAAATTGTTTAGTGCATTGCCCACATTCCATTTCACACTCATCATATCTATTCTTTATCGTCACCTCAAAAAATGAAAAAATGTATAGATAAGAAAAATCATATTGGCAGAACTGCAAAAGCATCAAATTTTATTGGGCTCCAGAGGCAATGTATCTTTTCAATGTTGAATGTGTGACTCATTTATTTTCAAGCCACCATCAGACAAATCATCATATACAAATAGTTCAAAATGATATTAACCACAAACATGAACTAGTTGGGTGGACATTATAATGCACAAGTATTGATACTGTATTATTGCATTTTGAGTGTGATAAACTTTTTAAACTTGTTTTTTTATGTTGTTTGATTTGATTTGATGTTATTGTGCTGGATTGCTTTTGCTATTTAACCTGTTAAAATTGATAAGATATTCACACTTTAGGCAGACAACAGCAAAAAAAAAGTATGGAAAAAAAGAGCTCTTTGTTTTTCGGGTGAAGTAACGCATTATTCAGTTTGCTGTTTTTGCTGTTGTTGTTTGTTATCTCATCTCGTGCATTGGCTTTTATGCAATGAGGAAATACAAAATAACTCCCCGAGATCTAAAGTGCTGCTTGATGATCCACTTGACGGAAGATGTAACAAGCTAGAGAAATAGGGAAGAGAAGAATAATGACAAAGAAAAATGCAACAATTTTTTCCCCACTCTAATATCTAAATACGCCATTTGTATGTTTTTTTTCTCAAGAGGGTTTGGGGATTCATTCGCATTTGAAAAATTTCCCAAATGGATATCTCTGTAGAACAGTTTGAAATGATTGTAAATGGAATGTAACAAGAGATAAATGGGTTTTCAACTTGAGGTTGAATGATGGAATGCGAATTGTATGCAAAAGGTGCAGAAGATTAGGTTTAGAAATCAAATTGATTAATAGGAGAGTTGGTGATAGCCTAAAAAGGAAATATGGTTGGGTCAGGTTTCAAGAGACCAAGAAGAAAGATGCAATGTATTTAATCCTTTTTTTTAAATAATCATATACACAATATCATGCATCATTAGTAGTAGTAGCATAGAGAATCTATGTTCTCGTACATGGCAAAGGCTTATTGTATCTATATATTACAAGAAGCCAAAAACGGAACCCCATTATCTATTTAGCTCGAAAAATTTACCTCTCCTCTAGACTCGAGAGACAAATGTATATTATACCTATTGTCTGTCCATTGTTAATTTGTACCAAAATTTTTTTATTTATGCAACGTATATTCTTCCTTTCACTATCCACTGAGGCTGGCGCCTTACTGAATGAACATGCTCATAAGTATTTTACGGCATCATCGATGATGGCAAAAGGCATTTAAATGTATGGATGCAGTTGTGCTCCTGCATGTGACTCTTGTATGAAATGAATACTAAAAGACGAAATCTGCACATTGCCACTCCACAAGAGACAATGTAACAAGTTTACGTTTGTATTCTTGTATACCTCGCACTGTTTTTTTTTGTGACTCCCCACCTTCAGGCAAGTTTAGTGCTCTCTCCTTAAGGAGTCAGCAACAACATTGTGTCTTGTAATAATAACTTTGTTCACGGCATCTCCAAACCATCACATTGTCATCAGATTGGTGAAGAGTGAACAAAACCGTTTAGAAAGATTTGCTTTGGCCACTTAAGGTACTACTACTCACTACTGTGGTGTGAATTTCGATTGCCACTATTGGCAGTATACACATAAATAATAATAATAATCCTAGTCATAAAGAAGATTTTGGGATGCGATAGTGTCTTGTTCATTTAGATTGAAATATTCTTGGCAGACGATGGTTTCAGTTAGTTTATAGCATCATCATTTGCTACAACATCCAGAGGGCGAGTAGGATGAGTTTATGTAATATTGAAAATATATATGTAGTGGTCATTTCGAGTCGGTAGACAAAGCAGTCAGTCATGCGTAGAAAAGCGGCTCTGTTATTATTTGAGGTGTTTTGAGATTTTAAAAGAAATCATAAACGTTTTATTTTTTGATATTTTGATTTATACAGAATCTTGCTGTTGAAGGGAACAGTTGAATACAGAAACTTTCTCCACGTGTGGAAGTGGAAATGACTTGAGCGTTAAGGCCCCAGTTGAAAGTGTGTCACGTGTATATAAAGTATACTTTACAATGAGTTACCCAAGCCATAAATCATTTGTTGGTGATGATGACAGCAGAGGTGGTGGACTATCAAAGAAGGATGGTAGTGGTGGTAATCCACGTCTATTAAATCTGTCGTCATCATCATCGGCATCCCAGTGTGAAAAGAACTGTGTTGGTAGTAGTGTAGGCCAATGCACCTGTGATCCCGATAAAATGATTGTTATCCAGCAAGCTCGAGAAATCCATCATTTGCAGGAGATACTTAACCAAGTTATTGCTCAGAGGAATGCTCTCCTGTGCGAGGTGGAGCAGATGAAGTTAGAAGCTGTTGCTGGAGAACTGAGTCAAATTGATAAACCATCTGTGACTAGACATGAAAAGAGTTTTGATATGGAAAGTAGGTCAACACCCCATAAAAGAGAAGCTGCTATGATTAAAGTTGGAGCGAGTGGTGATGTTGCAAGAATGATGAGTCCAGCTCAACCTGCTTCTGCAAATAATGGTTTCATGTCAGACGAGTTGGATCGGAGTACCAGTAGCTGTGGATATTTAGAACCGGAAATTGAGTTCAGTCTTATTTGTCAAGATCTAATTGGGTTAAGCGTGGATGATGATATAAAACTCAGGTAAGCAAAAAACTTTTTTTTGTTGTTGTATACTTTCTGCTTCCGTTCGCTCCCTTGTTGCTGACAGAGGAGAGCATTAAAATAAAACTCTCTTTTGAGAGCTATAACATATACGGCCGGTGAAAAAAGGGCGAGTCTTCTAAACCACGTACATGAGCATTATTTGCATCTTCCATGGTTTTATTGTTCAAAATATCCTTTGTATATGCCGTGTATAGCGGAGTGGAGCTTTTCATATTTCAATAAATCTCCTGCAAAATGGTCTTAAAGTGGATTTCCATTTACCTTTAGAATGTTATAAAACCTCATCATCATCATGATCATCATCATGAAAAGTATTTTATACTACCACCGCCGCGATGATGATAATGATTACGGTGATGTGATATGTGATGAATGTTTTGGGTCAATTTTCGCTGCACGAGAAGGGTGGGGCAATAACAATAAAAGTTGGTAAAATGGACACGGAATCCTATCTCCACTGGGGATTCTTAAATATCTTAAGCTGGAATAGACCGCCGAATCTTATGATGATGCAAGAAAAACATACGTATTGCTGAGCAAACATTTGAGAGCAATATAGATAACTTTCGTTTTACTCAATCTCGGCTATGCATCAAGATGTGAACGTAAGGCAAAATGAATTTCATTTCATATGGTAGCAACTAGTAACTCACTCAGCAGAAATATAACCTACACCATCAACTTATCAGCAGCTTTAAAGTGTAAAACTTAAACTGATAAATCTCATACATCTCATCATCATGATGAAAGATTCTCATGTTGAGCTAAACACCAAGTCATCCGTGACACCACGTTGCGTTTGCGTATAGTTGTTGCTACTTGCTCTGCAAAAGTCCTTCACCTTCGTCTGGAGAATTTTCCATGAATCCCAAATCTTTTAATTTCTTCCACACTAATCCTCTGCTTCTGCTCATTTGCTATATGCACCAGACAACAGATAGCTATAACTGCATTGCAACATTTACCTAGTCCATGATTTCCCCAAGGTCTTGGCAAACATACATCATCAACATCTACAATTCCAAACTGACTCAAAAATTTGCACATGAATCGCAACATGTTGAACACCTTGAATTTGTTTGTATCACCTTCTATTTGGTTGGTAGTGCATAATAGTATTTAGAGGGAAAAACACGCTAACGCGGCATGGCTATCATCAACAATTGTTGTTATTTTGCATTGAGAATGGTTGTGTAACTTACAAACACAAACGCAGAAAAACGAGTAGGGAATGGAGAATCGTGAAAATCATAATGAATGATATTTCTTGAGTATTATTGCGATGATGGGCACAGGACAAAATGATATATTCCATCCTCGTCCGAGGAAACCCAAGCCACATTGCTTAACATTTATAATATCCACGCAATGTTCATAATGGAAAATTATTCCTCGTCTTAATGTGAACATTTTGCATGAAAGAAAAGGGGGATAAGCACATCTCAACTTTACAATAAGCAATAATAATATTGTTGTGTATAAGAGGATGGTAATGAAAACACAGAAAAGGAACATAATTTTTTTGTTTACCTGACAGACTGATAGATAACTGACATACGATGAATAACTAAAACAGGTGAGTAAAATATCATATAACGTCTGTCTGTGTGTAGTAGCAGGACTAGGAGCATGTAAAGGATAACGTACAAAAAGAATTTTTGATGATGATGATGACGATGTGAAGATCATGGTTGTGTTGAAGTATGAAAGCAAAAAGAATTCATGCATATTATGGGAGATGAGATAGCACAAGGAGAGAACTAGGCATAGTGATAGTAGTAGTGGTAATAGTGCTATAAAGTAATTTAGGTATTTTTCCTTCTTTTCTACATTTATTTTTATCACTATGATCATCATCGTTTTCCATTTCTTTCTTCTTCTTCGATAATGTCTTGTTTTTCTTAGATGATATCGTGATAAGTACAATATGAGATGGTGTGTATATATATATACGGTAGGAGTAAAGTGAGGTGGTCCTAAAATAATAATAAAAAAAAGTAACTTTGTCTATATTCTATTCACTTTTGGGCTAACTGACACAGATAGTTTTTTTTCTGTCGTATCCTATCGTGTTTATTTGTTGCTGAAATATTTGGCGTGTAGATTATGATTACCGTCCGTGGTTAACTTTTATTCTTGTAGTGTAAAAGTAGTGTGTGCAAAGGAAACGCACAGGAATTATGCCGCTGCTGCTGCATCGACAGTTGTATGGTTGACTTGATGTCGGCTCGGCAGTTATTATCATCATCATCATACATAAGTTGTTTGGTGGTAGTATATACCTTCCTTTCTGGTGCTAATCGATTTTTTTTTGCCATTTGAAAACTGTGTGGCTTTAAAAAAAATCCGCATTCATCAGTGTTTTTGGTTCATTTTTACTTATGCACACATACTTCCTCTCAGTTGGGTCTGCACCCATCCAAAATATTGCGATAAAGTCATTGTTGGACCTCTGAAGAAGTGGCGACGACGTGATACGTTCTTGAAATTCAATCATTTACTATCAGTCAGTCAGTCGTCAGTCTTCATCATCTTGGGCCTAAGAGCGGTCAACCGTAGTGGTAGTAAGTAGTATAGTTATGTGTGGAAGACAAAGATGCAGTTTTTCTAGTTCATTTACGACATTCCTAGTGCCTAAAACAACCAATAAACGTGCATAGTGTAATATGAATATTCATATTTCTTGGTGAAACGGTTGCAACAAGTTTTTGTGAATTTAAATTGGAAATTTCATATAAATAACCGATCCCAATTTCCCTATAGGGTATAACCTTTTAAAAAAAATCATAGGCAGTCCCGTAATGTTATGGCCTAGTTCAATTGCCCAACCGCAAACGTTTGTAGTTTTTTGGAGAAATTTTACCTTACATTTTGACTTGATCTGTCAGTGTGCCAGTTTGTAGATTCATGTTCTCAGGTTTTCCTCTTGCGACAGAGAATTGGGATTTCCTCCATAAACATACTTAAAGTTTTTATTGTTCGGTAGTAATTGCAATTACTATTTGTGGCTGTTTGTTTAAAGCTCCTTTGATAAACGGTTGTTGTAAATTACACAGTAATTTGTCCTACACACCGTGAAGCACCATGCAGAATTCCATGAGGAGGAGGTGGTGGCGGCGTCAGCAGTGATGCAGGTGCTGGTTGATGGCACAAGTTTCAAGATGCATGATGGCACTTGTCCTATTGCATAAAGCTTAAATAAAAAAAATCGTGCGTGTCTTTGTCTGCATTTTCCTTTTCATTCATTCAATCGTGATATTCTTACTTTCCTTACGACTAGTCACGAGCTTACTACTCTCCTGTGATGTGTTCTTTTTTTTGGTTTTCTTGAAAGAGAAAAAAAGTGAACAGAAATTTTTGTGTTTCTCTAATTCGTGTGTTCAATGAGCAAATCATGCATGTAAATCCCATTACTATTATTACCCCTTGTTTAAAATATAAAAAAAAAAGTGGTCAAGATAGAGAGATTTATTACGTATTATAATTTGGTCGAAGGTGAGTTAAAAAAAGTGAGTGAGTGAGTGATGGTGATAATGATGAGCCATGTTTGGAACCAACAGTGAAGAAACCGTGCTGGAATACACGGAAGCTGTTTTGGCTTACGACCTTCGTCGAACTGTGTACAATGCTGAAGGACGGCTTACAGACCCGTACGCTCATTTTCTATGCCACTCACGTGGTTACCGACTATGCAGAAGGTTAGAACTTCTCTCGCTCTCTTATAAATAGTACCTATACATTCACTCTGGTTAACAATGTCAATATTAAACGCTAAATACCTGTATTAATTAAATGCACTCTTGGCGGCCTTAATCAATTCCCTTATCTCTATAATAATAGATCATAATGCAATGCGGTAGAGAAATGCATATGTATATTTTATTTTATGAATCGTGTGAATTTGCATTTTCTAATTGGGTTTCGCCTGACTCATATAGGAATGAAGCAAAAAAGGAATCTAATTATTATTATTGAATGTGCACATATCATGGCGTTGAATATTGATACTTTGCTTTGCTTATAGAGAGAGACGTGGTTTTGACTAAATAAAAGTTCCGTTTCCTTCTTCATCAGTCTGCATTTCGCATAGAAAGTTTACAACCTGTCATCCCCTCGTTTATATACATCCTAGTTTTATATGTAGTATGCATGTTCAGTTGATTATAGTAATCCATTGATGAGCATGTACTCAAAATTATCTTTACATTCTTGCTGATTTTTTGAAAAAAGCCTATGACCTCATATCAAATAATATGCCGTGAAAAGAGAGAAGGTTAAATATTCATGTGGGATGATGATGATATGACCCTTTCTTATGTTTATGCATGAAAGGAAATCGTTACCGAAATCTTGACTGCAAGTAAAAACGATTAATTTACACAATTAAGATGTCAACAAAGGGCTTGACACACACACAGAGAATTTAGGTATCTAGGAATTTGCGTTATTTCATGTCCTTCACACAACTTTGTTTTTGTAAATAAACGAGTAGGTGAGATTGGGTGAAATTATACATTTCTGTATTGTGTGTGCGATACCGGATTCTTGTTTGGTTTTGCAAATAAATGCGCAAATACCTACAATTTCACTTGTGATGACGATCAAATTCTCTGCTTGTTTTGAGGATGAAAACACATTTTCACGCATCAATTGGCAAGCAATGTATATCATCAAGTATAAGTGATAGTGATACTTTGTCGATGATTATGCATGTGATCGGCACGTAAACCCAATTTTCTCTAAACAGGGCATAAAAAGCAACGCCATATCACCACTACACGGCAAAGATGTTAAGGAAAAAACTGTCAATTTTCAAAAAAAAAATATATATAATAAAACCACTTTCATACCAGATTTGCCTTCACTCATCATAAAACTCTTTTGATAATAAGAGTAATAACGACGTTTTAAGACAGTTGTGAAGGAGAAAAAACTGGCAATACGACAACCAGAAGGATGTTGAGCCGAAGACATGGTTGTTAGCATGAGCATGCGTTTTATGTGTTTAGCCAACCATGATGTTAAGGCCTTATTTTCAAGACATATCATGTCAAAAGAATATAAACACAAAGTTGACATACTTATAGAAATCAATGGTTTTTGGTAGAAGTTTTACAGGGAAATGGATTCATTGATTATTGGTAAAAATGATTTGTAATGAATGATGAAGATGGTGGTGAACCATATTTTGAACTAAAGTTCAAAAAATCATTAAGCAAGTTACATAAAAAATTATCGTGTGAATGTGAAGCTTATATATGATTATGATTATCAGCAGTTAAAGTCAAAGTGCGGCTGATTTTATATTTTTTTACGTGACCTCTTTTGACAACGGCTCCTTGACTGATGTGTGCATACAATACAACTTAGGAAAAAGGTAGGTGGTCACTGGCCATTATCAATCAGCGCGTGAAGGCTGGGACTTGCTGCTGCTCTTTTGTCGTCTAATAAATGAAGAAACATTACATTCAATATTAACGACGAATTTCCAAGTTTGATTTGATGTAATGTATTTTGGTGTAGTAAACACGTAATGTACATGGCCATGCGAAGAGAGTCAAGTCAAGTGATTTGTCACTGAAATGAAAAAAACATGTCAGTAGAGTTGGTGTTGTGTACCGTGTAACACTTGAAAAAATAAAATTGCACAGGAGCTCCTTGTTATGCTAAATGTGCTGGGAAAAAGGAGAAGTTGATGATGAGTAAAATAAGGGTTGCTACAAGCGCAAAGCACACACATTATGTCATAATATATGTTGGAGGAGCATGTAATTGCAGAATTAAATTGTTTGTTGTAGACATAATTTTACATGCTTATCTTTCTAGGTTAAGACATCATCGTATTATGGCTAAGACTGCCTTGATATTTAACTAACAATAAGTTTTACTAACAAGACGCGTCTCATTTGTTTACTTTGTGCAAGTTTTTTCCTAATCACGGAAATGATTTTATTTAGAATTCCAATAGCTTTTATTGCCAATTATCATCACATAAAGAATTGCATGCAAAAATGACGTTATGAATTATTCTGAAATACAACAATGTTTGTGCTATTTTAGTTCTCAACGTCCTTAATTTCAAGTTTTTGAGAAAGCCGACTGTAACTCGCCTTCATATTAAATTGTTGCGTCTATTCTGGTTTTATGGAAAGTGAAACAAAAATCATAAAACTATTGGTTTCATTTCTTTTTTGTGCATTGCTATTATTGCTGCTACCACTTTATATTTTATGACTCACCATAATATATTTAAGGGATTAAGTATATATGTACCCCCGCGGCATGATCCAAATATGATGAGAGAAGTCATAAAACGATTTATTGACGAGAGAGGTTGACTTTGACAAGAGATGTGACGTGATTTGCGGGGAGCTGCCATTAAAATGTCACACAACAGTAATATTTCATACAGCATAATTCCTTTTTTGAGATTGCTAAGTATGTAATATATGTATATACAACATCGTGGGCACATGGAATGGTGTGTACAGCCTTCAATAAAGTCAATCAGTCAGTCAGTAAGCCATAAGTACTTTAGATATGTTTGATAATAAGCAGCAGCAGTGATTGTGAGATATTTTGACTTCTGGGCATATGATTTTCACTAAATTACTGACAATTACCAAAGAAAGACAAGGTGTAATGGGAAAAGGTTATCATAATAGGTAATAAGCAAGCACGCAATTTCCAGTGCTAAAAGTAAGGTAGGCGGTTAGGCGGCCTACCTACCTACCTACTGCACGACTGACGATGAGCGTGTGTGTGATGCTCAAATTACACCGTTACCTCATATTAACATTTTGCACATGCGTATAACGATGCATGACTAAAAGGAAGGTAGTAGTAGCAGGTGGTGGTGGTGGTGGTTTAACTTCAAAACAGAAAGGTTAAACAGGCACTTAAGGTTAGGTTTGAAACGTACGTACGTGATTTGTTTCCACCCCGCAAAACATGATCACCATCATATCATCCCACCTCTACTACTGGCGTACCGTGTCCAAGGTCCTATTATTGGCAGTACGTATATGGGAAGATGGGGGCGGATTTCTTGATTTGTGGTATAATTTTCTTTGTAATGAACGATGGGGTTAACGGAGAACTTGTTTCTGCTTCTGCACAAATAAGTGCAAAGTGCACCCATGTGCTTCAAATTTAAGTGAGCAAACATATGTATAGGCAAAAAAATAGGCAGTACGAATAGAGAAAAAATGGAGTAACCATCTTAATTTAATCCTTGTATCGTATCAATACTGCATACTAAAGATTAGGTACAGCCAGATATTTGTACACACATAACAATGTACATACATACGCCGGTAAAACAAAGCAAGTTGTTGATGAATGATGAGCGAGATGTGATGAGTCTCACTTCTTTTGCAAAAACTCTGAAACGTCACAGTGAACTGTTAAGAATGATGCATCAAGTAGAGCAAAACACGGACGGATATTTTTATAAAAAAGAAGTCACTATACTATATATACATATACGCTTGAAAACTTTCTGCATTGCGTATGAATAACGTGGCATTTAAAATGTCTCGTGTACATTTACAAAAAGTGATGCTGATTTTTCTCATGAGAAGAGAAGCCATTGCAATGTATATTGTTAAGCTAATCTATTTCTATTTTGCTGTTAAATGTTAAATTTTTTTATCGTGGCCGACAGCAACATACAAAAGGCTTAGCTGGGAGACTTGCAGTCAATATTCTTATAAAGGCTCGATATAATGAAGACTGCATTTTTTTTGCATGTAAAGAATACACCTACAACAAACTTGATAATGTTATTTAGAATCTCATGTTATTTATTGTTGATCTGATGCATGTAAAAAAACCACGAAGAAGTAGAAGAAGAAGGTTTTATGTAGTTTGTAGTGTTTTAGTTGTGGATGCAGGTGCACCCTCATCATCATCCTAACAGACCTAGTGCACCTCTGAGTTGACTTGCTGACTGACTTTTTATCGGCCTATTCAGTGATTCAAGTGATTGACACCTCGTGGGAACTAAGGTGGGAAGTTGTTCCTGCTTTCTACAATATCATACCTGCATATAAAGCTTCATCGTGTAACAATTGCAGAGTTGAGAGTTTGCAACAAATTATTGTAGTGAGGATGATGATGGTGGTGGTGTTTGGTATTAAACCTTATTTAATGAAGTTAACGTTTAGCATTGTTTACACACTCACCACCACCCATTTTTAATATACATTACATTCATGTATATTAATGGGATTCTCCGTACACATGTGTATTCCTAAGGTTGTCTTGTGAGGTGAACTGTACTTTACAGTAAAAAAAAGTATATTATTATTGCATCAAGTATGCATGCGAGCAACATCGGATCATTGTTGTGGAGGAAATTTTATTTTCATTGTACAGTTTTTACTCACAGTTTACATATATTTCTACAACATTCATACATTTATTTCCTTAATAGTTCGTCTCTCAGCTTTAGTTACTCGTTTTGGAAAGAGTTGTGTTGTGTGAAGTTGGAATAGTTGGATCAAGTTTTTGTTTGGAGAAAATATACGGAAATTTGTGTTTTTTAAATAAAATATTCAGATTGTTTTTTATACTGCCAGTGAGGCAATTCCAAGATGTGGGGGTTTTACAGAAACGTGAAAATATGTGTGGATTTCATAGTTTGCTTAGGCACGTGCGTCTTGATTTTTATAAGTATTTTGATAACGGGGTGATTGGAAAATTGAAAATGGCTACTTTAAAATAAACTTTAAACATGAAAAGTGCATTAGCATATGAATGGACCAGTCTGCAAATCAAAGAAGGATCCGGTCCGGAATCATAAACTTTTAGTGTTGTTGTTGTTTATTTTTGAAATTTGAGGTAGACTATGTGGCATGGACATGATGACCTAGAAAGTCCTGCTACAGGGAGTCAGACTCATTGTGCCATTGAGATAAGAAGGGTGTGGAAAATGACTCCTTCATAGAGATACATCCTCCTTTTTCTTAAAAATCAGTATGTATGTGAGTAGGAGAAAGGATAGTAGCGTCAAGAAAATGTTTGCGGCGGCCGAAGAGGATGATGTTCTTGAACTATCCGAGGCTGTTTTGGCTTGTGACCTTCGTCGTAAGGTTTACAACACGGATGGATACCTCACTGACCCATACGCTCATTACCTCTGTCGGTCACGAGGCTATGTCTTGTGCCGAAGGTGAGTTTGTCTTCCGTTCTAGTCTTTTAGTTTTCCTGAAATTAAATACCCAGAGTTCCATAAATAGTCATCATGCTCATGCTCTTCAGAAAAAAGTATCTTGAAATTTAGGAATAATCTAAACAACCTTTAATTACTATCCGAACTAAGCAAGAAAGATTATTGCAACACATAAACATATATACATAAGAATAATGGGAGCAAACTACAGATTTTTTAGATGATGAAGCAACATCTGTGGGAGCTCTTACTGCAATTGAGACATGGCATATGGTTGTAAACTAATATTATATGTACTTAACTGAGGTATGTGCCTTGTATAATAATATTAACTATTATGGTACTTGTGTGTCGTTCTGCAGTCACAAGTTTGTGGTAAATAGTATATGGCACTGCAACAGCAGAATGTTAATGTCTGTCTATGTTGTCGTTGTCAATTGTTCGTGCACATCATAAATATTAGGCCTGTTTTTTTCGAAAACAACAGTTATTACAATGATGGAGTTATACAGTTATTACAGTTGAGAAAAGCGTCAAATAACAATAATTAGTTAGTAGTTCACTTGAAGTTTCGTCTAATTGGTTAATGAACCTTCGTTCATGAACTTTAAGAGAAAGGCTTAATGGAAACCAATATATATTGTGTTCAGAATCCAATAAATCATTTTGTGAATGCACAAAAAAAAAGACACGCAGAACAGACAGAAAGAAGAGTACACACAAACAATGAAAATGTGCTTCAAAACTCATTATAATTATTACCCCTTTCAATCACGTTTTTTGACATTCTATTCTGATGACAGATGCATCTAGTAAATCTGAATACTTATGTATGTACTTATGTAGATTTTTTAGATGATAACTGCCACTGATTGTAATTAGTAATGATCGTGAATTTTTTTTGTATGCTTCTATCACGACTTGATCAAGATCCCCAGAGAGAAATTCACTTTGTGGAGAAGAATGGAAAGAATTCATGTAAAAAAAGAATGGAATAATGATGTTACATTTGTTTCCAATCTCAGTTTCATGTGATCGCATTCCTAAACTTTTTTATTGCTCATCCACCCACACACTCGTCTAATTAGTGTTTGAAAAACAGCATGTGGTAAATTCTCAAGTCCAAAAAAGCGGGTTTATCGGAAAAACTCAGGAAGCTTCAACGTTATCCGCACATACTTTGTTTATAGGAAGTTGAGTGGTCGTAAAAAAGATGAACAAAAAAGGACAAGTGATCATATGCTATGAAAATTAAGTGGAGAAGATGGAGACAGAGTCTCTCTGGAAGTAATTTCACAACCTCGTAAAACAAACTTTTTTTTATAGACATACCAAAAAATTTCATTTGCGCTTGTACTCAAATTTGTTGCGTAAACCCCGTCTCGGTCGTAATGACTTTTTTCCTCGTCTTCGGCATTTTTGGTGCAGTACAAATGTTCATATTTGGCAATTTCCTTTTGCGTTTAGGACATCGGATCGGGCTGGGTGAATTTCAAAGCACCTATTGCTCGATAGCTACCTCTAACTTTTTTTTCATTCCAGTGATTCACGTATTGTTTAAATGGTTGGGGAATTCCAAAAGTCAAAGATATGTGAGGAGAAGTCAGTGAAAAATGATACTAGTCAAAATTAAATCATGGGGGACATGCTGTTGTGCAATTACCACTGAACACAAAACAAATTCATAGCGTATTAAAAGGAATACGAAATAAATCAACAGCAGCAGCATCAACTCTATGTATGGTGATATTGATGCCCGTTTTGTTTAAAAATGAAGTAAAAAAAAGTTTGTAATGTATTAGTGTTGATGTTTTGATACACAGGTATAATTACGGTCTTGTACAAGTTTCCTTGTTTGACAATGATCTCAGGTTTTACGTGTGGCTGTCAAGTCGAAAAGTCGCCGGAGATAAAACAGCCAGCAATGAGCAAGCCATCCATATGGTCGAAACTGTAGACTGTAGACTAGTTTTGTTAGGTATATAATATGATAGTTTGCTTTTTGTAGTTTAATATCATAACATACACATGAGAGCCATAAATATAATATCTATAAAATAGAAGAACAACTTCCTACATAATTTTTACATACTCGATGATGATGCACGCAAGGGAGCAATATACTTCCTAAATAGATTACATGTAAAAATTTAATGATGCTTGTGCTCTCTGCTGAGAAACAAGGCAATATAAGAAATGATGAGGATGATTCAGAAAAATCACATTTAAAACTGTAACGAGCAGCCCTGACAAGAAAAGTACAGGGAGAGAGAGAGATAGTGTTTCAGTTATATTTTACACTCAATACTATATAGTATCCCCATATCTAACATTTCATGGGAATAATTCATTTGATATTTTGATAAATGAAACACACTTACTACCAAAATAATTCTCATCATTTGCCATTATTAGCAGTCAACGGTTGTTGTCTGCTACTCTTGAGCTTGATGAATCATTAACATCAACATCATCAGCAGCAGGCAGTAAAACAACGTATAAATATTTTATTTCAGTTTGTTAGGCATTTGACAATTTAATGCAAAACAAAGATCTATTCTTGACTTAAGGTCACCTTGTGCTTGCATGCTCATTTTTGATCACATCATCATCACATCGCAAAAAATATAGTTTCGTTTGCGACAGAAAGTGAGAGCTTATTACCCTGTCATTGAACAAATTACATCAAAACTCGTTTTGCGTATGGGCTTGATATAGTCTATGAAGGTTGTATTTTGATAAGGTTACCACCATGCCCCGTACTGTTATACAAAGGAAATCAATTACCGGTTCCAATCCAACTTCTAAAAGGCCAAAAGGTACAAAGAAATATTCGCTTATGCTCAAATACAAACAGTATTGCAATTTTTTTGCGTATGTTTTATTTTGCATTTGCTGTTCCTTTTTGCAAAATGCAGTTGGAGCGATGGCGTCCAGTATGTTTGTACGTGTTGTTTTATGTAGCGGAATGAGAAGGAAAAATGATGTATAATTCGTGTGTTTACTGCTAATGGGGCTTTTTCCTTATTCTCTTGAACTGGACAGCGATAGCTGACTACTGCCGACAGCGACAACTAAAAGCCAAAGCCAACCCACGTAATGTGCTTAATACCAATCAATAGTAGCAATAGTGAGTACTGAGTAGGCTATTAAGCCCTCAAATGAGATACGTGTATGACATGCAGACATAAACACCTTTGAATGCAAATGCAGGTATACACAATACATAGCACTCAACTCGACCGTGAAATATGTCATAAGTAAAAATGCAAACAGAAAATTGTAGACACATTCAATCCAACTGCTACTTGGTTCAATTGACCGATATTGGCTGGCAAAACCATGGCCTATTATAATGTACATTGCTGCTAACAGAATTCTCTATATATAATGGACAGTGCTTTTGACACAAAGGTGTGGTGATTATCATGATGATGATGATGGTGCCATATGACTCTCTACATCCTTATACACGTTCTCCTTTTTGTTGTCCATCAGAATAATCCAATTTAGTTTTGCAAGCGGATTCGATCACAATACCGAAAACCTCTTCATATACATTTTCACAAACAACTCACTCAAGCTTTCTCTCTCCTGCCCTGCTACTACTACCAATTGGAGATGGTAGAGCTAACGTCATTATATATTATTATTATTTGCTAATACTTATATACTTCATTGGATTTGCTACACAGTGGTGTGGTGTGTGGTGGATGGAAGAAGGTGAGCAGTATTATTGGCAAGCGTAATAAATTTCGTTACTAAATGTACGGTTATACGTCCCAGCTCTAGTTCTGTTATATATATGTTATTTAGTGCATATATATTAAGTATTATAACACCATAATATTATTAAACGCGAATCTCCGTTTTCCGCTCGACTGCTCACTAAAAAACTCTTTCGCTTGCATTATTTTCATCTGATTACTTCTGATTATAATATTATTGTTCAGCAAGCAAGGGAGAGCTCGTGTTTTTGCATAAGGATTTTTGACTCTCAGGACAAAAACGGTGTAACGTAGAGCTCCTTTGTGCGTGTTGGTGCATGTGTCAAGCCAAGCGATGTGTATTAGGTTCTATCAAAAAGAGTTCAGTTCACATCAGATTAGTTGTAATACTATTCTCCACTCTTTCGATTTGGATTTTCCCTGATAGACAGAATTGAGAATGACTTGAACGGGAAAACTGTTTTTTCTCATTAGGCTCCCCTGTCAACTATTTCCCAAATTGAGCAATTTCTTGTTTGCGCACAGTTCCGCTCTTACCCCACTTCTCCTCTTGTTTCTTAATATAGGATTGCAAAATCACTTCAAGTGATTGGGACTTTGGGAGAGAGAGAAAGAGAGAGAGAGACATGGCAAATTTTTGTAAATGAAGTTGCTCATTTGTTTGGCTACGGTGACCCGCTTTCCTGTGGGAATTTGTAATTTGTAAATGAGCTTTCTAAACTCTACAGTGATGGTAGTGAATAATTTTTCTTTAAAAAAAGGGTTGAAGATCTGATGGAAAAAATATGGCCAAGAAGAATTTGTCAGTTGGAAAATTCAGGTCACCAAAAATATATCATCATCATCATCATCATCACCGGTATTATCACCAGTTGTTTGATTGAAGAAAGAAACGTTTTCACTAACATAAGTACTTTGAAGTTTTTGCCACTTCATGCCTTCATGGTAGAAGGCTAATCAAAGAAAATGAATTGACAATTGTTCTTTTTTTGTTAGCGGAGAGGAAAGTTTTATATTTTTAGTTCTAAACTGTGAATATAGTGAATACAGCTTGTGTCGGTGTGCCGACGCCGAGACGCTTCGACTAGGGAGAGAATGACAATGAACACGTAAATTGAAATAGGGCAATTTCACAATAATTGCGAAAAAAAAAGAATCTCAACTCGACATTGAAAAAGAGTAAGGATGAAGATGTTTGCTCTTGTTCCCATCCTCGTTGTTTTTGGAATGTTGTCATTGTCAGTCAGCATTTGGCTCTCCCGTTGCTCCCTTTGCAACCCTAATTCTTCAGCTGGTGGTAGTGGTGGTGACACTAACAATGATAATGAAGGTAACTGTGGGGGTGGTCCCAATGCCAGTGGTGGTAGGTATGCTGACAAAATTGTCAATTACTGCTTATGTGCCAAAAGAAGATGGAATCGAAAAAGGAGAATGAAGCAGTTGGAGTTTCTACCTCCGTTCCTTTCAGATATTTGCCAAGTTGACAAAATTCCTATTGGCTCTTGTGCCATTAGTCCCCCTGACATTTACATTCAGAATGAATCTCTCGGAGGAGGTAGTGGAAGTGGAGTATATGTGACGACCTCAATTCCAGGTCAAGATAATCTCGCATTTGAATCTGATGTTGCAATCGGGAACATTAAGGATACTACTTCTAATAGTCAGATTGCAAAGTCGGGCGAATCTCAATCACCTTCCCGTCTACAACCTCCAAATTCCCATACATCAAGGTAATTTCATGTTTGTGCTTTTAATGTTTGTGTGTACCTGCTTCATGTCATGTACTACTGTAACTACTACTACTACTCTTTCGCTAGTTATAGTTATATTTGTGATGATGCAAATACGTATAAAAATCGCAATAAACTCATAGCTCTCAACTTGCACACTATCATTTTGACTGATAACAAAAAGAGTCAGTCAATAACTTGCCGTTGTTGTGTTGCAAATAATGCTATATATTCTCAATTATTAACGATGTGATTTGGGTAGCAAGTGTTGTAGATAACCCTCAAAATTTCCATATTGTCAATCATCATGAGCTTGCTTTTGTGACCATTGGTATTGTCAATTGTCTTTATAATAATATTATTTCAATGGAATCATATATTGTGCGAGAGAATACATTTGTTTATCTACTTAAACGCATTTTAATTGCTTTTGATAAACTGTGCCCATATCACGAAACATATCGTACACGTACATGATATTGCCTAACATACTTTGCATTAGCATACAATAGTAGTAGTCAGTAAAGTCAATGAATGACGATGATGACAACTCGTCGACCCATCATCATATTCATATTTCTTGGTCATAATTTTAATCCATAAATGAATCTTCTCATGCTACAATACACATTGCAGCAGTAATTTGCAGTTGGCTATCGGCTTAGTGTCAAACGCCACATTTTTTTCGTTGCAGAGCTTATTGCCTGCAACAACCCAAACAAATCCGATTACTTCATTAGGACACTAATGTGATTGTTCCTCGTGTAAGGAACTTAATTACAAAAAATGCGTAGAGGTGACAAAGGAAAATTTTTAAAGGTTACGTAATAACAGAGTACGCTGTCATATGAGGTTGTACCTAAAGCTAATGCTAATGAGACTTAATTGCAATCTGGTAAGTAATGAGTGTCTAAATTAACAGTTTGCTTTGCTCTGAAATAACATTACTATAAGCGAGTAGTAGTAACGGTAATTATAAGGGATTATTGCTGCATTAACGGCATTAAATCATCATCATCATCAAAACTTGTAAATTAAAACTTTGGCTTTGCATAATATTACGTTTGAACGCAGTGTTATACTTGCGCGTGGTTGTATGACTAGAAAACGGGACTTTTTGACTTTTAATATTCACATGCATTGCGTACATATGTAGGTGTTATAATTTTTACCCGTTCCACTACTCCACCCTCTGTGACGCTACCTCACTGCTCTGATTTGGCTTTTGCATTGTTCATTGTATTTGCATGCTGCAATATTTTAGAATTGTGACAATACAAACCTAGTGACTTTTGCTTTAAAACGGTGCCGGTTCTCTACTCGGCAGTAGTATTATTTGATTGAGAGATTGATGATGATGATGTTGTTATATGTTCTTGTTCTTGGTATAAAAAGCGAAAATCCAAGAATTCCTGCATCAATGGTACGCAAGTACAAACGACTGCACATCTTTTTGTTTTCTTCACTTGATATTGTTTGGGTTCCAAAAAAAAGACAAAGCGAAGCAGCTGTCAAGCTGGGATTCATCCTTCACACTTTCGAATTCTCTCGTTTCAATTCTAAAAAGGCAGCAGGGATAATTAAGGATAAAGAACAATGATGTCTTATAATAAAAAGAAAAGAACAAAACAGAACTAGCATGTTCTTCTGCTGCTGATGATGTGCAGTGAGTACACCGTGGCATTGCTTGAAGATGTTTTCTGTATACAATGTAAAGAAGTGGGTAATAGGAGACGAGCTCCGAGGATGCTCATTTTATTTCACATTTTACGTTGTGTAGCTCAGGTCTCCTGGAGCTTAGGCCTTGATGTGGGGCTGTGTTCACTTGGCTTGCAGTCAACCAAGCCAACCCGGCACGATCCAGTTATATATTATTTAATATTCATATTGAATTATAAAGTCTTTTACGTAAACAAGTACCTTGTACAATTCTGGCATACGACAAGCATGATTAAAAAATCTGACGGGGTTTGCTCTTGTCTGTACCTCGGCATTGCAGCAAAGACCAGTAGCATTTGTTCGTGAGCTTCCATTTTCATCCAGAGAAGTTTAAATTATGTAATAGCTATAAGATTGTGTGTTGAGCTTGTCCTTGTATAATGCCTTTGCTAACCAATTCTTCTTTGAAATGTACATATTTAGATTGGTATACACATATTGGTATATATATAAGCCCCATGTTTTACGGAATATTCAAAAGAAATGAAATTATATAATAATAATCGCTCTCTTCCACGTAAACCATCTGCTCCATAGCTGGCATGACGTTTGTTCGAAAACAAAAGGAAAATAGGAAGATTATTACTCTCTTCAATATGCTTGCGTTGGCACTCTGCCCATAATAGCTCTAGGTTCATGTTTTAATTGTGGTACTAAGAAGAACGTGGCTACCTTCAACTACAACAAAAATAAAATGATCCCATTTCCAAAGATCGGGACCAATTCTGACTTTCCGAGGTTTTTTAAAAGGAATTAAATCCTGTGGAACACATGTTTTTGTGTGGATGACAACAAATGCTCCTTTCTGTACCTTCTGTTATGCTCATTCTATTCACTTTATTGTACGATTTACGCATGTATTATTCTCAGATTCTTAAAGCCAACAAGCTGGCAATGTCATATTCATCTCATTTTCACTCTTCTTGGCAAGTTTGGGCTGACAATCAAGACAAACAAAGATTAAATTCTACTTCAGCGCGTACATTGTATCGGCTGAAGCTCGGTCCGTACCTCAAACCCAGGCAGTTGAATGTGATCAGTGTCCTGGAAATACTCAAAACTTTTCATAACTTCACTTGGTTTGTCTTTTACAAAAAGTTATTGTTCCCAAAGTTTTGGAATTTCCTTCCGTGTAGTCGTCCTCCTACGCACACCTTGCGTGCCAGGAACAAAAGGCAATTTACACACAAATTTCTGCTCCTTTTTGGTATGAACATGTGCACGTGCCCAAACTTTAGACTTGGGAGTGTTTCTTGCTTCCATTAAACTTGTCTGCTGTAACTAAAAGGCTCAGCAGCTTCATTTAGTTGACTTCCTGTTTATTGAACTCTGAAAAGTTTTTTTCATCATTGAACTCAAGAGGACAATCAAAATATCCGTAATTTTGTCCTTGTCATCTTCAAACAAATGACTTACATACAAGAATGTGGAGAGGAATGCTGTTTCTGTCAGATTGAAGAAAGGATATACTGGATAAAAAGTCAAAGTCAGGATTATTGAGATTGGCTGGAAGTACCAACTCTTGTAACACCTGCCATCAATAATGACTTTGATAAAGAAAAAGCGATAATAAAGTACCGATAAGGGGCTACTGTTTTCTGGCTGGAGTGGAATGGAGATGAAGGAAATATATATGCTAAGCTAATATTTGAATGTGCCTATGTAAAGTATGATAATGAGCCAGCATGTTTGTAACTGTACCGAACACAAACATTTTGAATTTACGATGCGTGAAGAAATCTTTTTAAACGTTTAAAAAAGGACCCAAGGCTCTAGTAAACGAGTTATCCAGAGAGAATAAGATAGATAAGACAAATCTTGACTTTCGTAACAACAGATGAAAATTAAGTTCACGGTTATTTACATGAGCTATATATAATGAATATCATTATCGGGTGATGGTTTGTTGGAGTGAAAAAGTGAGCACTGAGCACTCTCCAGATTGTAATAATAAGTAATAAGATAATAAGATTCTTTATTCAAGTGTCATTTCCGTTTCATGTAACATAAGAGCACATTGTTCCTCTTTTTTTTCTTGGAGAAGAAGATTGTTGTGATTGTGACACAAGGTTGCTACATAGAGTATAAGGTTAGGGTTTTTGCCTCATCGTTTTTTCCTTCTTGTTCTCCTGGTCCGTCTAGTATAAAGGTTGCTTGAGGGCAAGCACGGGTAGGAGCAGATGCGCTTGCTGGAGTTTTAGTGGTCGTTCTTGCAGAAGATGAGGAACAGCTGCAGAAGACGACGAAGAAGATGAGGTGACGGTGGTAAAGATGTGGATGAGTGGAGATGATGATGAACTATAGTGGTTACAAATATGAAGGCTTTACGATGGAAAAGTCTTTCAGAAAAAAATAGGATCATCTTCACAAGATAATGACCCCTTACTCTTACTTCTTCTCCAAAGTAGTATTGGAAATCGCTATGAGCAAGTTTAAAAAGAAGTGAATTGCTGCTGCTGTTGTTTCTTCTTGAGCTGGAAGCATATGCACGTATTTAGTTGTACAAACTATTATATAGTAGTTCAAGATCGTCATGAATAAAAAGTAACATCTGGTCTTCAGGCGTTAGAAGCTTGAACACAATCTCCAATAAGATCGTGCTGAAAATCATTATTATTATTGATGCCTTGTACTACTGCTACTCTTGCTACCTGAGCTGAAACAAGTGTGCCATATAATAAGATGAAGAGGCGCCTTTTTCTTCTCCTTTTTACGTGTACGTGATAGTTGATCTTTGTCAAGAACATATTTTTTTGAAGGAGAGTTCAGAAGAGACGGGTTTCCATCAATCCATCAGCTTAGCTCCCTTTCTACTCAAAATTGAGAAATGTTATGAGCCCACGTATATACTCACGATTGAAAAAGTGGGAGGACGAAATTTGAGACATTTTAGTTTCTCAGACTGAACATTATTATTATTACTGTTTCCTCGGCTGAAAGGTTTATATATGGAGCATCTATTGGAAAACGTTGATTTCATAGACAGCCCTCAAAGAAGGGAAATGGAACAAAGAAACCTTTCTTTCTTGTTTGTCATGATGTTCATGAAGTGAACTTTTTGTGAAAAACAAAATCTTGTGAAAACGTCTAGAAGTAGGTTAGGCTCCTATGTTGCCAATCCAATTCTCTAGAAAACATCCTCATCTTCATGTAAATGTGTTTTTGTAGTTTCACAAAGGACAATATAAATAAAAGACTCTCAGACTTCCTCCAAAATCGTTCGGGTGGGCTTGGTTCAGGGTGAAGATTTTGAAAAGTTCAGAAAGCATAACAACCAGCTCATTCAGAGAAGATTGCATTTTGATGGACAAGCTATAACCCAAGAAAACGTATTTGACTGCAGATTAACCATATACACAATAAATGTGCTTTGATATGTCTTTCGTATTCTTATACAACATATCAACGCCAGTTTTATGACCATCGTCAGTCACCCACCTCCTTTTCTGACGACGTCAAGGGGCAAAGTAAACGATGTGACTTTTTTTGTTCAAGCACCCAACTTTTTCCCTTAAAAGTTTGTGTTTTAGTGCATTATATAATTATTTTTATCACTGTTGTTCTTGTTTCATGAGAGAGACTCACCTTTCAACAGGGGTTGGGATAATAAAATTGAGATTACATTACATTACGTTCACGTAGGTACGCCAGACATGTGTAATAATAATATTATGCACATATACTTATATATCTTATAGAAGAAGAGGAAAAGGAGAAATGAGAAAAACAAGAGTTTCTTTTTTTGGTGATGTGATAGTATGGCTATATGACTGACTCTTCTGCTGCCTTAGTTTTCAACGGTTGCGGCAATAACAGTTGGTGTTTCACTGTTTGCGTGGTCGTCTGGTCTGGTCGTTGTTCAACTGTTGCCTGTTGTTCTTCTTCATTTGGTACCTGAGCCACTACCAGTTCGGTTTTGTAACTTGTAAGATGATTGCGCAGCACTAACCAAGAAACAGCAGTTGGTTGTTGGTAACTTCAAATCAAGTCAGGACAGATTGTCGTGTGCTTCTCGTAACAAAGTAATGTAAAGTAATATGAAATTACGAGGAGGAGAGAAAAAGGCAACAAGAAAGTTGCATTGTATTACCATTGTAATGTAATGCTTGTGCAGCTGCTGCTGCTACTGGTCCTTCTTTTTCTTGAAGAAAAAGGTTCTTGTGCATAATATGTATTAACAATCATATAACTACCTACGTATAACTATATTGTTTGTGTAGTTTATATTCCCTCTCTCTTCAAATTACATTGTTACGTGGTAGTGGTGAAGGTACTGCAGTGCCAGTTGTTTTTCTTTTTTTCCCTTCTTGCAAGAAGAGCAAAAGAAACGAGAAGACGTTGTGAGAATCCTCATCAGTTGTCCAGTATCAGTTTGTGTGGGAACAACTATCAACCGAGAACGGTTCAGGTCAGGCCTGTGGCTTTGTTGGCTTCTCTCAACTTAAACTCATCCTCAGAGAGTAGGATAGGAGAGCCTGAGAAAATACAATACTGTTTTTCTTGGTTCGTCATCGTCGTGATTACTTTTCGTGGTTGCATGTACCACCACTCATGTGCTCATTTATTACCAAGACGTTACTTAACGTCAATCTTGAGTGTAAATCACTGCAGAGCATCATCATAATATCGTCATGCATCTTTTATCCTGAGGAAATGCACATGTGTGAGTTGAGTTGGGTTGGTTTGGGATTGTGCATTTTTAACAAGAAAAAGTTAATTTAATCAAACTTTCAAATTTTTAAGAGTTTGTAAAGTTGAACCTGTTGATGGCTACTAGTGTTGGGTTTGTTTGGTGTAGATATACACGCAAACGTTACGGCCTTAAATTATTTCGAAAGTAGTTGGGTACAAGACAAGTGATCGTTCCCCATTGTGTACGGAGAGTGACATTGTTTTCTTATCAGAATAAAGTGTCTCGTTGCATGTTTGCAATTGACTAAAACTTTACAAAGTTTTTTGGGAAAGTAAAAGTTAAAAAATTAACGGTTACCAAAATGTTGATTTACATTGCTGGATATATGGACGCGACCCCTTATGTGGGTGGGGAGTATCCTGTACAATGTCAGGCACCTATGCCTGTCCCTTCATGCTCACCAGCTTCGGAAAGGTATGATTTTTTTTACTTGATTTGAAAAAAAACAGCTATATTACTATGAAGCAGAAGCAGGTTGATTTCTTGCTAGTCAAGGTTTTCAGGAAACTTGTTGGGAACATACTGTATAAAGAAAGCATAAATTTTATGTGCAAGGATCTCGTAGAAAATTGAATACGAGTGAAATAAGCTACGAGGTGATGAAGCGGAATTAACTTTTACGTGGTTGGAATAAATTACAGGGTATTTTTATGTTTACGGTCCGCTGCTTTCTTCACTTGATTTGCTTGATTATAGAAGGATACAGGTGGATGCATACACACGCGGTTGTGCATAAAAAAACTATCTATAGGTACTTGATTAAACCTGGAGTGGAGTATAGCAAGCAATAAAAATACGCATGTTGTTCGTAGTAAGTACTGCTGCTTCCCCACCACTTAGGCTACCCGCGTGTAAATACGAACGAACTCTCGTAGTTTCTTTCTGTTGAACAAAAGTTCATAAACTTTTCTATTGTGTTATATGTTATATCACTCACAGCACATGATGATAATACAATTGTGTATAAGAGAGACAAAAAAAATTGTTGAGAATCACGAATCTTGATTGTACTCTCACGGAAAAAAAGTTACCTTCCTGTCCCCAGCTGCTTATATAAAAAAAAGTTATTAAGTGCATGTGAGGAAGTTGCGTTTTGCTTTGTAAGTGCCAGGATCTTTTATGTCAGCTTTATGTTAAATCATTTTGCTCAAATTATGTTTGTTACCCGTTTGCCAAGCTTTTACATTATTTACGATGATAGTTCACAGTTAAAATCCTGCATAAGGTGAGCTAGGTCAGGTGTCACTAGTTCTAAAAGGTAACAGACCAGTTACCTACCTTATATATAAGTATGTACTCATTTATGGCGTTGACTTGATCGATTCTTCCTTATGGCTAAAGTGTACAATGAATTTACCTTATTAAATGGATTGAAGCGGGTAATCCATTATCACAATAGAGGATTATTCGACATTCAGTTCAAAAAGAACAATAATGAGAAAAACGGTTTAGCTTGTTGGCCTTTAGGCTTTCACATAAAATGATTTACGGTTGTGAATTGGATTTGGATTGGAGGTTGAATAGTATATAACACTCCCGAAATTCAGGAAAACCCCTATTTGCAATAACAAGTCTGAGCGTATGTAAAAATAAATAAGGTTGCAATCGATTACGCTGCTGCTCAATTCTGGTGTGGCAATACTGACAATTTAGCTTTTGAGGGCTTTTTGTAGAGCTGAAAGCCTTTGTTTTAAAGCACGTATTGGGTAATCTTACGTTGTGGAAACACGTGATTTTGACCTTCGGTTCACTTCACCATAATACTACTACTACTATATTACTTCTGTTTCCACGATTTCTCATAACACCTATCATTATCGACGAAAATTCTCAGGCTTTCTCACTCTCTTCTCTTTAAACTCTAAAAACATTTTCCCAAACACACGTAGATGGATATATTGTCTAACAGCCAGCCCATGCATGCATTCACTCATGGTCCTTTACTCTTCATACTCTTCATGTGTCGGATTGATTGCATGATAAATGATGGTTGTTTAAAAATGGCGATGGTTTCAGGCCAACGGACTTTCCAACTAAACCATTTTTTCATAAATTTAGCTATGAGTAATTACTTTTACGTCATTTGTTCACTGATTCCATCCAAAAAAAAGTATCAGATTCCCACTGTTATCATTCCAAAAAATTGTTGCCAACTAAAAATTGCATGGAAATCACACAAGTTTGAATGTTAATATTCTCAAAGGGAGAAACAAAGCCAAGGTTTCGCTATTTAGCATTTTGTATAATATGTATACGCATACTAATCGTTAGTACCAATCCATTTTTATTGGAAATGCCAACTATTTTTCCTCCTCTAAAGTCAAATAAAGTTGGACAAGTGCATCATCATGAGTGACGTTGATGATCTTTCCATCTTGCCTTTTGGAGGTCTATCAACAAATGCTAACAACATTGGTAAAAAAATAAAAGTTTTCAAACGCCAAACGCAACTAAGCATGTGGATTGTGGAGCTATAATATAATCAAACAAAACCTTGCTAAAGGATGGGTGTATATACATACACGAAGAAAGAAACCTATCAAAGTCGTCGATTGAGTCATTCCAAATTTCCTGTGTATTTGCTATTTTGCTAGATTCAAGTTGTAACCAGCAATTCTGAGAGCAAGTAACAACCCACAACAACCATATTATTAGCGATGCTTTCTTTTATAGTATATGTATGCTGCAGTGACTTTTTGTTTGTACTCATGAAAGATTTAAAAATAGCAAAAGAATTACGTAGTGCCAGCAGCAGCAGCACATAAGTACGACGCGAAGGATGTTTCCTGTGTAAAAAGAGGAAATAAAATCGTTTAGGGCAAAGGCAAGGATACTCACTCTCTCCGGCAGGCGACAAGTACATTTTGCACCTACTACAAAAATATATAATATTGACTACGTTAAACACAAAGGTATTGAGTATAAAAATTTTGTATGTACATATAATGTCTGCGGATATAACTCTATCTCTGTAAACTATTCATCTTTTCTGAGAATCATCTTATTTCACTATTTGAAACAAGACTTTCTGTCTTGACGGGAGATCTGCATGTGTACATTGTGTACTATACTATGTATTACATATTTTGCAATGCAGCTGATGATGTGGATGGTTAGCGGATGGATTTTAATCTGGGTTACTCTGCTTATTTCGGGTTTAGTTCTGCGAAATATGTTGCGAAGAAGTTTGTCGGATTATTGGTATGGTATTCCTTAGAGATGAATAGAGAGAGATTTTTACGGTTCAGTTTGTCTTTGCTCCCCGATCATGTTATAGTAGACTCGCAGTTTCATGGGTCAAAGTCGTTCCAAAGTTGAAAAATGGGAGTTATTTTGCTGAACTGTTGGAAACCCGCAGAGGAAATCAGTTTGAGATAAAGAGTTCAACAGAAAGTCAAAAAATATTTCTGTGACATATATTTTGTATTAAATAAGTAAATGAAAACATGTGCAAATTTAGGAAACGGAGAAGCTGCAGCTTCTTGTTGAGTAGTAAAAGACTTTTGATGACGGTAATAAATCGACCGTGTAAAGAGTGTCGTAAGAAGGTGGAAACGGATCCTCTCATACCAACTGTTCGCAGAGGTTCTGGTGTTGAGGATGTGGTGGAAGTGGAAAGTAATAATAACAATGATGTGCAGAGTCCGGAAACACTTAAAAAGGATATAAAAGGAGACGTGGGAAAGTAAGCACGGCTTTGACAATTTTGACTCTGGATAAATCTGACTAATCGAAGATTGCCCCCATTATATTGCATGCGTAGTGAATATATAAATTTTGTGTTGAAAGCATTTTCATCATGCCCTCATTTCATTTTGCAAAATCTTGTTAGCGCCATCAAGTCTGGAATGTGTTGAGGATTTAGGTACATATTTTAAAGGTGACTTGACTGACATGCTGTTCACGCCATGGCCACGTGTTTATGTTAAAAAAATTCATGGTTTGCAAACAGTGCTTATTCCATGTGTGTAAACATTGTTTTAAGGTTTTATCTGTTCTTTTGTAGTATCATCATCATTTAATCCCGATTCCCTTGTCACCATATGAAGGTCTATATAGACCATATCTACCCGATTACATAGGAATAGCACTGAGAGTCGACCTTACTCAAACTGAAACATGGTTTTCCAATGCCACCAAAACCATATATATGTATATACTGCATTCCTTCCTTTCATTCCTTCATCTCAACTGCGTAGAACGTGTAAGAGGAGAAAGGAGTACAAATGTCTAATACAATTTAATTGAAAATAACATGTTCTGTTTTTTCCTTTCTGCACATTATACCGTTGCGAGACACATACATACATTTGAAAGATAAAAGTGAATGAAATGCGAGAAATATTTTTAAAATTGTTTCTTGGTGGTGGAAACCAACCAGATCAAAATGTGTAGTGATTGATGGCAAATTGGATGTGAAATTTGCAGCAAAGTTGCGTGTGTGGGCTGCGAAATACAGTTTTAATTTTCATAATCTCGTGTTGTAACATATTACTTTCTGTGTGTAAAGAAAGTATGTTGAAGACCCTGTTTTTAATGTTATATTATAAATTAATCTAAAATCCATCACACCGTTACAGCACACAGCATGGTTCAGGATAATGTACTTTTAAAGAATTATAAACCAACATCATTCATTATCATCATCTCCATCCTTATATGATGGATGAGAAGATGCATGAATATTGCAGTAGAGTAGAAGTAGTAGCTACATATTTACCTACCTACTACAAGTATTCCTCCATCTTTAGCATGTATGCATAAGTAATGCTTCCATGTAAGCTCTCGTTTTTATCACAAAAGATTATGAGGTTTACAAACCTACATGAGAAAAAGGTAAAAGAGATTTTCACTGTTTTATGATGACTTTTTTTTCTAATCGTATCATGTACATGTGTAGGCATGCTTGATGCTCGCTTTGCAATTTTGACCCATTTAAGTCAAAAACCCTTTTGTTGAAGATGAAGACGAACAAGAGAAGCTTTGAATTGAAGTTGGGAAGATTATGAGAATAAATGGAGCCCCTCTCTTCTCTTTTTCTGTCCAATATTTATGGTTATTTTTTTGAAAAGTGGATTTCCATTTTTTTACACAATAGGCAGCCACACCAGAGCCAATGCCAAATGAGCTTATTGTGTTCTCGGTGTAGAAAAAGGTTGTTTTCATAATAAAAGTTTAACATTGACTTGACTTGACATGTCTCGTCTCTTGCAGTTTATAAATTTTTTTATTCACTCGAAGCAATATAATATAGGTACATCTGCATTTGGAATTTAGCAACCAACCAACCACTACAACCAAACCATACCACTAATTCAACACTTGTCACTTTATTCATATGATGTTGAGTGCGTGTTCTTTTCTCCTCTGCGCATACCAGAAGATGTAACAACAAAGCTCCTTTTATATTAAGCACAGAACGGAGGAGCTCTAGCACAAATAATAATTTCATTTGAGCTTATATATACAATAATAAATGTTATGAAAAAAATGGCATAAAAATTATCACTCGTTCGTGATCATGATGATGATCATCATCATTTGTTGAATGATGATGCCCTATTAACTGCACTAAAAGCAGTTGCACCATTCCCAGTCGACTTTGAACTGCTGTAAAGATCATAGATCTGCACTTTTATGTATTAGCCTTTTGTGTCTACTTATAGAGCATGTATATATAAGTATATTTATATATGGTTCGTTATTTACTGACAGTTTGGCAAAGAGTCTGGTGGTAATTTTCTTCGGTACAAAGCAAAAGATTACTCTACAATCTGTACTACCTTTTATTGCATTTATTTGTAAATCTAAACTTTACTTCTACCTACATACACACATAATAATACATATATGTATAACAATATTATATTATTTACTCATTCCTTCACATTTTCAGGTTGCAGTTCACAGTTGCAATTGTGTGAAATATATAATTCATGTATGTATGAATAAGATTACAAAAGTAAGTAGTAGACACTCTAATAATATAATATAATGGTGATAAGAAGGAAGAAAAGGGAATAAACCTGGCATCACATCACCGTATGCATACACCACACTAAATCACACCATAATTTTCAGGTATATAACATATTTGGTTTGGTATTAGCATGCTTTACTTTGCTCATTGTTGTGGGCATAGGTTTTGTGTGGATTACACAAAAGTACACTTTTTTGATAAGCCATTTGCTGAACTTTGTATGTATATTGTATCTGTGCAAAAATGTTGTGAGTCCCTAATATTTGCACAGAGTAAGTAAGCTGCTACTTGCTGTACTTTTTACGAAGATGTTTATTATGTCTAGCAGCAGAACAGGGATCTGATGTGAGCAGAATGTATTCATTCATTATTGGCAGAAAGTGTTTTTATATTTTCGTTCTCATACTTACAAAGCCAATCAGTGCAAAATAAGATGGACCATCAGCCTTGATAGCTCCTTTCAAGTTACTAATTTTTTTACTGCATCATTTTTCCTATTTGGAAAACATAAAACATCAACGTAATTATTGTTGTCGGGCTAGAGAGAAGAAGAAAGGGGCAGCGCATTTGGAGCCAGACACACGTCACGTCAGTTATAGTCAGTTGTGAAAAAGTAAATTATTCAAATGGAAATATTATTTGTTCATATGGCATGGCAGACCTAATATAATCTCTAGCTGGATCTTTTTGTGTCCAGCAGCAGCAGCATCAGATCACATCATCATCATTTCAGTAGGAGGATATATATTATTATTATGTTTGTTGTTGTCTTGTATCTCCTCTGATGCAATAAAAGTTTTGCTCGTGCGTCTGACTAAATACCTAAGGATTACATTATCATCATCAAGTGGCCTTGCTTTAATGCTTTGGTTTGCTGATTTCATGTCGTGGTTTGGTTATGTTTTGATTTAATATTTTTTTCTCTGTGTTAACCTTTCCTCGTCATAACGTGTGGACTTGTGTCGTGTCAAAAAAATTGTGAATGTGTTGTGCAGCACATCATATCATATCATATCACTTTCAGTATTTTCTCTGTTGTGAATTCTCGGTGTGCATCCTTGTAAGTGGGCAGATATTACATGGTTTTTTTGCCATGTTATGTTCTACAACAACTACCACCACACCACCAACCAACACCATATAACCATACCACCACGATACTATACGATACCAGCGACATGAGATAGTCATTACAAATACATTTGTCAGGTATTTAACCACGTAAAAAAAGTAAGCCCACAGAGAGTGCCGAATAGAAATATATGAGCTAATGCTGTGTACTTTATGTACATTTACATTATTGCAACACCCGAGTCATCATCATCATCATTCAGTCTTTTTGTGGGGTTTCTTGCATTTCATGCATATTAAAAGCTCAATAGATTTTCTGGATGAGCTTCATCTAACATCTACCTATATAGCTAGCAACAATTTTCATTTTTAGTTAACTTATCATCTATTTTCTTCCTCAGTTTGGTGCTGATGGTGTGTGTGGCTCAGTTCAAGAATTGGGTAGAAATATTATGTGAAATTTTATGTGGAAAATTGGAGACGCATAAGTACATATGGATCCACATGTGTATTTTGTCTATATGATAAAGTTAAAATATATAAAGTTTAAAATTTTATGGTGCGTTTCAAACCTCCAGTCACCACTTCATGATGTGTAGCAGTACTGCCTAAAATGATGACAGCTGTTGAAGAAGGCGGACATGTCAGTTTAGTGATTTAGCATCTGCAACATTAAAATATATATCGTGTCATTAGTTATATTTTGCTCCGTTTGCTACTCGCTCTCAGCATTCACTATAGCCTTTTGGAAAAGTAGTGCATGTTGGAATCTAGAAAAAATTGGGCTTTCATGACGAATGGCTAATGACGCAGTATATCGAAAGAGATCATAATTTCACACTCAACAGCAGCAACAACAAATTCATCATTCCTAATGTTATGTGCAGATCATCGAGGATGTGATATTACACACCAAAATCGGATGTAACTGGAGATGATTGTGTTGGGCGTACATTTTTTTCTACTGTAATTTGCACTCTTCTTTGGAATGGAAATGATGGAAAGGATTCATTGGAATTTTAAACAAGTTCCGTTTGTTGTTCTACAATCATTGTGAGTGTTGTTTTTTGGGACGACGACATTTCATTAGTAGTAGCAGCAGCAGCAGCTTTTTATGTGATGTTTGATGTCTCTCATTCTCTGAAATTACACGGCTCATTGAGATCCACTATCCTGTGATCTAGTTCTTGATTTAATTCCATTACTATTAAAATTTTATTGTTTTCGACCTCTCCAAAGTGTGCTATTATAAGTATTATCAGCACGTAACAGTGCATAAGTATTTAAGTATATATACATAGTGTGTGTGCCGAGACCGAGCCGCCGAGAATAGGTAGTATTTAACGCAAAGGGAGCAAACCAAACATAAAGCGCTGCTACTATGCACATTCGTCACAACGTCAGTCATGCTTGACACAGGATATTCTTGTGATGCTTAGAGAGAGAACGGAATAATATATAAACCTCATGAGCATTTTTTTTCATTTCGACAAAATAATGTTGATAACTAACTACACCAGATACGAATGAACTCACTTATTTTTTGTAAATCACCTTTTTTATGTGTGTTATATGTTATATGTTATTGTGTGTAAGTCTGTGTGTGTTTTGTGCGTTGTCTCTGATGCGTGAAAATGTGAAAATTTTTATGTATTGACTTGAATAACCCTTCTCTCTATGCATGTGTTACGTGAAATATCAGTGAGTTTTTGATGTTTTATTTGCTATTGCTATGCTGTAGAAAACTGAACTAATTCTGGCTGCTCCGTATTATATTGTACGTACGTACCAAGAAAAAAAGAACCTAAATAGTCTCATAAAGTAATTTAGACTATATACAAAAAAAACTCACACTCTTGTATTTTTGTTGATCTTTAATACGAATTTAAGTGAAACTGTAAGTTTTATAACTTGATATCACATCCCCATATCACATGTTTTATATTTTTTTATGTAAATGTATCTCTTTAGGATGAAATTTTAACGTTAAATTTTCTTGTTACCTTTATATTCTCATATTGCACCTAAAAAATGTTTTGTATCATGTTCTGTACTCATGTAATGTTGGTGATGATACGATAATGGCTAATGGTAGGCAGTAGAATAGAATAGACACAGTCAAAATCTGTTCTTTTAGCCACTTTCCTTTACTACCACCATGATATGAGACGAAATGAACGAAGAGAGAAAAAATCTCTTTGATCAAATCCATTTCACATGCTTGGGGTTTGGGTCAGCGATCCCTTAATAATGTGAAGGAACAAAAAAATATGATTATAAAAGAGAGCACATCATATTATATACATGTCTTTAAGTACAAATTACACTTCTCCTCATATGCATATAATTATGGGCCAATATCACCGATTTGAGATGATTGTAGACAAGCATACAAGGCAAAGGCAAAAGAAACGACATGTTAATCAAAACTGTCGCTATTGGACAAGTGATTCGTTGTTTGATGCTGTAATTAAGTGGTGGCCAGTTTTCCCAATGAGGGAATGATTATAAGGAGACTACAAAAGGGATAGAGAGAGAGATACAGTTTTGGCTTTTGCATTCACTTCACTTCATTTCTCCTCTTTACAACTTCCCATCGACAAATTACTTAAGAGGCTATGCGGAAAAAAATGGTTCGTGAAAATTAAAATTGCAGACGTGAGGAATATTGTGTGGATGTAGTGATACTACTACTGTGGTGGTGGTAATGAAGCGGATGTATATCAACAAGGATTATCAAGATATGCCATATTGATATTACTTATACTCATTATGTAACACGATAGATAAAAAAAGGTAAAGCTTTTCAAAAAATCAAAGGCAGGCAGGCAGCCACTCATATTCTATGATAAGCGTGTACTGTTGACTGTACTACTATATACTGCTTAGATCTTTGCGGCTGCTGGTTTATAGAGCCAGAGGCAAGAGTATAGAGTCAGAGTCATGCACTATCAAAGCGTGTTTTGATTTCAAATCAGCGACTGTATTTTCAGTTAAACGGAACCACAGGGTAGATAGATAACACATCACATAACATAACAACATAAAATCTATTAGCTACTGCCATTCTACTGTTTGATTATAATTGTGGAGGATTATTAGAAAGCGCCAAATCAAGTGTTGGGGTACACTTCATATAACCATAAAAACATAATGCAACTTCCTTATATAAAATTTTTAAACATACTTTTCAAATTAACTGTTATGTCTCTCTCTCTCTACCATTTTCGTTTTTTGTCTGGTTACTGTAACAAGTAACAAGGGAATGTTTGGTAATGAATATGATGACTTATTTACTCACTCTTTTTTTGGTGTTGTTGTAAAAAGTACAACGTTCCTTTGAGAAACGTTTTTTCATTAATTTTTCAAGGACCTTGAGTTGTTGGAGTTGAGTAAGAGAGACCCTTTGGTCCTTTTGATTGATCCCCATTATTACTCTCAAATTGAAAAAAAGGGTAGTACACAATTGAAAATAGGATCTTTTTTGGGGATTGCCTCCCATTCCAAAACCCATTATTCGTCAATCTTCAAATTTAAAATTGTGACAACAATGCTAACCTTCAGTTATACACAACATACCACATAATCCAACATCACATCACAATGGATTATAGATATGTACAAGGTTAAAAAGGCAATCAACTTGGGAAATGTCATGTACATACATTTGTACATTATTGCATTACACTGCCTCTCTTTTTGGACCCAAGTTTATACACCCAGCCAGAGAAAAACAACCAACCTTCCTTCCTACTTCTTACGCTTGGTATTTTTTACACAATAAAAAAACCAGTCCTCTAAAATATCCATATCGTTTTGACAGTTTGGTGGTGCCTTCAAGTCTGAAAGGTTTGCTCTTCGGCTTAGTCCAGGTTCCAGAGATCTTGTCTTTTGATAAGGAAATAGAAAGGAGAGAAGGGACTCTCTCTCCATGGGTATATATATGGCTGGATGCTGCAGTTACTGTAGGCATATAGATGGTCACCTTTTTAAATGCAATATATTTTGTCTGTTTACCATCCATTGTTTGGTTTTTTTCTCTCTCTCTATGAAAGTCTAAAGCAGGGTGATATATTTGTATGAGGTTGTCTGCCCAAAACTAAATGGGATATGTGTGAGCACACATGTGAATGTCATATTAAATGTTTCCACTGTGATTTACTGTTATATTCATTTTCCTCTTTCCGACTAGTCAAGTCTTGTATCACAGTCTTGCTTTACAATTATGATCCCTCTACAATTTTGTGTGTGGATAATTGGAGGTTGGACGAGCCATGCCGAAGGCATGGCGAAGTCCGACCGTAATTATACGAGTCACCGTTGACCCGGAGGGTCATCACTTGATGACCAGTCTTATATACAGAAGCTCCCCCAATCGTAGCAGGAGGTTACCACACGTTCACAGCAGAACTAAAACGATTTTCACTTGTGTATATATCCCTTGCATCCATCGTGTCATCTCTTTAGTCCTTCAAAGCCCTGGAGCGAAGTTAATACGAGTTACCATTGCGGTGGGTTGGGAGGGGATGACCCTCCGGGTCAACGGTGACTCGTATAATTACGGTCGGACTTCGCCATGCCTTCGGCATGGCTCGTCCAACCTCCAATTATACTTACGCCACCTTATGACCCTTCTGGTCATCACTTGATGACCAGTCTTATATACAGAAGCGGTTTAAAGACTAACTTCGCGACTAATATCAAAACCAAACATTACAGTTTATTATTTATTAGACTCTAATATAGTATCCGAGTATGTACATCGCTTATCAATTTTACATTTATAAAACTTAGCAAATACAGATGAACTTTGTGTCCAGCCGGCACTGGCGAATATTACATCAACATTTACTCCACACTCAAATGCTTTTGAGGTCGAAGCATGCCGAAAGCTGTGACTCTTAAACATTGACACATCTACTCCAGCTAAACTTAACGTACATTTCAACCACCTACTTATAGTTTGTGTTCCAACAGCTAAATTAGGCTTATCATAGGAAATCAATAGATTATTACAATTTCGTAATGCGTTTGTCATATTAATATAATCCTTCAATGTTGTAACTGGACATAACTTGGGCTCATGTACATAAGCATTAAGAACTATATTTGGTTGAACACGTCCAGGTTTAGATGTCTTAACTAATGCTGGTATAAGTATGTTTACAGTATTTCCAATAAACTTAATATTTTTACAATCTATTAATGACAAAGTTTGTACTCGCTGTCCACTAAGAATGGCAAGCAAACTAACAAGCTTATACGATAACAATTTAAGTGAAAGAGATGAGTTATCATCCCATTTTTTAAACAAATCTAATAATACGCCTACATCCCATATAGTGTTATATTTTGGCCGAGGTGGCCTTAATTTACTTACACCTCTTAAAAACTTTGTAATAAAAGGGTGAATACCCAAACTAACGCCGTCAAATTTAATATTAAGTGATGATAAGGCGGATCTGAATGTATTTAAGGAACTATATCCTAATCCTAACTGGTACATACTATTTAAAAATTTTATAACATCAGCTATACGAGGAGAAAACGGATCTACATTATTAAGTTGACAGAAGCATGCCCACTTGTCTAAACAGGATTTGTACTGCTTATTAGTTGATTTGGAACATGCAGCAGATATTATTTTAACCGCAGACTCATCGATTCCTTGTCTCTTAAAGGATCTCCAGATAAGATCGCTGCCATCAGGCGTAACGATTTTAACGGGTGTCGCATTCTAGAAATGGGACAAATAAGTAAACTTGGATCAGGCCCAAATATTAATATTTCAGATACTGCCATTTTTATAAATAATGGATACCAAGGTTGTGTATTCCAAACAGGGGCAACAACTATTACCTCACATTTTTCCTCACGTATTTTTTGAATTACTCTGCCTACTAAACTAAATGGAGGAAAAGCGTATGCGTTTCGATTATACCATGTAATTGTGAAGGCATCAACATATATGCAACCAGGATCTGGCTTCCAAGACACATACTTCTTACATTGTGAATTTTGATACGTTGCAAACAAGTCGAGGGATGGAGCAATTAGCTCCTCACAGATTTTAATAAAATATTTGGTTTCTAATTTCCACTCCGACTCATAGTCATCTGATCTGGATAATGCATCAGCTTCAAAATTTTCAGCGCTTGCAATGTAAGATGCGTGTAAAAATATACCTCTCTCTTCACAAAACTTCCAAATTCTTTTTGCCACAATATGCAACTGTTCGGATCTACACCCCCCAAATCTATTAACATAACACAGTGCTGTCTTATTGTCAACTCTCAATAAAATATTCATATCTCTTTCATTAGGCATGAAGCATTTTAGTGCGTACTCAATTGCTAGTAACTCCAAAACATTTATGTGAAAATGAGATTCCTCATTATTCCATCTTCCTTTAGTGTTCATGTTCCCATAAACAGCTCCCCAACCAGAAAGGGATGCGTCTGTCTCTATAATTGCATCATACCTATCTTTTCGTATTACATTACCATTATTTAAATTTGACTTCCACCACCCAATATCTCTACGCGACTCATCTGACAAACACATTGAGGCTGAAAAATTATTGGAATTTATCGTTAGAAACGTTTGCTTTTCATATTCTAGCTGTCGTAAATATAATAAAGAGTAACGAATGCCAGGCGTGGCAGCTGATAATACTCCTATGAACTCGGCAATCTCCTGAATGCTATAGTAGCCAGGATTTAAATATTTTGAGCACAGTTTGTCAATCTGTGATTTCTTTCGATTAGGAAGTGACACCGTCATCGATACGGAGTTAAACATAAGACCTAAATATTCAATTGATTGTGTGGGTTCAAGTACAGACTTTTCCGATATAATGAAACCTAATTGTTCTAAAGTGGCTACCGCCAATTGGATATGAGTTGAGCACTCTGCTTTTGTGTTAGCTAATACCAGGAGATCGTCCAAATAAACTACAAGCAGTACACCTTTTTGGCGTAGTGCTCCCGAAATTACCTTCATTATCTTTGTAAATATTCTTGGGGCCGATGAAAGGCCGAATGGAAGGCACTGGTACTCATAAAGGACACCATTGAATCTAAACCTGAGATATTTTTTGGATGCTTTATGCATATTTACAAGATGATAAGCATCTTTCAAGTCGATTTTTCCAAAATACATATTTCTTTCTAATAAACTACAAACTGTACGCCAGTCCTCCATTTTGAAGTGGTCGTTTTGAACATGTAAGTTAAGCTTTTTTTAAATTAATTACTAAACGGTGACCACCACTACTTTTAGGTACATGAAAAACTGCAGATACAAATTGCCCTATTTCATCCTCCACCTGTCGAATTGCACCAATTTCAACTAACCTTTTCACTAAACTACTAACAATTATTGCTTCGTCCTGAACTATAGCAGGATTAACTGGCTCAACATTTTGAGCAGGTGTTGTTAGGAATGGTATGTCATATCCCTTAACTAAACTAAGGATAAATTTGTCACCAGTAACTTTTTGCCATTCATTAGTAAATTTACACAGTCTACCAGCATACTTACATACATTTACTGTTGACTTTTGTGAAACTGCTGGTTGCTGGATTGGCTCTGCCACCGGCGTGGTTGGTGATTGAATTGGCGAGGTTGACTTCGCTGCCCACCGCGGTTGTGCATCTGGAATTGCGGTGGGCGTTGGTAGTTTAAAGTGTTATGAAATGGTTTCTTTAGATGCCTGGGTTTCTCATATGGCCTGAAGCGAAAGTCGTCCTTCCGAACAATGTTGGAGGTTGCTCTAACAGTTTTCAAGTTTTGATCCAAGTTATCCCCAAAAAGGAAAGTCGTTATTGGCATACGAACCGAGCATAGATTTGCATACTCTAGTTTCAGGTGTGGTTTAAGGTTCATCTTCCTTTTTAAGTTAACTTCCTGGATGGCAATCGCTAAACTTTTGACTGTGTCAAGTACTGGCTTCAAGACCTCTGGCATCACGGCCTGTGGAATACTTTTCATGATTTTGTCCATTGCATAGCCTTGAGCAATAACAGCTCGAACTAGGTGTTGCTGTAAAGCTTGATGCTTGGCATCTGACGTTTTGGCCCGGAGGGACAACCCTGCCCAAATTTCAGGATTAACGGTCGGAACAGTTATTAGAGGGCAGTTGGCTGGTGTTTTATAACCTCGCTTCAGCTTGTCAGTTGTTTCTTTTTGGTTAATAGTTTGGAATGCTGCCGAAAAGGCTTTAGCAGTTGTTTCAGAGAGTGGTGCTCCAGTCTCGTTTGGCAATTCCAGTTCGGACAATAATTGCTTAACTTCTTCTGATAATTCAATTTCGTCGGCTTCAGACTGTATTGTCTCATTTACGCCATCATCAACCTGCTCGCGCATGATCTCATCAATAATGTCATCAGTAATTTCTGAGTTGCTTGCAGTGTCAGACGCTTGTCCTGTTAATATCTTCAGTGACTCTGATATCTTTAGTAAAGCAGATGTTTGTTCCGAAGCAAAATTCTGTAAGGTTTCACTCTGCGCTTTCAATACTGGAAGTATCGTACTTTCATTGCTGACTGCAATACAATAAACCATAATTGGTATTCGTATTTGTGTAAATAATATTTCAATAAAATATAATATTCAGTAATTATTATTTATGCCCATTACACTGGGGTTCAGACTCCTGATTCACAGGGTTACTCGTCGCTCTTTTGGGTGCAGTAGTACGCCTCGGCCTCTTGGGTCCCCTCTTTGGTGGGTTAGTTATGGGAACACTATAAATAATGTTTATATGATTAATAAAATTTGTACGGCAAAAGTGCCAATCACTTTCTTTCATACATTAAATGAGTACTTTAAATGTTAACAATTGATGGAGGGACTGAGCCTTTACACTCCAAAGCTATCTTAATGGAGGGACTTAGCCTTTACACTCCAATGACATTAATTATGGAGGGACTACGCCTTTAAACTCCAATGATATTAATTATGGAGGGACTACGCCTTTAAACTCCTCCGCTCAACAATATAATTATCAACTTTCTGATTTAATAAATGGTTGTGACTTCGTCCTCAACCGAGCGGCTTATAGTTATCAATAAGATAATTCATTTAGTAATTAATTTTTGTGTCTACACAATACATCGACTACGTCAACGAATGAATACATCACCATTCTATTTGTTATTTAACCATCTTAACTGCTATTTCTTTACTTTAAATTATTGTCTACTTATCACTAAACTTACCCATTATCCTCTTCCATTTTAAAGTGTAGTTTAATTTAACGATAACCGTTGAAAAGTTCTCCAAACACACGATGGATGCAAGATGTGATTAACCTCCTACCACAAAAAGAAGACTAAAGAGATGACACGATGGATGCAAGGGATATATACACAAGTGAAAATCGTTTTAGTTCTGCTGTGAACGTGTGGTAACCTCCTGCTACGATTGGGGGAGCTTCTGTATATAAGACTGGTCATCAAGTGATGACCAGAAGGGTCATAAGGTGGCGTAAGTATAATCGTAGTCGGTCTCTACTTTACCAATGATGGCATCATGGCATGACCCTTAATCCGTGAGAGATGTACGTGGAAATGCACATCGGGCATGGGCCGTTAATTGTACAACTACAGATATATTTCATTTCCCTAAATAGAGTTTTTCGCTGTAAGACTCCTTCCTTTGAATAAGATGATGAGGACGTGTATCATCACAGTTAGGGCTGATGATATGGTTCTCTTAATAAGATGATGTGACTTTGTGGTGTTTAGCTGTGAAGATGATAATGCTGATGATGAGATGTTTTTAATACGGAATATACAGATTTTATTTTGCCTATTTCATATCGTGTATCGCACAATTTAATTTTTTTTATTATTTGAATGAAATAAGATATGAATATGAAATACTCCTTCAATTCATGGTCGGTACATCATTTCATACATACTACGTAGATATATGTGCCTAAATGAAAATATTACACTTTATCGTCTGTAATATCATCACATCACACATGAGATTTGGTATAGGGATGGGATACGAGAGTAAAGTAAAGGCAAGCGGTATATTTTGTTGCAGAGATCATCGGGGGTTGCTCTTGTTATTTAACAGTCTTCTTTTTTCCTTCTCTCTCTCTCTCTCTCTTTTTCTACCGCTTATTGCTCTTGGTTCATGCTGTCAGCTCTGTTCTGTCACGGCTGCTGCATCATATAGGTTTCATGTAGCTCTAGAGCCGTTGACTATGGAAAGTACCTATTTGGTTGGATAAAATATATGTGTTTTGTGCATAAGGCATGCAGACTTTACTACATGGTTTGTATTTTTTTTTCAGCACACCCTCTCTTTCAATTCATACACAATATGCACATATTTTTTTGAACTAAAGTGCAGCCGTATTCTTTAGAAGAGCTACTACTACTACTACTAACTACCACCACCAATCCAATACCAACCAAACCAACAAAAAAACAGCACCACAGGGTAGTTAAGTGCAGTTTAGGATGGAGTGAGTAAGAGCTCTCCTCCAACAACAATATACATAATATACTAAGTATGTATGCATACACATCGTGTCTCTGTATATTTGATTGTGAACAGAGACTGACGGACAGTTAGGTTTAGTTGTGGTGCAGTTCTCTCTGGCCATGCAGCTCCCTAAAACTTCTCATCTATTTCAATTAACGTTTTGTTCAATTGCTTTTCCTGATCCTTTGGGAGTTGTCAGTTGTCCACAATTTGTATAAATAGTAGTCAAGTTTATTTTCCTGAATGATCGAAAAATAAGTAGCTCGTAAAAATTCAATTTTCAAAGCCTTTTTCCAGAAATGTAATCAAAACCGGGAAAAGCTTATTGGTCTTGTTCAAAATCTTACGAGTGCATGGTTTTTTTTCAAGTGCATTTCTCCTACGCAAGTGTCTGGCGTGTTTCTGGGGAGTGTCTTTCAAAAAGGCAAAAATTTGCAAGTGACAGCAACTTTGCAGTGATATTTTGTTTAGTACACTTCCTGGTCTGATGCGCAGTGTCTGAGTTTATTGGCTGAAAATAACCTACTCATCTGCGTCATTTCATTACCTATTCATGATGACTTGAGTGCATTTTTTTTAGAAATTGATAACTTATTAATATTTGATATTTGTTCAGCAGTGTTGACAAAGTAAATGAATAGCAAAAAAATTAAACAAAAGTGGTTATCTGGTATGGTACTACTGTGCCAGATAGGAGAGACTACAAAAATATAGTATGGATACGGACATCATTAGAAGTCCAGCTATAATCAGGTTCCCAACGGATAAAGTGGAATTTATTGATAATGAGCCATGGTATGAAAAAGTGGTCTTCTTGATCATGATCAATCATATTTTATATTAATGCTTTTCCATTAGTACTTTTTTCTAATGAAATATTCTTCCAACTGCCAAAAAAAATCATTTACAACGAAATTTCCTGCTTGTGGTCAAATGAAATCTGAGAATTGACTTCGTTGGAGATGTGAAATATTTTATCACGCAAACTGCAGCTGATCTGCTGCTTTTGCTTATAAAATCTGAAGGGAAGAAAATGATGGTGGTGGTAATGGTATAGGAAATTACTATTGAAAAATGCTGCATGAAACTCCCCTTCTTACATCAGACAAGTTCGTTTTCATCTTTCATCCCCTTTGTCAATATATCCCTATTCAATTCACTGAATGCATGCATGGCTCAATAATATGGGGCTTGCTGCAAAAAAAAGTACGGAGAAGTCGTTGCTGTATGGTAGTCCATGTTGCTTTGATGTGATGTGAAGCAGTTTGTTTGTATGAAGCAAAAAATTATAGCGTGTATGCAATAATCTAATACATTTTTTATAAAGCATGAAAGGAACAAAGACGCAGTGTCGTTCTGAACTCGTTCTTCTGCTACTTTGTAGCTCTCCTTCTTCCAATATGTCAATGATTTGGCATAAGATGGCAGCAAAAGAGAGGAAAAATAATTGATTTTTACTTGACTTTGTCTCCTCTTAAATTCTGATTCTTCTTTGCTTCCTTTGAAATGGCTAAAGAGTTGTTGTTGTTCCATAAAATGTTTAGTAATATGTACGTATGCGAGTTTTCGGAAGAAGCCTATCATGAAAAATTCAAAAGATATAGGATTCGCAGAATTAGACAAAAGCTTGCCATGAAAATTGGTAGTGACGACGATGTTGTTGGTGATGCCATCAACCATTAAAAATGGATTTGCTATTGAGCTGGAACCCAAATCTAATTAATAAAACTTGAGAAAGTCCTTGAAGGGTGTAGATTGTAGAACCAACAAGCTTCAAATCACTCTAGGTTTAAAGCTTGAGGATAGAATCCGACACAAAAAATCTTCCAGAATACTATACAATCATCATGTTTGATATTTGATCTATTAAAGGCTTTTGTGGTTTCTTATTTGAAGAAGAAGGTTCACATTCCTATCCTCGAGGCTACTATACCTCTCTGCCTCAATACAAATTATTTTTTGTGTATGAAATGAATAAAGAAAAGAAATGTTGATATTTCACGGGAGCAGTATTGCATGACAAATTGAAAAAGATCGGTTTCGACAAGAGAACTTTTTTTTATTCAAAAGTAGCATGAAAATGAAAGAACAATCGTGAACATATTTTTTTTGTGCTTATAACATGTTATCTTCAGAGGAACAAGGGCATGTTATTTTTTTTGCTTTCAATATTCTCATCTATCCTCAATCCTCTGCCTTTTCATTTCGCTAAAGTTGAAAGTTTTCTTTCACACAGCTAATTTTTAGTTTTCTCCTATATCTATCTCGAGGGCTATGAATATGGGAGTTGTTTTGATTGGTATTTTGTGTGTATATGGTATCCCAAATATTATGGGCATTTCCGTTTCAATACATTCCTGTGTGGAATGAAATCGCAAGAAATAAATAAGCAAGCAAAGAGGCAAACATTTTATGTACAATCATGCAGCTTCTTCTTCTTCAGGATAGGTACATGCACGTGCAAGCATACAAGCTGACTTATTGATGAACACTAGGAGAGAGAAAAAAACGTCTTGAACACATCCTTTCTTTTGTATGTCTTCTGTTTCTTGATGCTGAAAACAGCTCATTCCATTCATTTCATTCAACTTCATGAAGAAACAATGACAATAGTTAAGACAGGGAAATGGCAACCCGCATAGCAGCAGTTTGAGTGGATATATCGCATATGCATTGAAAGTACTTACTGGAATAATGGCTGGCATACCAAATACCATGTCCTGTTTGAAATCCTCATTTTTTGTGAGGTAATCTGAAGCCATAGGGTGCTATCTTGAAATCCTGTTGGTGCTGCTGGCTATGACTCTTGTAGACGATGGTTTTGTTGGCTCCTTTGCAATATCCATACAAACTGCATGGGCTTTAAACAAAATATGCAACGTGATGCATCATCAGCGATTTTTTCAGACACAAAAAAATGCCAGCTCTCTTGGCGACATTTTACATTGGAATTTTGGTATTTTTCTTTGGTGCTTGTTCACTCCTTCAATCTGAAAGCGTGCAACTTTTTGAATGTATCGTTTGTCAAGTTATCTCCTTTCCAAAAAAAAAAATCTTTTCTCGATCGAGGAAGCTGGTCGGATGTGCTGCTACGATATAGTATTAGTATTATGCATGAATGTTGATGTGCTATGTAGCAAATCTCACGACAGCCCCTTTTGTTGGCATGCCTTGTGCTCATCGTGATTGCTGTCAACTTGTTCCTTTTTTATTTAAAAATATGTCTTCATTCAAAATTGTTGAAAACGGGCAGTAAAGTACGTAAATATACTTCATGACTTGGAGAACATTAGATCATGCAGGATTCAAGATTGTTGAAATCTTTTTGGAGACGTGGTTTGCGTGGGTGTCGCTAAGGACGTACTCACTCAGCTCAGCTCACTGGAGGAAAGGACAAACATGTTACATGTGCCTACAAAGATATTTTATATCATCAAGGATATCATTGAGAATTCAGTGCCCAATCCCACTTCCATTGCGTCAAATATTTTTATGCACACCCACTCATTCTATACTGCTTCATCTTAGGTAGTATTAGTAGCAGTAGTTTGCTTTGCTGCAGAAAATTTCGGCTCACGTGGGTATACATACATGTTGTGAATTAATTTACCTAGTGATATTCTCCTTGAGGAGAAAAGGAGTCATATCAAAATGGCAAGTCTGCTTTATGGAATATGGAATGATAAAAAAATATTCTCCTGCTTCCTTAGAGCAGCAGCAGCAACAAAGAGCTCACATCATATCCTAATGAACATTAACTTCTTTTTATGTACCTTACGTGTGGAGGTGGCATTAAAAAGGAAGACTCTTGGAAAACATTATTTTGTAAAGATTTTTCCTAGGCTCCGCTCTTCCGGATTAATGTATTGTGTGCTCTTTTTGCATGCTTCTGGTCTGGTCTGGATAGCTTTTTTGGTCTCTATATATGAATTTATGTATGGGGAGCATGGAGCATGCATATTTTGTGGCTTAGTGTGTGCCATGTCATGAGCTGCTTTTGTTTGGTGGCATTTCACCGTTTTGAACAAATTTTCCTGGCAAACTCCTCCTGACTCACAAAAGAGCAAAGGCAAATGACTAAGTTCAATCAAGAGAAAAGGCAGGCAAGCAAAAGTTTTAGTTTTTTGTAATACATAAACTTTCCCGTTAAACCTTGTGGAGGAGTAATAATACGTATATAGTCATTCTTGGTATTTTGTCTGCTGAACTGAAGCTGAGGCTGCAATGCAACAGTCACAAAGTTGTGTAGTGGAAACAATAGTTTTATTCGGATAAAACTGTTTCTTACTCCCACCACCAGGCTCATGATGCTGATGATGATGATGACGATGGTGAGGCGGATGATGGTTAAAATATACTCCCGTTCATTCCATTTTCTTAAGAGACCACTTACATCTCGTTTAAAGCTTATGTTCTTCAAAATCACTAAAAAAGAAAGCAAAGTAAAGCAGAGCAAAAAGGATCTTCTTAAAAGGAGAATCCGAGAATGTGTGACAGCAATAAATAGAAAACCTCTTCGTCATAGCATTTCGCTTCCTCCCTTCCTGCTTCCTTCAGACTCTGATACAGCAGTACTACTAGTGCAGTGCTGTATGCCTGTGTGTTCCCTTATCACATCGATATAAGTATGTATAAAGTAGATATTTTTTGCCAAAAAGCACCCAAAAACAGACATTTCATCTCGATATCACAAGTTATATATATCCATGGTGGCATGGTGGTACTGTTGGAAGTGGAGGTGGGTGATGTTGTGTTGTTGAGCACACGCCAAAGCGAAAGCCATCATGTATAAGCTTTTAAAGCACCCATATAGTTTATGCCCCTGCCTTGCACTTGCGTCTTTTGTTATGTACCTACCTCCCACTATATATAATAGTCCGCAAGAAACTCTGCATATTCAAATAGACTGCTATTTTCTTGGAAAATAACTGTATTTTATAAAGAGTTACCCGTATATACATATATATCCCTTCAACCTTCTCTCTACTCTCTTTCGCTTTCCCCCTTTTCTGTATACTTATTTCCTTCCGTAAAAAGATATCTTGGTTGACTCTGTTCCTACATTAGCAATAGAATACACCATACTATACTACTACTTTTGCTACACTGCACATAATATAGCTTTAAATGCTACCCTTTTGGGAGAAAAAACTTTTTTGTTTTGACTTTGCTCTCGTGTATCCAGTACATAACCCAAACGTTGATGTTTTATGTACCATGGGCATAGTAGCATGGCATGAGCAATGCAATGCATAATATTGTGTGGGGCATGCCATTGCCATTTCCACACACAATGCAGTGTGCAATACATATTGCCGTATGGGGAAAGGAAAGGCAAGTGAACTCTCCGAGACACACAACTTCTTCTTTTGCGTCCTCATAACTTGAGCTCCCATATAGTGGATGCTTGTATATTTCAAGGAGCTTCTCCGGACTACTTCTCCCTCTTGTTCCTGTTAAAAAACCCGAACCCGGAGAATGTTGAAACACACGGCGAGAATGTAGCGTAATCATCATCGTTAACAGCTCTCTAGCAAGCTCTGTCTCCCCTCTCTCTCCTTCATTTTCCCATCTTGGTTTGAGTGCAGCTTGTAGCAAACCAAACCAAAACCAGCTAGACTTATTTTGCTACTACTACTGACTGGAGAAAAAGGAAAGAGGAATGAATATCTCCTCTTCTCTCTCGGAGAAGAAGAAGAAGTATCGCCAATGTACTTTACTTCCTTGATTACACTCTTTTCTCTCTCTTTAGCGATATTATATCACTGGCTTGGGGTGCATGCTCACTTTTTTCCTCACTGCTACAACTGAGTCTTGGTTGTGGTGTGGTCATTTTGTTTGTTTGTACTTGGAATAGAGTGGTTTTTTTCCTCTGGAGTAGTGTCTGGATTCCAAGGAAGGAAGCGGCATTATTGTAAGGAGCACTGTAATATATATAAAAAAAAGACGGTCTCAACCAACCTTCTTCTCTTTTTTTCTGCTCTTTTAACAAGCAAAAGTAGAAGCACCTTTGCTCATAGTCATCATCATCATCGTCGTCGTCAATGGAAGACTCAGTTTGATCGTAAAATGAGTATGTAGTAGCCAAAAACGGTTCTTTTAGTCATCATATCTAGTCTCGTGCTCTTGCAATATTCATGATAGTAGTTCGTTTCAGTTTGCTAATTCCCTCCGCTCCGTTGCATTAGTTCATAATAATAATATTTTTTGTCCAATTGCGTGAGCTAGCAATTTCAATTAATTACATGAACGTGCATGGTGAAAGTAGAATAAGAGTTGGTTGATTACACAAAATTAGATGACATCATCATCAAAGTTGTTGTTTTGTGTGTTTATGGAGGAATAATTATTATTTTTGTGCAACAAAGAAAAGCACAGGTGCAGTTGATTTTGAGTCGTTTTGTGTAGTAACTTAAAAAACGTGCAAATTATTTGCATATTATTACTAAGGCTCAAAGACTGGAGATGAGAAAGTGATTTTTTTGTTATCATTATTATCTTCTTGTAAACAATAAGCTTCCATCACCATTAGCGCAATCATTGAAGGGTAAGTCAAGTATCCCAATTTCCATAATAATGTGTAATGCATATGTTATGAATGGGTATGGAATATATCGTATCGTTGGTCCTTTTTTCGGGTGAAAATCTACATGCGGCCAATGATCAGATCATAGTAATAATGAAGATGATGAAAACACAATTGTGTGTGTTGGGAGGGATTTGAAGGATTGAGGATATATGTGAAGGAAGGCTTAACGATTTACCACGCTAATGTTATTTTTCACGGATCGTGGAATATATGAGGTTTTTTGGTTCGTTACGGCAAAAAGGTCAAAATCAGTTTGGTTCGGGAGAATGAATGCCAGTACAAAAGGGTTCTCTGTAATAAATATCACTTTAGGAAAAACTTTGGTTTTTGTCTGGGGTCTTGTTCCAGTCCACTTGATGGAAACAGTAGTGTGCTAAGTTAATATAACAGGACAGAATGACTGTTAAAATGTGGGCATTGGCTTGACGAACCAGATTTTATAATCCTTTTTTCCTCCTAAAAATATGGTGGGTTGTGTTGTATTGCATTATTGCCTTCGACTGAAGATGAGATGGGATTGATGATTATGTGGATTAGGATATTTCTTTTGAAGGAAAAAATGCATGAGGAGATGAAAAAAAGACATTTTATTATGTTGTGCAGGAAAGATTTCCTTTTTCCAAGATTGATGAATATAGTGATCATGTCCAGAAGCTTTTATGAAAAGAGAAGCTATAAGAGCTGTGGCTAGAAGCAATTGATCTTCGTGTGTGGTTTCATGCCGTTTTTTGCCGATGTGAGGTCTAGCACACAAGACTCAAACTTAACTCAAATTGGTTTATTATCATCCTTTATTCTTGTGTTTAGTTCATGTGAGGTCTTGTTGTAAGTGGTGTTGATTTGTGCTGATGATAACTTTTTCCTGTTCAGAAAAGGAATCTATGCAGGTATTATAAATATTATGGTGGGCAGTGCACTGGGCACCATCACCACCAGTCCACCATTATACCAAAAAGATACCTTATTGCGGCTATTGCTTACCACATTTCTCAAAAGCACACGGGACTGGACATACCCAGTCTTGTCGTGAGTCATCATCGATATATTAGTGGGGCAAGCAGGTGACACGGCATGGCATATGACATTCATGCGTACCTTCATAATGATGATACTGTCACACAAATTTCCTTTTTCTTTTCGTTTGTTTGTTGTGCGGCGATGCCAACCTATATCATATGTCCTTCCTCTTTGTTCTCTCAAATGTCGCCCTAAAGAAAAAAGGATAGTTTAAGAAGGAGAGGTAGAAGAAGAAGGACGTGGACGTGCACTTAAGCTAGTAATCCTGATGTGGTTAAATCTGTCTGAAATGTAGCATGTGTAAATGGGTGGCACTGACGGGGGTACCTGTCTTCACGACTAAGCACTCAAACAAGACAACGTTTATTCCTTTAGACGACAGGTCCACTAACTCTTTTTCCTATTTTTACATCTCTTAAGCCGTAAATTGCTCCTAAAATCTTGGCAAAAGTACAATTATGCTTACTTCAATCCAAATGGTGCAAGGTGCGGTCTACAATTTAGGTAGCTGGGTGGATAAGCAATTCAATTCCCTGCTAAATATTTAAATTGAAGTTTTTCTTTCAAAATACAATGATTATACTCGTACTTAATTGCTATATTTATTTCTGATTTTTTTTGCAGTACGTACTCAAGTTCGGAGATGACACGTTTGTCATCCTCCTCCTCATCGTCGTCCTCAGCATCCTCATCCCCGGTCCTGTTCACAACAGCTCAAAGTCAAAATAACAACAATAACACAAGCCATGGACACGGCAATCACCAGTTCCATCATGGGAGGCGACCGCAACATGTTGACTCCGTGGAGGTGAGTCATGTCATTGGACATTCCACAAAAAAACTTTTTTTGTTTTAATTGAGCTAGCTTTTTTGAAATCATGTTCCCTTCGGCGGCGTCATATAGTCATCATCATCACGTAATATCAAAGTGGCACATCGTATTGGCAAAGAACATAGGAAAACAGCAGCATTATTATACTTCGTGCACGTGCCCACTAATTAAGCTACTCTCACTAACAGATTTTCCCAGCGAGAGTTGGCTGAGAAAGAGAAAAAAATGTATAGTTATAGTTGATCTTTTCAACTCGTAAACCAAATTACGTGACAAAATGACAAACCGCACACAGCATCCATCCATCTAGCAATGCTGCTACAACCAATTCACACGAAAAGCATGTAATATGTGCCGTGCGGTTAATAATGCAACACGGATTATGCGATCTGATCTGATCTAATTGATCCACATTACTACATTGCGTTGTATTTGCTCTAGGAAGTGGAAAAGACACATATATATTATTGTTTTCTTAACCCAAAAGAAAGCGGTATGGTCTGGTCTGCTATTTAATAGTTTGAAATATAGCTTGTGCGGTGTGTGTGTGTGTGATATAAAAGAAGCCAATAAAAATTTATCCGATCTGTACACCGACCGTATCTCTCTGTATACATATCCATTTTTCTTAAATTGAATGATCAAATATTAACCAGGAAAAAATAGGATGGGAAAGCCACAGGCCATATAGGCTGCCTCCACAAAGCCGTATCTAATGAAATGAATCGAATTTCGTTTCGTTCTTATCATTTCGCGAGAGCCTTCAGCCCAGTAGCTTGATGATGATGATGATGATGGGATTTGTTAGATGTGTGGACTCAAGCGGAAAAAAAATACCAGAGTATTTGTTTACTTTTTTATGAGTATATTTTGTCAACAATCTATATGCTGCTACTGCTGCTGCAGAAGAAAGGAGGAAGTTTGTTGTATTATTCTCTCAAATCTCATAAACATAACCAAATAAGCCACATTTATAGATCAACCAATAATTTTTTTGAAAAGTGCAATTGCACAGTTGACAAGAATATGCTGTTAGTGTGTGTTGGTAGAGACTTGAAAAAAATTGGATTGGATTGGATTTGTGAATTCAACCACTCCAAAAAATATTGTAGATCACCACCACTACCACCATATCATCATACAGGCATCATTTGGGTTTTTGCTTGTGCCTGACACGGCCATTCACATAATTAGATATTTTGAACATGCTCCTTGCTACTGCTGCTTACTATTTGGTACTCGCAAAAAGGGTAGAGAAACACTTGCCAAGAAAAGAGTAAGTTGATGGCTGGTTTGGTTTTGTTGTGTCTGAATGTCTATAATATGTATATATATACAAACAGTAGTAGTAGTAGTTTTGCCATGTCATCATCATCAAAACAAAGCTTCTTTTTTTTCAGGATGAATGCATCCACATAATAGTTGTTGGATAGAGAGTAATAAAATACAGACAAAGCCAATGATATTGAAAGTGTGAAAGGAGAGTGAAGACAGAAATGTGTGTTAAAGAAAAAGTGTAAGTTAAAAAGCGAAAAAAAGCCGAATGCTGCGGAAGTAGTGAGAAGATGCATGTAGGTAGTAGGTACTAGTCATAAAATATCTTGAGCTCAAAGCTATATTGAATGTGTACGTACATACATCGTACATCCATTAAAAATGGATGAGACAACATAAAAGTAGGATGCACAAGAGGAAAAACTGATCAAAAACGTCTTTGAAAACTGCAAGCGGTTTTAAATCTCTCTGAGAGTGGATGGATTCATCATACATTTGACTATGCCTGACATAGAAACACAGAAAAAGCTGCTTTTTTATTGCATTAACGCATGTGTGCGCACATATAAAACAGGCACTGGCTAGTCAGTACTGCTGCAGATTGAAAAAGAAGATGAAGATGCAACACACTTTTAAAGGTCTGTTTGCGATCTTGTTGTAAGAAGAAGAGGAGATCTTGTTGATCCGTTTGTACGCAGTAACCCTCATCTCATCAAACAAAACAGACTTATCTTCTTCTTTAAAAGGGAATTGTGAGTGAGTGTGTACATGTGTACCTAATGGGCGCACGCACTTCGTGTGGATTGGAGGTAGATGAAGATGAATGTATGCATGTACTATATAGAGATGTGTAGGCAATATTTTTAAAATGAGTTTTTAAAACATTGACGATAATAAAAATTAAGTGTAATATCCTTTTGATTCCAAAGCGTTTTGTACTCAATTCTTTGTTTGATGAGATTTGAGGTGGTGGACGGTGGACATCATCGACATGCACATATGCTCTGCACAAGAAAGTGTCCTACAACCTACAAGTACAATGCAGTTTTTGCCTACGCATACATTTAGTCAGCTTGTTCTAGTCTTGTCAAAAGACATGCTGATAATCATGTCTTTTTTTGAAATAAGACATGTTCACTCTGAAGAATTGAACACATTTCACTCATTCTGTCATAAAGATTTCAAATTTTGATAGGGATAAATTTTTTTTCGCAAGTCATCATCAAATCATTTTCTATTTTACCTTAAATACTCCTCCGTACCAGAAGAGAATGGGTTGAGTTGTTGAGTATGAGCGAAGAGAATTAAGATGGAGGATATATATATTTTTATAAAAGATAATAATTGTACACACTTTTTCAGATAGTTTTGGTACAAGGAACACATGTTCCCTGTCCAATACCTAATAATGTATGGCCTTCGAAAATGAACTTTTGTGAAGGAGTGACAAAAATACCTTTACTCAGCAGCTTTTAAGCTGATTACAATAAAATTAGTCCCTGAAAACAAAAAATATATGATATTATATACATATGTGTTTTGAAGGTGTAAAAAGGAAAGGTATACAATAATATACAATACAACAATAATAGTAATCATTATGATGAAATTATTCAAGCAAGTCCTAGGCCAAGTCTTGTGCATTATCACATTTAAATAGGTTCTTTGTTCACGCTCATTTGAAAGAAGGAAATGAAAATTTATGCTGAAAAGTGAGTGTAAATGAAATAATGTCGTTCTGAACTGAAATACAGTTAAAGTTGTTGGAGTAGAAGCCAAAGCTCAACAAATTTTTTGATGATGATGCCCTTCTCATATCGTCTTGTGACAAAGTTAGTTTTCTTCAATGCAGTTATATTTATGTATTATGGAGAAGCTAAGCATTGGAGCACAGCAGCAAAATTATGATGATGTTGATGATATGTGTAAAACTCAAAACAAATAAATTTCAATGGCATTTCACATACCAGCATAGCACACCACCACACAACACTCACGTTTTAAACGTTCAAATGCATTTTCCTTGTTGCAAAAACTGTGAAATACCGTATTTTTCATCCAATGCAATAATTCATCATATAGGACCGCAAACACACCGTGGTCCATATATCAGAAACTATCAGCAACCCATCACATCCTCACCATCATCATCATCATCATATCAGTAAAAACTGCAGCAGTTGAAGTGTGTGTGTGTGTGTGCATTTGTTGTATATATGCAAATGCAAGATGGTTTTTAGTTTTTGTATGCATCTCTCATTCTCATACTCCTTTAGTTAGTAGCACGATACAAGTTTTCATTTTTTAAAACTTCTTCATCATCATAATCAACAGCAACATCATCATGTAGTTCTGCAAGTTTTTCCTTTTAAAGAGTGTTTTTGCAATGTGACGCCGCGCTGATTGTGATTACAGAAGAAGTTTTGTTGTGTAGTTCTTTCTTGTACTCTAAAAAAGTTCCCTTCACACAGAAAAAGAATGAGTTTTTATGTGTGCATTACACATATACATTCATAATACACATGAAAACGGTTTGTGTATCAATATCCAATCCACAATATTCATCAGAATCACACACACACACAAACGCATCAACTATCCATTCACAGGGAGCACGGTACTACAAAAGTTGCCATCCCATGCCATGAGCAATTTAGCCATCAGGAGTGGAAGAGCAATAATAATAATAAGATTGCATTATACATATTGTCGCAAGAGCCACCACTTACTTGTTAAAATGTCGAATGGCCTGTGTAAATGGTGATAGTTTTTTTTTCTGCACGAGGTATGATCATGGTATATGATGGTTACCTGCTTTTAGTATACATACATACATTCATTTCATTATGGACATTTTACACACAGGTATCAATTGTGAGTGAGTTGAGGAGACATGTATTGACTACTATATTTTATATTCCTTTTTTCACTCTCTCTGACTGATTGAGATTTGAGAAACACAGAATTGAATTTGCAAGAGATCAGGTGGGAGAGAGAGAGAAGAAGAGAAGGAGAAGGAGCGACTCTGACTTCTTTTTTTACCTTGCCTTTTTATACATTTTACCTTCATGTCTTGTATTACCACTTGATTCTTGCCACATAATCCATAATACGATAAATATGTATGCACTTCATTTTAACATTGCAATTTGCTTGCTAATCAACCTTTACTTTGCATTTTGCTGCTGGTGCTCCTTCTAGTAGTACTGGTTAGTTGGTTTGGTAGTAGTAGCTGGGCTGCTCCTAGTTTCTCTTTTTTCAAAATCACAGTCATCATCATCATCATCATCCATTTCTTAGTCTTGAAGATCTTTGCAAAACTCATGTTGTGATTGTGGATGATGCTGTTCGTTGCATGCAATATATGCTCAATGCTGCTGGTTGTTGCAACTTGTTATTTTTTTGTCACAAAAACAATCAGTCACCGTCATGCACTCTGTTGATGATGGTGTTGGTGTTGCATTGATCTGGTTATGTTTTTTTTTATATAAAGGGGTGCAGTGCAGTGTGCAGTGCTCTTAATTTTGCGCAAGAAGAAGGTTAATCTTTAAAAAAGGAGCATTTTTTTAATTGTTGTAATTGCATTTTGTTTCCAAATTGGAAGTTCATTTATTTTGTGAGCTGGCGTCTCACAAGCTTATTGTCTGTGGTGTTGCGTGGTGTGGTGTGGTATTTTGATATGAAGTATAGTGCATGGTTTCGAATACAAATTGGCAAATAAGAAGTTTACTCAGTATCATCACTGGTTGAGATTGAGTTGTGTACTGTTTTCTTGGAAATCGATCCTCATTTCATATGTAACCCCTGACCCTTCCTTACATATGAAAGGAAAAATACTAAATGGGGATACATAGACAAGGCTGGAAAATGATTGGATGAACAAAGTAGGCCACTGGAATCCTACTCGTTCTTATGGACTATGGACTACTTTTGTGTTGAGACGTGCAAAACTTGTCCAGAATCCTTAAACGTATAAAAAAATAAGAAGAAGGAAAAAAATAGTGAGCATGAGATGTGAGAGAGCATGAAAGATACATGATGGGTTTTATTCATCGTGCCTAGCCTTCTTTTTCATGAAGAAGAGAACAACTTGGTTTTTGGCAGTTGTAACTTTTGTGTGCAAAACGTAGGCTTGTACAATTTTATGAGAATGTGAAATAGGAATTTCATGATTTTCCTCACGCGTCTTTCTTTATACTTTCCTCGTATATTATGTTTCTATGAAGAAGCAAGATAGAGAGTGAAGGTGATGTGTAGTAAAAGTGATTAACGGCTATTTTAGACTAGAAGGAGAGGTGGTGAGTAAAGATGTATACATGGTTAAATATTGAGTATCATTTCCCAAGTGTTTTACTTTGAAGACTCCTCTCCACCTTTATTTCAGTCCTTTTTTGGAAACAAGAACGCTTTTCAAGTACTCTTGAGAGTAACACTACAACAGCGTTTTCTCTTCAAGCTCTTGCTGAGATTGTGGCTCAAACAACATAACATGCACTTAGCTGCTGATGAAAAGTTTACATAAGTAACGTCAACATCCTTTTAATAAATTGAATTGAGCAAATTGAGTTGGTATCATCCTAAAAAAGTCGAGTGTAATGGTTATGGTGGTTATGTTCATAAAGTGGAGAATATGTTGCTATTGATTCCTGGAAGTGGAGCACCCCCACCATCATCATATAGATGTTCATTTCGAGTCGGGTTTGTGAGACCTCCACATCAGCCGCATCAGCAGCAGAGGATCCAACCAGCACCACCACCACCTCATTCACGGCATCACCGCCACCAGACCCAGTATCTATCATATCGGTTGTCACAAAGTGCTAGTAGGCGTCCCATCTGTTTCCTACCTCGGGTGGGTAAAAGCTTCAAATACACACATAAATACACACAAGGCTCTCTGGTTGAGAAAAGTGACCGTGCTAAATGGCATCTCAAGAGTCAGAGAGAACGTGTTAGATTTTTAAGTGATATCAATTAGCAATTCTTGCTGATTGTAAATTGCCGATGGCCATTAGCTTTCAAGTTTTTGGCCATTTTGGTGGCTTCACCATCAAAGCCATCATATCATATATCAAATGGCAGCGCAACAGTCGCAAGGAACAACTTGTTTCTTTGTCGAATTATTCTTAGTGACCTACATGATAATACGCTAATGAAGGGAGCAAAAACTGCTTTGAGCTTTTGAAACCTTTTTTAAAAACAAGCTGATTCTAAGTAATCACATTGATCATAATTTATGTTCATTTAAACAGGAAAGTGGTGATCCAACCGTTGCAGAAAGAAGGTATGGTGGACCACCGGCACGAGATGCGGCACTCGTCATTCAACGGGCTTACAGAAGGTAAGAAGAAAAAAAGAACAGAATCCCAGCTTTAATGAATATCTTAATATCTCTTTATGCCCTCAAGTAACGCTATCGGTTATGTCATGGCACACGAAAAACATAATATTTCTTAATATGGAGGAAATGATTGAGCACGAATCGTGGAGAATATATGTATGATTATGTTTATGATTTAGTAAGTAAATTGCGAATTAACTAGAGGTTTTCCACCAACAGTTTCCCAATATCAGTTCATAATCACAGATTAAAAAAAACTTTTGTTGAAGGGGTTGCCGACCAAGATGTAGTACAAGTACACAAGTATCATACTTGAAAGTATGTAATGATAACGTGCTAGCATAAAAAGAATGGGATGAAGATGGTAAATTGTAATGTCAATTTAAACATCTATCATCATTCAGGCATTCAACTAGTCACAAAAAAAAGTATGTAAACTACCTACAAAGAAGTTTGTTAGCAAATCATCATCACCATCAAATTTAAAATCATCAGCATGACTATATAATAATGGCATCCATATTCCATTGCATAAAACTAAATGACATGGTTAGCAAAGCTCACGCTAGGAAGATGTAGTATTTTTTAACAGCGCTGTCATAATTAACTTGGGCAGCACTTCACTACTCCGCACGGGACCATTATTACCCAAATGGGCTCACGACAACTTCAACTGACGAGTTAAAACATTTCTTTCCTCCTCCCACCATCATATCAATGTGCAATGTAACATTTGTTGTTGAGAGCTTGCTGCTAAATAAACCATTTATATGGATAGATCCTTTGTTTTCCATTATGAATTGCATACATACACGCAAATGTCTTCCATTTTGCTAATGAATCTCGTCAAAATGAATGCCATTCTTCAGACACGGGTCAACAAATGAATGTAAAACTAGAAAAAAAGGGATTATTATTACTATTCACAAATATGATGGTCATCTCCTGACCATCACTCATGTCACATTTAACATGACTTTGGATGAAGATCGAAGAATTATCCAAAAAAACAACAACAACTAGAAGAACCTCATTTGCGAAAGAACATAAGATTGAAATGCATGAGAGGAACTGGAACCTATTATTTACTCTCCGACTGACCGCACTTCATACGGAAGACATTGTGTTTATTGTTTGTTTGTTTGAGTTGAGGACATTGCATGATGACGGTGATGGAATAATAGACTCCAAGGCACGAACGAACGTTAGCGAAATGGCCAAAGCCAAGAGCGACTTCCTTCTTTTAGGTTTACAATATAATATTTTTGAAGATTTACGACAGCCGATGACGCATAGAACATGGTTTATAGTTTGGCTCTAAGTGGAGTAGAATGGCAAGCGAAAAATTGATTGTGATGTTATAATGGACAGCTAATTTGGAATTGATATCGGAACCGATGCCGATAGAATGCATGCAAAGAAATATGATCATAATATGTATATAAATGGAGGGGGACTGTTTACATGGGCTGATTTCATGATTAAGGTACTTTGCAATTCAGAATGGTAATTTATGACATAAAGTGGATGCCCTTGACTGCTGTTTGAGTACCCCAAATCCAAATAGGTTGTTGTTTGTTAGTTTTGTATTTTGTGGCTGGTTCTATTATCTACAAACACCTGCCTAGAGATTGCATAAATGTATATATGCAATTAGGTACAAATTATCCAAGGTATGTATATGTTGTTAGTGTGCCATTTCATATCATGTCCACGTGATGATAGTATTGTGCCATATTATTTTGGTCATAAACATCATAATGTTATTTTGCGTAATGAAACAAGACACGTTGATAATTGACAGGGTGAAAGGTTATTTGTATGCGTGCTAAAATATGCCGATATGACATGACATCAAACGTATGCCAAAGGAGAGTGCAACAATTAAGTATCTTTTTAACCTATAATTTGCAGGTATAGCATGGTGAAGGAGTTTCAGAGAATAAAAACTGAGCGAAGACTCTCCAGAAGAATAAACAATAACGCAGCAGTTGCAGCTGGAAGCAATGCGTAAGTAAAGCATTTGCATATTATGGTTTTCCGAAAAATGGAAGAATTATAAGGATAAAATGTTGAATTGATTATCTAACGCAATTGTTGAATTATTATTTGGGCTTCTCATACAGTTGCTCAATCTGTATCGATCTTCACGAGCCACACTCATCCCATCCAACAAGTGCCGAGGTGGATGCGCTGGAAGATGAGTTTGAAGATGCATCTCTTACCTCATCCTCCAATGAGCTACCACCCCTGCCTATCTCCGACTGTGCTGAGGTGACTGAGGTGGATGTTGAAGTAGATCATGCCATAGTTTCTTCCGCAAACCATCATCATCATCAGCACCACCACCAGCACACAGAAGATATCTCGTCTACTTCCTCCACTCATGTTCACCATCATGGTCAACACTACGTATCCCATAATTACCACCAACAACAACAGCATCATCTACAGCAGCACAATTTGAGCAGTCGGAGTCAGCAGCTTCATTATGCAAGTAACAGTGTAGTTGGTCAAGTTAGTAGCAACAGTGCCACTGCTTCATCTAGTCGGTTATCCCATCATCATCAACAGCAACGGCATTTTAGCAGCAGTCACCAAGCTGCTGCTGTCGCCGCCCACCCCCATTCCCACCTCCAACAACAACACATTCCGCCATCATCATCCCATTCGCAGTCGCAGTTTCCATCTTCGCACCAGCAAAAACAATCCATAAAGTCACAGCAGCCAATCCAATTATCCTCTAATACATCTGCACCTAATTTAGTGGCCAACTCTACCAATTTGTCATCTACTACATCTTCATCTTCAGTTGGTCCAAATGGAGGGCTGGTTCCAGGAGTAGTGCCGCTTGTTCCGTCTTTAAATGTTTCACCAAATATTTCATCCTCTTCAGCCTCCACACATCTGTCGCAATCATCCCTGCCAGTGTCCTCGGTGGTGGTGGATAAACAGAGAACGCCAAAGAACTTGTCTGATGGAGAAGCAGAAATTTTACGTAAAAGACTGTATCGGGTAGGGCTCAACCTGTTTAATAAAAAACCTGAAGTTGGAGTCGCATATCTTGTGAAAAAGAAGTTTTTGGAAGGGACTCCACCTCATGTTGCCAGATTCCTTATATCAAGGAAGGGTCTTAGCAAGCAAATGGTTGGAGAGTATTTGGCTAATCTGCAGAGCCCTTTCTCCATGTCATGCTTAGAGTAAGTCTTTATTATAACCGAGTTAGTGTTCGACTTGCAAAAAACAAATCCAAACTTTTTCTAACGATTTATTTTTTATTGTGTTTAGGCATTTTGCTAGTGAAATTGACCTCGCTTCAATGCCAATTGACTTGGCGCTGAGAAGATTCCAAACTTTTCTCAGAATGCCAGGAGAAGCACAAAAAATTGAGAGAGTTATGGAGTCATTTAGTAGACGTTATGGAGTGTGCAATCCACATGTTGTGTAAGTTTCCACTTTTGTATTTTGCTTAAAACGCTGCTTAAAATTTTATCAGGCCTAGTTTTTAACATCATTTTTTTTGTTTTACCTAAAAAATTGCAGCTCACAATTCCGTAACGGAGCAGACACAGTATTTGTTCTTGCATTTGCCATCGTAATGTTGAACACCGACTTGCATACACCACATTTAAAACAAGATCGTCGCATGAAACTGGAAGACTTTATCAAGAACCTCAGAGGCATTGATGATGGTGGGGATATTGATCGTGAGATTCTTGTAGGAATCTACGAAAGAATTAAGCAATCCGAGTTTAAAACTGGTTCAGATCATGTAACTCAAGTAATGAAGGTTCAGCAGACCATTGTTGGAAAGAAGCCGGTAAGAATTACTTTAATTATTATTATAAATATTTGTATCATCATGATAATATTCTCCCAAGAAGGTAATAATACTAAAATAAATGATTTTGCTTTGATATATATAGAATCTGGCACTACCACATCGAAGATTAGTTTGCTATTGTCGACTGTATGAAGTGTCGGACATTAACAAGCGTGAAAAACCAGGTTCTCATCAACGGGAAGTGTTCCTATTTAATGATATTCTGGTACTCACAAAAATTTTCCACAAGAAGCGCAACGCTGTCACCTACTCCTTCCGCCAAAGCTACCCCTTGTCAGGGATCACCTTGGCCATGTTCTCAAATCAACACTTTGATCACGGTCTATCCCTCAAGCGTGGAGACACTGTGCTCCTGAATCTCAATGCACGGAACGAGCATGATCGTGCAAAATTTACAGAAGATTTACGGGAAGCCATTGCAGAGTCTGATGAGATGGCGAGGATTGAGAGCATTTCCAAAGAAAACAGAGATCGGGATTCTGGTGTAGATGTGGGGAAAATCAAGAGATTTAGCAACTCCCTACTTGACATCAGTGATCAATGTAAGCCATTATTATCCAGACTAAATTTTCCTCTCTTTTGTATTCTTGAGGATTGTAATTAACTAATGATTTTTTCTTCCATCCTGATAGGTAAACCAATTCGCAGAGGCAGCTGTGGCTCTTTAGATTCTGGCATGTCAGTGTCATTCCATTCTGACGAAATCCACCAGCAGCAACACCACAACCAACCATTAGGTCCTAACAACAGTGGAGGAAACAATAGTCAGACCAGTCATGCACATTCTCACTCCCACCATCACCACCATCATCACTCCCATCTTCAGCAAACGAGTAGCAGCAACAATAGCAGTAATTGCTCTGCTTCCAGTCAAATTAGCCATAACTAATTAAGCAATACTTTATAAGGTACACATTTAGAGTACGAAAACAATACAAGTATTACCAATTAGGTTTTTTTTGCAGTTTTCTGTTGATGCAAATTTGTAGACTATGCCGTGTTATATCGTGTTTGTCATTGTCATTACCACATTTGCCATGTTGTTTAATTGACAAGTATGTGTAATGATAGTTATATCAAGTCAGGTTTTTGCATGTTCAAAATGTCTTTTCATCCAAGATGCTTTACGTGTTTTTCTCCTCCGGTTTAGTTCAAAAGTAATACATAAGAATACATAGTTCGATCGGACGCATATAGGTACGTAGCTAATAATCATAAATATATTAATTATGTAATGTATAATAAAAAACAAGTAAGTGCAACGTTTCGTTTAAAATCGTTTAAAAAATAATAAACAACAACACATTAATAACTTGCTTATGAAAATAAGAAAAAATATTGTTAATTAACTGTAGAGAATTCAATGGTAGATTGTAGGTAATATTATTATTAATAATTATGCGTAACATAATTTACAATAGTAAAAACTCATCATCTTCATATAAAATATGATATGGTGAAATCAACCTATTTATACCAACTTTTTGAATTTTTCAAGTCATTCTGTAAAGTAAAGTAATAATTGGATAGGATAATAAGTAATAATTCTTCAGTCTATAAAAATTTTCTAAAAAGATTAAAATCTAAACTAACAATTTGGTAGAAACGTTTCCAATCTATTCAATAAATTAATGAGTGAGCTAAAAATTAAGTCTTGGTCATTATTGGTATGTATGTATACACACACACAATTAACATTAAATTCGCGCTTCCGTTTCTCTATTTCTATTTTTAACAAAAAGAAAAGTCTAAATGGAATTGGTAGAGAAGCTTTATCTATTTAAAAAACTAATTTTGAAAGCCTATAAAAACATTGTGAGTCATTCATGATATTTTTCTCATTGGAACAAAAAAAACTATAGCTTAATATAAATACTATAAAAGTCCTGTTCAGCGAAGAGTTTACTTTTTTCAGAAGGACCGAGAAAGATTTATAAAAGAGAAAGAGAGAGAGCCAATAATACCACTAACCAAACTAACAGAGAATGCGGAATCATCATATTAAATTGATGATTTTATTTAAAAAACGAGAATTTAACTAAAAATTTATTATTATTGCTGGATCAAAAAAGAAAAGTAAAAAGTATTAACTTTTTTGGAACATGAGCATTGATAATAAAACTTAATAATTTTTACTAGTTTGATTTCGAAAAAGGACATACATACTACTATACTACCTAGGCTATAATGCTATAGTAGATATTAAATGATAGGGAAAAGTGAAAGGAAACAAAAGTCAGTCAAGTCAGATAATATTATATATATGTATTTAATGGTATTAGAAAATATGTAAATGTCATATTATGTATCAGAGGAAAAAATTTTCCGCCTCATTCATTCATGATTATGATGTTCACAAGAAAAAATTTCACTTCGTTCGAGTAATATATACTTATGTAATTGCGTCTTTTTCTGCAAGAAAAAATAATGAGTCATTTAAAGAGAAAAGTCTTTATGAGATGATGAAGAAAAAAGTTGAATAAAAATGAATATAAAAATAAATCTGTTTTTTTTTTGTGTTTCCATTTCATTTATTTATTTTTTCAGTTAAAGAAAAAGCTGAGGAAAAAATTCTGTTTTTGAAGATTTGAAGTGCTGGAAGATACATAAATCATTCTGTGTGCCTGGATGGGTTGCATAAGAATAATAAAAACATGGATGAATATAACTACAATATATAAAGGGTTTGCCAACAAGAACAGTCATAATGCTGCATTGAACCTGCTGTGAGTTAGAAACTATGAAAAAAAGTAGTAAAAGTATTCAACACAAAAAAAACTTGAGAACTTCTGGCTTTGTTTCATAAATTAAAAACAAGACGCTAGACCCTCCACCATACCACTCCCATGTCCGGATGCTATTCCATGATTTGTTTTTCACGGTGTTTCGAAATCCGCTAGGCCGATAACGTTCTTGTGAGCAAACTCGTTGCTATCCTTCTTTGCCTTCTTGACTAGGAAGTGGAGCATTACGTTCTGGAAAGTATCGTAGTCCACAGCGTCTACAAAAAAAATATGGAAACAAAAAAATTAGAAAGTATTTTTATCCATACAGTGCGCGCACATCGAGGAGAGGAGGAGATGCCAGGATAAAATCCTGGCAAAGTGCGTGTGTGACGATTATGAGAGATTTAGTGCTGCGTTTGACTTTAGATGCGTAAGTAAATTTTGGAATTTGACTATGGTTCACTAAATCACATTGGAAAGAGGAAAGCAGGAGGGTTGGGGATTGATAGATTGATTAGATTTACGATTACTATAAAATGGAGTTCCAGCGAAAGATTTAATGTCAGCTTAAAAGCTATTTTTAGAACACAGGAGGTGTGTTGTATGTACTATAAAAGCTGTATACTAGCTACATATGAATCATCCTATACGGAATTCTTGACCAAAATGAATCGTTAAACTGACGAGGTTTTGAACGGGATTGATCTTATAAATTGTAATTCATCGAGGTATGTTATAATAGACTGCATTGTAAAGTTAGAAAATACATAAACGTTAATACAAACATAAATTTTGTGTATGGAAATTTGATAGCATGCTTGTGTCATTTCTGCGAAATTATGAGAAATTTATTGGTACATAGTAATCTCTAATCACGTAGATATTATAGCTCCAAAAGTCAGAGTGCGTACCTTGATATTCGGGTCCAGGGATTTGTGATTGAATTTCTGATCCGTTAACGCTCAAATCCGCGGCTAGTTCGCGAAGTAGAGTTGGCATCAGTTCACTTTTGATTTGTCCAGATCGGGCATGAGCGAGAAACATCTTTTCCAAGACTATTTTAAACAAACACTAATTAATTAAACATTTCTTATTTTATTATCAAACTGAGAAAAAGGTTCACATACGTGTTTCAGACTCCTTCTTTACTTTGAACTCCTGCAAAAAATACATTGAAAATTTAAAGATAAATATTAATCATACAATAATCAAGTATAAAAACTTTTGTTAATTATTATGAAACAAAATAAAAGGGTATTTGACTATATCTCACCATTTTTGAAAATCTTCAAACTTTGGCACAGAAGTAGGCACCTTACGCACACACTGCTCTTGTCGCTGGCTTCACTCTCAAAGAGAACCTCGAGAGAAAGAGGAACAAAGAACTAGGCACGTTCAGCTCCACTGGCTTGTTGAGAATCTTGTCGGGAAGCAACTACTTCCGGATCTCCAGCGAACATTCGCTTTTAACTTTCTGCTCTCTCTCCTTCTTCTCCGCCTCCACATCCAGAAATACACCTAACCATCCAGCTAGTGACAAAGTGAATTGCATCCAAGAGTTTTTGCTTAGTCTCTCGAACATTTCAGTCTAATTATAGCTCGGTTGAAGTTCGAAGAGTAACTTCTTTAAGAAAAAAAAGTAACTTCACGGGTTGAGATGAGATGATACGGATTCCATCAACTGCTCTTACTTGTTGAAATATTTTTCTCATCGTTTGTAAAACAAAGATTTTTTTTGGCTTGAATAGTTTTTTCATGTATCTCATCCCTCCGTAAAAGTTTCGTTACTATATTCGGCTTTCAAACTCGTTCGAATCAAGTCATATTACGTTTCATGCGTGAGAAATAAAAATATGCTGGTGCTTAGACATCCTTGCCCTCATCCCTATAAATATTGATGTGGTGTAATTTGCCTAAGTAGCTTTGATGCGTAAATGCCAGAGGAATTTTAATTTATCCATTGTAAATGCTAATTTAAGCTGAAGAATCTTTTTCTTGTACTTTACAAGCAACAAGAAAAGCAGTAGTAATGGGATCAGGATTTGTTTTACTTGTGTTTATTTTTGTGCACATAGTTTAAACATGTTTGCATTGTAACAAAGTTTAATTAAAGTAATACTTTAGGCTTATTATTGCTTAAAAACTTAACATTCTACTACCATATAAATCACATTTTGTATGTAATATGAAAACCCCTCTTGAAATCTTGCAAAATTAATACTTATATAATACAAAACTTTTTCATCAGAATCAATACTGGTTAAGATTTTGTTGAAAGGTTGAAAGAGTGAAACACTGAAATGTTATTCACAGTGTGACTATTTAATTACACTTGCAAAATAGATAAAACAGGCTGAGCAGTAACTGTAACTACTCTAAAAAAGGCGGTACGTGTTATATTCAGATTTGTTCACTGGTCATAGTTAAAGTTTCGAGCTATTCTATACTACATACATCACCAATAATACAGACGTGTATTTGCATTGTTACACTTTGTACACTGTAAATACCTATTAACTGGGTTTGTCAAGGTGTAGAAAAGGCAGAAAAAGATTCCGATAATGTTTTTCTAATCAGTCCACTTAACGACTTAGCACTCCGTACTTAAACCTATGATCACTGATCGAAGATCGCACCGGAAATTATTCACAAGAGATTCAAATTCTGCCAGCAGAGCATACGTAACCTCACCTTCATCACCAGTTGCCTTAATGTACATTTCTTACTATACATAATGCTAATAGAATACTGCATTATATTGTATTGTACAAAGAAATAGAAGAGAATTTACCCTAGCCTAGCTGGGAATTCAGTTGGAATCTGAAGCTATCATGGGTATTTCTACCAAGGGCGCCACATATCTTTGTTCGGAGTGCCAGAGCATTCATCTGGACTTGGTGCAGGCAAACTAGGCATAGGCTCAACTTTCACTACCCTGACGGAGTTTCCGCTAGATCTTGAGTTCATATCTTCATCCCCATCGCTTTTTAAAACCTTTCCAATTGAAAAATCAATGGGATCCCCAAGGGTACCACCACTAACTCGGGCTAAGGATGACCTAGTGGAGCTGCTGAGGAGTTCACTTGAGGAGGATCCGAGATCAGATTGATCAGACAACCCGCTATCATTACGTGACGAAATGGAAGACATATGAAGCATCGATGGTGTAGTGCTAATAGACTCATGCGAAGAGCTAGAAATATTCAGAGATGGTGGTGGGGAAGACGGTGGAGTCAAACGTCGAGGAAGTGTTGATGCCACAGCAAAAGCTGACATGAGTCTTGCACTTGTAGCATTCGTAGCATCAAGAGCCGAAGAAGGCTGATGATGATGATGATGTCGAAGAAGATTGTTGTTGAGATCATCTGAGATTGAATGCTGCGGTGGTGGATGTAGATGAGTAGCGCTGCTACTATGCCGTAATGATGAGACAGCCGCTGCAGCAGAAACCATAGAAGGTGGAGATGAGTGAAGACCGAGTGCCGGAGGCACAGCTCCTGGGAAGGTTGCACAGGGGTTGGCCACAGGGAATGGAACTGGTCCGGAGCCAAAAGGAGTTGGACCCACTTGTTGAAGTCCATTTACACAATTCCCAAGATGATCCAAAAGTCTGTGACGGACGCCTGGTTCCGCCCCATCCATTCTTCCCATATATCGATTCACCTGAAAATTACAAAAGAGAAGCAATTGAATGATGATGCCTTGTGCCATAAAAAGCAAGATGAAAAAAAGTTAATTACATCAAAGAGTTGCTTTACATGGAAATTGAGAGAAAATATCTTTTTGATTTTTTTCCCTTCAAGAGTCATTAACAACATTTCTTTCACACTAGTCTAATCATGTTTTTTTACCTCTGTAACACACTCTGAAAATCCATTTTTGAAACGGTGGAGCACAGTGGGATCTGTGGCCATTGCTATAGCTAACTGGTTCCTCTGAATGTTTTGTAAGTGTCGAACCGTAAGCTCTAGAATGTCAGCCTTTTCCAGTTTTGAATGTCTTGCTGGGTCCTTTTTCATCGCTTCTAGGAGAATATTTTTCAGGTCATTGAGGCAATTGTTGATCCTTGCCCGACGACGCTTCTCCATAATTGGTTTGTTGCTCTAATCACAAGAAAAAGAACAATGCAAAAGGTATTTAGAAAGATAAGTTACAAATTGGGGGAACTTGAGACTCCCTTTACTTTCCCAAGAGATAGACTTCATTTGTATGCTTTTGCATTAGCAACATATTATACATATGATAAACTAGATATTTAATGGTTTTTAAAATTACCTTCCGCATTTCTGATCTGTTTCCAGAGCCGTGTGAGTGGTCATCTCCTAATAAACCTCCAGCCATTGCGAGTAAATCATCATGATCATGATCAGTATCATCATGATCGTGGTCATCAGCATCGACCATTGTAGAATATGAAAACTTATTTGTAGTCGAGTCCACCTTCATTGTAACCAATGGACAAGTTTGTCACACAACACTTTCCACTTGTTAATCAAAAGAAAAGTAACTGATTAATTAAATGTTACAAAATGATCGAAAGTAAACTTTAAAACAACAAGTAACTCAATAATTATTATTAACAACAAAACAATTTCTAAATCATAAGAACCGAAAAGTAACAAAACAAAAAAAAATTGTCGTAGAGGAATTTTTCGGTGTTGCGGTCAGTTCAGTAGTCAGGCGCAGAATGACTTCACAAGCCCATCATACCCGAAGTTGAGAGAACAAAGTTACATAAAAAAAGAACTTTTGGGGGACATGATGCAGTGACTGTGTGAGAAGATGCGGATAAGGATTATTGTGTGTGCTGTGCATGCATGGTTATTTAATTGTTGGTGTTGGTGGTGGTGCAAGATGCTTATGCCTGGCCCTTGGGAAAGATGTTGTCTGGCATGTGCAGTTGATCATTGATATTCCGATTACACACACACATCGCATACCCATGCAATGATGATGTTGATGATGGTAAAGGAGTAGGGAGAATATTAGGGAATGGGAATAGCGATACATTGGAAAAGAAAGGAACAGAGGTGGTACGTCGCCCAAAGGCATGCAAGACGAACACAACACAAACTACTACTACCATGCAACTTATTTTTTTGTCGATGCTCACGTTCACGCATTCATGTGCTGTAATCACAAAGATGTGGATCGGCACGGCAGCAGGACCGTGGGAACGAATTTTTTTTGTGAACTTTTTTTCAAAGTGAACTGACTTGATGGTTAAATTGAAGATGTTGTTGATATGACCCTACACACACCGTATAATCTCTTATATATTGGATCTTTCTATAGATATAAAGTGAACATGGGATATATGAAGGTTTTTATGATATATGGCATTATTAACGTACCCGGTTCCCTCCTCTCTCTTTTTCTCCTTGTTTTTACCCTGCGTCAAATTACAAACTACCTGTGCACATCACGTCCAAAAATCCTTTACCACATACCAGCAAACATATCATCAAAACTAGCTTTTTGGTCTTTTCATGAATTAAATTGAAGTACAATATTACCAAACGATGATGATGATGGTGATGCTATGCCTATATATTCTGCTCCATATCTAAATCGATATATTCCTTAGGGGGAATGTGCTCTTCTCTAAGAATCTCGTCTTTTTTACTAGTTTTTTGGCATAGTGCTCATATACTTTTTACATGGTATATTTGATGTATAATATTCATATAAGCAAAATCAACCTGTCAATATTCAAGAATATTTGAAGAGAAGATGAAGACAAGATGATGGTGATGATAGGGGTAAAATTGCAGGAGCCTTTGTTAATTTGATTAAAGTGAATGTCTTTATGTCTCAAGCTTCTCATTATCTTAAAGTCATTGAAACCAATCCCATTTCCCAACCCAGATCATCTCATATAAGTAATCATATCGATGGGATTTCGTAGCATCTGGTGTGCTTAAGATCCGGACAATTGACATGTCCAGTTTTGGCAAAGGGTGAGTGGTGCATACTAAAATGAATGATAATGAGGATGGGTGTTAATGAAGCGCCGTAATTACGGGAATGAATGAGCTCCACTTCAACTCTGGAAAGAATGTAAACGGATGGAGTAACCTGAGATAACACCACCAACATCCTTGATCTTCATAAATAAAAATATTTTGTTGAAGAGAAAGGATCCCCGAGCCATATCCGTCTATGGTTTTTAAGGAAGTAGCTAACCTGAAAGGTGAACGTGATGGTGATGATGCTACAAGATAGATACCGAATTAGAACGACAGATGCGCTTATAAAAGTTGAAGTTGTAAAAATACCCTGTTTATAAATGCAGGTGAAACGAGTGCAAAGCCACTACATATACTCATGTCATGCAGAATATTTTTGTTTGTTTAGAAAAGAAGAGAGGGTAATGTTGATGTGATGGTATGGTACTACGGTACATTGCGCTTGCAATGTCTTTTGTTGATGTATCGGAATGAATGAGCGTGTGTTGCATTAAAATCCGTCTTCTTCTGGCTAAATGTCTTTTTGTGGGAACAAATCGGACCTTCAGTTCCCAGGAGCAGATCAGCATCAAATGTTGCATAGTGCATTTCATCGTATATATATATAAGCTGCCCCTCGTACTTACTTACTTACCCTGCTTTCTGCTTTTTCCATTATGCATGCACTACTGACAACATAAAGCATCACATCACTTTATATCTCTTGCAGTGAGGTCTGATGTATAGGTATGCAATGCGTAAGTAAAACTATTCCGCAAGGCAAGACTTGACACTCAACAATGCTATACACAATATACACATGACAAGAGTATGAGGGAGAAACGATAGGGTTGAGTTGATCTGTAAGTAACCGCATGCCTCTGTTCTCTCTGCTACTCTTCTGTCTCTACCTATTACTATTACTGAACACTGATCACATTACATCTAGAATAAAATTATATATTCTGCCATACGTTCAGTTCAGGTTATGTGTTATGTCATGTCTTTGTTATGTAAGCTCATTAAACAACTTTAATACTGCAGTTTTACCCGGTGCAGGCGATTGTCATGTTAATGTCAATAATGCCACCGTCAATTCATTTCACCTGCAAAATTGCATCACACACTCATTATGCTACCGTCTTCGTGAATGCATACACAGGCATAAGCCAATATATTATACTATCCTACCACTAATTAATTGAATATACTAGAATTTTTTTATCACACTATAAACATGAAGCACACATAATTTTAAAAGATGCTAATGACAAAAAGTAATCTTCGGTATATTTAGCACAAAATAGAATAATATGAGTTTTAAAGTAGGTTAATATTTATCAGTTTATGGCACTTGTAATTGGTAGAATACAAAATGGAAGAGTTGAAGAAGGCTTGGATGAAACACTAGTATTTCGTATGAACAATGATCATCATGGCAGTTAATAAACTCTGGTATTGTTTCCAAATAGGAAGATATTTGGTTGTATGCTTTACATTTGTAAAGTAAATTAGGTTTTAATCAATTGTTTCAAGATAATCTGCATACATGAAATAATATCATTGATACTTTCCTCTCATAGAGTACAAGAAGATGCTGGTGTGTCATGTTATAACTTTTGCTAATCACGGAAATAGTAAGGATGGATTTAATTATATTCCAGCACAAATTTTCAAATTATATACTTATTTACACCTTAGCGAATTACATGATTTAACGTCGGATAAATATGGTTTAAATGTTATAAATAAGTTTTCTAAAAGGAGAAAGTTTCAATAATGTTGAAAAGGAGTAATTGTCAAACTCCAGACGGACGTTTGACCCTTCATGTGTGTTTAGCTTCTTTGCGTAGTTGGGTGATGAACACGGTAAGAACTAGTGAGTGGCTGTTTTCAAAATTATTTCCTTCTTCCGGCATCATTCATCACTTTGGGTAGGCCAAGAATGGAGTTGATGAGTTCAGAATTTCGCTTTTGTTGTTGGTTAAACCAAGGGAGTCCACCCATATAACCCATGGCTGAAATTCGATGTGCCTTTATGTACCTTTCTAAAATTTCGGCTGCCTGTTAATTTGGAAAATATTATTGTTAAAAATTTGATAAATTATAATTATGAGTGAAAATTGTTATGAATTTACCTCAGGATCGACTTCACCATTACCACTAGCTGCTGATGCCATATTCGTGATGGATATCACGACTACACACACTGAGAGAATGGCCAATAAATACTTCATGTTTGGAAATTTAATGTTTCCGAAAGATTTTCGAAAAAAATATGTTTTGTGTCGTGTTAAAATCTGAATAATTTTGATACGAGTTTTTGCAAAATGGTAGGCTGGAATAATGCAAGAGACTTGAAACTAGACTGTTGTAAGAATGAATGAGTTTCCCATTGTTCCCATCTTTTTATACAAATCTCAATACCAACTTCTTCTGCATCTTTTACTCATCCATGTGAATGTAATTTGAGGGGATACAAAAAGTATTCCAATTCAATATCATATCGTATCTGAATTAATATAGTAATCAGATCATTGGAGCGTGCAATGTATATAGCATACGCATAACATTTTTTTATATGAACATCCTCATCTTCGTCTCGGGGAATATGTTACAGAGAATATAATCTGTTGGTGACAGGTCATTTCACAGTCGGATTGGAATCTGAATGGCTATTTTGTGAACAAATGAAGGAAAAGGCTTAATAGTATAGTTATTACGCATTCAACTTGTGAATGAGTTTTGTTTTCTCAGCCAACAAATAACACAGGTTTAACGCTTTCTCCGATAAGAGACAGTTGATGATGATATGATACAATTTCTTGAATTGCTAAATCAGTCGTTGTAGAAGGAAAAAATAAGATAAAAAACGTAGGCAGTGAGCATAAATTAATAGAAAGGTGTTCAATAATAAAAAGCATGTGTTACTAAACGTGAATTTTGAAAAACAATTTCATTGTTTTAAATTCTAAATTTGAAGAACTGATGTATTTACAATTTATGAATTTATTTTATGAAGAGTGAAAGCTCCGGATATTGTGTGTGCGTAGTTTCGTTGTCGCATGGTCGAGCACATGATTATTTAAGATGCGCTAATACACGAACAAATAGATTGCCTTAAAGCTCACCTGTGGCTTGCTACGTACTACGGCTTAATGTACATTTGTTGCATGATAAATGAAATTTTCTTACGAAACAATTTTTTTTTGTATTTTTGTTAAAGTTGAATGAATAGACGTGGGTGGTGGGTTACTTACGTCCCAAAAACTACTTGAATATGTAACAATAAGGCTATGTTTCAATTTGGTAATTTATTGAATCATTTTTCATTATAAGATTTCTTTGGTAGTGACAAAAAATGCCTGCTTCATAATATTATATAATATGTAATTTGTTTGATAAATTAATCAACATCAATTTGATGCTTAATATCCATGAGATTGAGCGAAGTGACAATGTCAGCAGCAAGCTCAACAGGTCCTTCAAATGCGCTAAAGTGTCCACCAGTCTTGGCTCTTGTGAATCTCACAAGATTTGGGAATTTGTCAATTAAAGCGAATTTAGGTTGGGCCAGCAACTCCTTGGGATAATTTCTGCAGCTGACAGGTACAGAAGTGGGAACAGAGTCGAGGGAAAGTTGAGTAGATGTTAATGGATTCAGCGCTTCAGCATAAATTCGAAGGAAAGTTGTTGAAGATTTGCCAACCCAATGAATCATCACGTTATCAAGGAGAGTGTCCAAATCAAAAGTGTTTAAAATTCCTCCATCTTCTCTATTCAGCGTGTTCTCATCAGTCCAAAAGGAAAATTTTTCTAGGATGTAGGATGCGAGCCCACTAGGAGAGTATGATAAAGCTATTCCCACCGTATCTGACTTTGTTGCTTGAAGATGGATATAGCCAGTCTCCCGAATGTGGTTCGTGATGACGCGCAACAACGGACTAAATTGTACTCGATCCTCAGCATCGAGGAGAAACTGTGGTAGGGCTAGTGCAGCTCCGAATTTTAGTAGGGATCTTGGATGTAAACTGAAGCACATTGACATGTGTGCTCCTAAAACACTAGAAAATAAAAAAAGGAAATGATCAATTAAACATTTTATGACGCATCCATGTTATATGCTATACGCTTTTGTCATTTTTATGCCTCTCATCAACTTACTTGTCCTTGTACATGGTGGCCATATCCCCCGTTATCATGCTACCCCAATCACCCCCTTGAACATAAAATTTTTTATGACCGAGTCTCAGCATTAATGTTTTCATGATTTGTGCAATTTCGGGAGGTCCTAACCCTGCACGGCTGGAAGCTTCCGAGAATCCAAAACCAGGTAGAGAGGGGATGACAAGCTATCATTTTTAATGAGAAAAATAAAAGTTTAGGAAAAAGTTTTTTTTCTAATATAATAATTCCCTTTGCCATAAGGAGCTTTTACTCTTTCATCATTTGTTGTTTATCAGGATTAATAATAACAAACCTCAAAATTGATCTCGGAATCCTTGGGCTCAACAAGTTGAGGGATTAGTTTTTGGTACTCAATAAATGATCCAGGCCATCCATGCAAAAGGAGAAGTGCTCTCGTCCCTTTCTTCCCTTTCTTTTGAGGTTTCACATGTTGGAAGTGTATTTCAAGGCCAGAGATTGTCGTCTTAAAGTTGGGATACTTGTTCAGCAACGCTTCCCTCGTTCTCCAGTCATACTTGTTCAACCAGTGCTCTTGAACTTTTTTGAGAAACTTTTTGTGGACACCCCATTGGAAGCCGACACCATCAAGTGGATCCGCAACGCGTTCCTCCAAAGTCGCAACTTCCAACTTAAGCCGAGTTTTGAGATCTGTCAAAACTTTCTCTGAGATATTGATTTGAAAAGTTCGGATGGAATTGTCCTCCTTCCCAGCTTTGCGGGAAGCTGGACCCCAAAATTGATTTTCCTGAAGAGTAGGCAGCACTCCATCTTGGAGAAGGACATATCCAAGTAGACCGACGGTAACTGCTACCACAACTGTAATTATGGGAGCTAGAGTTAGGTAGCCCATATTGGATTAATTTATTCTTTGCGTTTACTTCAGAGCTCTAAATTGGTAAATGCCGGTAGGCAGTTGTCGGTCTAGTAAACACTACTGCTGGCCAGTTCAGTTGTACAAACACTTGACAGTCCGCAGGAAGTAGAGAATGAGATGTTGGCAAAGTAAGTGTTTTTGCTATAAACCTACACACAATATCCTTATCCTACACATGAAGATGTACATATTTTTGTATTATGTATGGGCAAGTAAAACCTGATGGGAGACGAGATGTTCTTCTTCATGCCTTGTGGGTTCTCTACTACCCATGAAGGTAGGAGAGTAGTAGCCACCACCGTATAGTGTTGGTATGTGAAACTGGATATTATTATGTGAATCTTCAGCTGTGGCTTCACTTTACAACTCTACAATCCAGTTCCCTTTGAATCAAGTGACTTGGTACATGATTATTCCATTTCGTTTCTATATAACTTGAGTACAAAGTCAGGCAGGTGCATGTAAGTTTTTTTATAGCCTTCGCTTCTGCACAAACAATCTTTATTTCAGAGAAATAATCACTACGAAGATGCTTACTATGCCACTATATACTATCGGAATCCATCATATATCGTTTTTAAGATTTTGATGAGGAAAAAATACAATGGATGAACAATTTCACCATACTCTAAACACAATTTATTGTGTAATGATCTTGTTCAACTTTTTATAAAATTCTATGGGGAATTCTCGTTGCATTATATTTATTTCAGGAATTCGTATAGTGTATTGGCAGAAGCACAAATATACTACTAGATGGATAAAGGCTATTTCTTCCGTCTTTTTTCCTGCTTACACCATGCCTTATGCCACATTTTCCTTAAATGAGGGATAATATGGTACGTATCTGATATCAGATACGTACCATTGTAATTTTAATTACGAGAAAACTTCATTATAGGTACATATGCATTTTATAGATAAATGCATATCGGAACTGGAAGCATATTCGCCCACGTACTTAAATACTCGATGAATAATGCATAAACAACTGTGGTTTTTCCAAACTTTCCAAATATCAACAGTCTCTTGCGTAAAATGAGGAAAACTTGTGCAAACAATTACGTGTGCATGAGACGGTCTTCAGCCCTTCATATTTAATGTACTGATGCCACAAATGTCTGCAACCGCCAGCCAAATCCATACGTAATTAATGTTTCTTTAGAATGGTAAAAAATCTTTAAATAAATGTGTAGTGCATGGCTATTGGAAATTTCAAAACTACGATTTTTATTTATTTGGAAAATTACACTTGGTTGAAAATTGAAGCAAATTAATTATCCTCAATAAACTTGCCTGAATCAGTGATACAGCTGAACAAATTCTAGTTCTTTTCAGAAAATTTACTCATTCTAACAAAAATATTATTCTTCATTAATAAGTTTCTTCCGCGTATTATACCCTTGCTTTAAAAACTGAGTCTGTATAAAAAAAGCCATACTATCTTGCAATTACATTTCTTATAAAAGATTGCTTGTAAAACTTTCATCTACTCATAAAACATATAATATACAAAAAAGGCACGCCAACAAAATAAAATCCTATTATCGCGAATCAAACATATTATTCATCATTGCATAGTCTGATTTCATGTCTTTACTACAACTTCCTTTCTTGGCTAACTTTATCATAGAAATGTATACTATACGTTCGTTTTTGCTCTAAGGAAGAATGTTGGAATCAAATTGTATAGCTTTTTACTATTCTATCCCGTATCTTCAGGTGTACAATGAGCATTCGTAATGCGTATGAAAAAGCTACGTTCCTCCATTATGCATAGAATTCGGATGGAAAAATAGAAACAGTAGGTAAAGTTTGGAAAGTAAAAGGAGTTTCTCTTTTTGGACACAAGTGCAGAAGGACTTCATTCAACTTGTTCATTTTCCCTTTTCAAAATATAAACTTTTGAACTTTGCAATTTCCGTCTTGTTTTACCCATCCCTCACATCACTCATTCAGTTTTTTTTGTATAGGAGAGGAAAAGTCAGTTCGCATTTCGTAAAATCTCCACAACATGATTCATGCATGTCTCTGCTATTTTTCATGCATTGATGTTGATGAAAGAGTTTGGTTGTTGGTCTCTGGTCTGGTCTTTCCAGCAGCTATATATATTATCTCTTCCGTTTTTTGTATGTGGATGTGGTATAACACATAATATGTAGCTAAAACTCTTCATGCATCGCATTAGATGTTAGACTTGAAGGGATCACGGATCAATGACATTTCCAAAAGTCTACCACCACCACCACCGAAACCAAAAGCTTATTCATTGAAATCCATCTATTTCAATTCATGTCAGTCACGATCAAGGTATACGGTTGTGTGGCATATGGGACTGAATGATGATGATTAACGTTTTGCCCCAGGTAAAATGTATTCACTGCAATTTTCTGTGCTGTCGCTTGTTTCAAATAGATTTCTATAAATCTAAAATTCAATTCTGTCCGATTCAACCAAACGGAGACAGTCCTTTAGAACAAAAAAATTCAATGAAAGGTAATGAGATCTATACTCTCTCACGTATCACATATGGTATAAGGCAAGATCAAAAGAGGATGTTTGTATGGCAATGCATTTATGATGACTTCAAAAAAAAGACAAACAGTTTTTGATCAAAATAATCCATCAATTTCTACTTTTTGGCCGCCAACCTAACTAGAAATTTATTGCCGAAACTTGTATTACATATATAAATCATAATAACACACAGTTTTGCATTCAGTACAACACGCAAAAAAACTAGATAGTATAATATATATTATTATTTTTATTTGATGTAAGCCCAAAACCTCTAGAGAAAAAAACTGTCAACAAAATACAAATTACGCATTTAATACAACGGGTTAAACTATGTTGCATTTACAAAGTATTTTTCTTGGTAAGCACACTATTATATATTCAACATCCTACTGAATTCGAGCTTGTTAATTCATTAATAAAATTATTACTTCACAACAAAATACTACAACTAGAATTTAAAGGAAAGTCTTCACCTGGAACATTTTGGTAATTCGCTAATTCGGAGGCAATCGTTGTATTTCATATTTGCATAAATCATTAACTTTTCATACATGATTGCAAAACATTTTTGGAAACAAGTTATTATAAAAACACTGGGTACTTTTTAGATCATGCTCTCGAACGTGAGTCCAATGATGTTAGATAATACTACCTTTTATGTACTAAATTAATCACAAAACAAAACATTTGCAATAATATATATCAACATACAAAGACATAGGAATTTCCTATTTCCGGACAAAATATACATTGCGGCCAAAATTTCATGAACGGGAGCGTTTCAATATCTTTTTCTTTTGTCTTATTGTTATTCGTAAAGTTACATTACAGAACAACATTTTTCTTTGATACTTGATATTACTTAATTTTCCGTTTTAATGCATACTTGCACACTATTACACATGTAGTTATTATCATCATCTCCAAAAATTAATTTTCAACCTATATTTGAGAAAGGAGGTAAATTATTTACTATCAATTTATGCTAGCAATAACATTGTCAATGCCTATTCGACTGAATTTTCTCACTCGATACTTCAAAATACTTTAGATCAAAGAGAAACAGCTAATTATACAAATTATAGTGAGGAAGATATTCAGCTGTCCACTCAACCCGTTTAATAAGTACACAACTTTTCATTGTGCGGAACTTATTTTCATTTCTAAGGCCATTATATCTAGTGATCTTTGATGTTAATAAGATTGTATCATCTACCTTGTTACTTACGTAAAGATGTTTAGGAAAACAACCGAAAACATTTATATTTTCTGAATCTACTACTTTGTGTGCTCATATACCTTGTTAAAGTTTACTTATGCAAACTAACATGTTCGTTAACCATTAAGCCATGATGAATAAATACATATTCTATCTCCAGTTCAATCATAATTTATATCATAAAAGGAGACGAAATAGAATGGCAAGGAAGAAAAGTAGCCCTTTCACAATACAATGCTAGTAATGGTGTGTGTGGCATGGGGCAGTATAGTATTATGCAGTATTATTATAGATATGATTTATTTTTTTTATTTTGGTTTACTAATAGTAGTACTACAGATAGTATCTCATAAAATATTGACAACTACATTTTTCTCCTAGTCTCTAGCTGACAAAACAAGCAATTACTTCTGGTGTGCTCTATGGTAAAGGATTGAATTGGATTGTTACATAAGTATTATTAATCAGGTTCATTATAATAATGCACAAGGAAATCTGACAATTCAATATCCCTTACAAATATATTTGTTTAGCTTCCGGGGATTATGATGACAAAGTCTCTAATAATTTCTTGGCAGGTTTGAGTAATACAATAATTATTATACTTTTTATGTAAAACGACAACCCAGACGAGAAATATTGGACTTTTTGGTTATGAATTATCAATATACTATATTAGGGTACACAGTAATAGATGATAATAATAAATTACATCACAAATCACAATAGCATTGCCTCTTCTCTCTTCTCAGATTAAGAATCTCAATAGCGTGATAATCCAAATATAAAGAGTTAAAATCATCATCAAAAGTAAAGAGTAAACGTTTAAAAGGTACTTGACAGTTAGTTAATTTTTTTACCATTCACAACAGCCAATAAAGCCAATAACTCTTTTCAGGTGCGTAGCTGTCGTAGAGAGGGATCTGATCTGGTTAGCATTCATTTTGGGCAATGAGCAAAGGACTGAACAACATTTAAAGCAAGTTCATGGAGAAAAGTTGATAAGTATATATAGTTTAACTGGTTTTATGTATTATGAGAAAAGTATTGTGTTTTGAAAGTTTTTCACATGCAGATACAGTCTCCGACTCCGTCAAATATACTATAGTAAGTCCCTATTGGATCGTCGTCGTCGTCACAAGATTCTGATCTGATCTACCCTGAGGTGACAAAGGACTCTCTTTCTAGTTATGTGTAGTACTATTGTTTACCATTTCCTAAATTCCATTTTCTATATTTTTATGGAGTAAGTCAATATTATAGCATCATATCAGTTCGTCTGGACTATAATGTTTTTTTTTCGTGCATCATCAATAATTTATTAATACAAATATTATTGTATGATTTCGATTTCTTCATTGCCATAATTAAGGTTTTATAAGGAAGTTTCCATACATATTGTTATGAAATGTAGTTTAGCATCATCTGTCTTAAATATTTTAAAATAGTGATTTTTCTTCCAATCATTATTGTTTAATTATATATTTTTTTTCTCTTCAGTAATGAAAGTAACTCAGGGCACATTTTCTAACAATTACATTTTCTTACTAATAACTTGATTCAAACATTAGATCTGACCCTATACATAATACATTATGTACGCTTAATTGGTCAATTAAAGCCAACCAAAGGGTGACATTCTAGTTGGATGAAAAAAATACATAATAGGAAAGGATAAAGCAATTGACAAGGAGAAAGCTAGATTATATCTCAATAGGTTTCATGTTTTTCTTTGAATCGACTCAACTTCTATTCGGAGCAATGTGATCAGGGGAAAACATAATATGATGATGAAACGTGACAGAGCCCTGTTTTTTTCACATTGTAGTTTCAATCAATGTTTCCTGTTGACAGTGTTTAGTTGCTGTAATGAATATTTGTATATAAATGTATTGATGTTTTCCTGTTGTAAATCCGGAGAATGTTGATGTATGTAACGTGTGCCTCTTCGTTTGTCGGAGAAAAATTATGAGATGGGCTTGTCTTCTACGCTGGGAGTGGTAGCAGTGGGTGTTCCATTGGGTCGGTTAACTCCGTCTGGATTATTAGCACCTGCTGCCTGATTTGCTGTCGCTTCACGCAAAGCCTCGTCAAAACTCTGAACTGACCCCGATCGAGAGCCACCCATTCTTGTCTGCAATTAAATGTAACAAACATAACATGTGAGAGTGAGATGTACCCAAGACACAATTACTTTTAATACTTACACATCATCTTCACAAGAGACAGAAGCGCAAGATAGGCAAGAAGAACAAGGGAAAGTGGAGAAAACAACTTGCTAAAGGAAATAACAGATGCTCATCATGCTCTACTTTCTAACATTGTGTACAACGTATAAAGTACGGTGTAGTGTATGCTTTCCCCTAAGGCTTTCCACAATTTCCTTCCACATGAAGACTAGTGAGTTTTTAAGCCCAGAAAATTGCTCTGTGCAGACAACCTCACCTTACCGTCATCATAATCGACATCCCAACATCAAAGAAGAAAATAACCTTCAAACCCTTATTATATTCGACACCACACTCTATAGTACATTGATGTAAATGCATTGTTGTAAGCCCTGACTTGAATGATAAAACTAAATTTTGTTGCAGGCAGCTTGTCAACAATTCTTTAACTGCGGGCCATAAAGAACTCTTTTACACGAGCAGGTGTAATAGTCGAAAAATTGTGTAGGCAAAAGATTACAATAAATCTCAAAGGTGTACTTGAAATGGAAAAGCTGACACAAATGTATAAACAAGTTGACTTGAAGGCGTTGCATTAAATCTGAAACTGCAAATTGGCTGACTTATATGAGAGTAAATCCAGATGCATTGCAAGTTTGATTTGACTTGAGTGACAAAGTTCAGGATCAAATTGATTGCAACTTGATACAGTATGCAATTTTCAAGCAAGCGCTAATGAAATTCTCAACAACACCTACAAAACCTAAAAGTCTACAGAATTCACGACATTGCCAATCCATAAAAAGCGACAGCCATGTATTGATCGTGAATAAGAACGATCTTCTGTTACCTATACTAATACCTAAAGTAAAAAGGTCTTTGGTTCTCTTCAAACACATACGAAGAAAAGAATGTACTTACTCATTCATCACATAAATACATCTTTTATATATGTACTATGAGCTCAGCAAGTGTAACCAAAAATGAATCCTTTTCCTTCTCTTAGACTCAATAACTTTTAGCCAAACAGTCTATTCTCATTCAACTCAACTAAAAAAGAATTTGAGTTACGAATAGTATGTTCTTGTGCCTGTCTGCCACTTTTGTGTGCGTTTTATGGAGTAAAACCAAGTGGGACTAAGGGACTTTCCTTTTACAACACTGCTGTTCCTTTTTTATTACCACATGCATGTTACTGACTTTCTCTCATTTTCACAAGAAGAAAATAATACACTGGAATTCCTATTTTCCTAAAGCTAACATCATTAGTATTCCACTTTGGATTTATATTCTCAATTCCCAATTCGACAAAAAAAACGAAGACGAAGAGGGAAATTCTTTCGTCTTTCGCTTTCTTATCGTCATGTCACATATAATATGCTATACGTGTGCCACTTCAAGTATTCATCATTCATCCCTATTCTCTCCACTTTTCCGTTTGCATCTTCAAACTTTGCTACATGTACCACCACACTCACCAAATTTGATTCATTTTGTGGCAATATTCTTTTTCTCTCTATTACACCCTAACCCCACTCAAACACACAAACCGATTTCTAACTCTCTGGTGAATTTATAGTAGATGCTCACACTTATTATTATTCGCATTAGAACAATCGGGGAGCAATGCAAAATATATATACTATATGCAAATCCAACACCAGTTGGACGTATTTTTCCCATCATCATCATCAGGTGTAATATACACACATATACATAGCAGGGATTACTTTGATAAATGGAAATTTTAATAATAATATAAAGAATATGTTAGAGAGAGAGAGAGAGAGAAAGTAGTCGACTTTGTTATGTACCTTTACCTTAACGGCGGACACTGCTCCAGTGACCCGCTCCTCCATAGATCGGAAAGACTCTGTGTTCTTGAGTGCTCCAATCTTTTGGCTTACCGCTGATCCAATGCCACCAAACAAACTCGTAGTCTTCTCAGCCGTGGCCTTGATCGCCGACTCAGTCTTCTGGTACCTGGAAATCACAAAATAAACATATATTATAGTATTAGACACCGTATCATTCCATCAATATCTCTTTTTGAATCTTACATATCCAGATTACAAAAACAGATGCACCCAAAATGTATAATATTATTATTTATGTACAGGACATGCATTACATCAGATACATTATTCAATTGTAAGCTTTCACATAGGCTCTGATGATATTTTGCATCACCATAAACCCCATCTGGACAGAATATATCTTCATGTTAGAAGCAAGCAACAGCAAGGCAAACACGTCAATAAAATAAGCTACCCACACGCTTCCGACATTTCAAAATTGACTTGAATAACTAAACTACATAACATCCTTCTCAAAAATCCCCGTGTGTAGTATATTCTTCACATGACAGAAAATCAATACGTCCAAAATAAATGCCAAGCAAAAAGGAGAGGAGACTGAAGTGTCCTTATTAGTCCCACCTTTTGCTTTTCCCACAAATGCACACATTTTAAGCATATTAAATTACAGTTGAGATGTTTTTCCTGCTTTTACTATAGGTTCCAGTGAAAGTGCAAAAGGAAATGACAGAATGGGACTTAGTCACAGCATTACTGCTGTTCATTCATTCATTGAAGAAGATTCAAATAAGATAAAAAACAAAAGTGAATCCCATTATTCCGCAATCTGGATCCAAACGAGCTCTCTGAATATTGCATACAATATTACTCACGTTCCAGTAGCTCTCTTAAAAGAGTACATGCTTGAAAGCCTGGATTTTTAAAGCCTTTTCCTACTAGCATGGAATTCAATTATGCATGTGAATGTGATACGTAGTTGATACTATATACGTATAGAGCGTACAGAATTTTTATTCCCAAGCCAAAGTAAACCTAGGTACTATGTGTTACGTGAGTATTGCGATTGTATGGTGTGGGGTGAAGGTGAATAGAATCCAAGAGATCTTATTCACCACAGAATCCGAATCCTATATCCGCCTATTCGAATTATTGATCAGTTTTGTCTTCACTGCTGTAACGCATACAGAAGCACACCTATTCTGAACATTTCAAGAAATAATGTGATCAAGGCATTCCATTCCAAATATCATTCTGGAATTCCCAAGATAGGTTTGCAGAGTCATCAGGCTTTCTCTTCCAAACACAACTTCCTCGCCGCTTGCACGCTGGCAACAGATAAATTTCGCTTATGCATATCGGTGTGAGAAACTCACGTACATATACAATATACATAGACAAAACGACTGCTTTTTTATTACTGATAGTAGATAAGACTAACAACCCTTTTAAAAAATTACTCCTATTTCCCGTTCTGAACGCAAAATTAAGTACACCGTAATTTTCTCGGTAGACGCTCTTATTTCGCTCGATTCCAATTCCAGATGTATGAGCGCAAAAATAAAAATAAAAGTTTTTACAGCTATACCCTGATCCAGCATTCACATCAATCCTTCTGAATAAATAAGCTGACAAAACTGAGTACGTCCGACCGAAGAAGAAGGATAAAAAAATTACTACACCATTAAAAACGTCAGCATAGTCATGAATGATGTCCGTCAGTTTTGGTTAATCTACCAGCTTAATTTTCGTTCCTAATTCTTTGTTTTTGGCAAATTACTAAATACCTACCCTATACATATGCATATCTCGGAAAAAGGAAAGACAAGAACCATCCCATTAAGAAAACATCAAGTCCACAACGATAGAAAACAAGAAAAAGTGGTTTTACGTATTGAGTAGCCTGGTGTGTAAAGCGATCTTCTTTTCCGTCTATATACAGAACAGAGACATTTTTCTAATTACGTCCAAAATGAAGATAAAGAAAACAACGTATCTGGACTTTTAAGAAGCGCTTCACCATTATACAAATGGATAAAATAGCGCAAAAAAATCGATTCGACTCCTACTTTTTCTACCTCAAATATAGTGCAAGTTTATCAGTGAAAACGTGAAAAGTATCCACACGTATGAAAAGGCATGAAACAGAGAATTTAAGTTGCATTTCGACTACATTCTCAAAGAGAATGCTACTGGTACTGTATACGATGATGTTGATGCAATCTCATTTATTCGCGTGACTGCCCAGCTAAGCCAAACCAAAACCACCATCAACCAAACTACTCGCTCTCTACCTCTTAGACTACCTGCTAAAAAAATGCTTGCCCACACATCTCCTTTTTTCTCATCATCATCTCTGTCCTTTCTCCGAATTCCAAATCTATACACAGAGAAAACTGGAGTATTCAAGTGCCAGCATACACCCCTTATATAGCAAAACACCATGTTCCTCCGTGAGGAATCCTCACATTAGGACACAACATTTAACACTGTCTTCCACATTCTCAAAAGCCCCCTGTAAATGGGCATACAAACGCTATTCCTTAGGTAAAAAAATTAGAAAGCAACAATTCTTTCGTTTTTACCCAAAATGAAACACCATTCTCTAGAGAAAAAAGAATGAAAGGATGAGCTTGGGTTGAGCTCTTGTTATGGCTGAGAAAAAGGAAAAAATCTGTTGTTTGTGTACCTTCCATTGTATACCTACGCATATCCGCTTTCGGTCTTTTCTCCTCAGAAAATTGCCTTGCACAAGAACATATACAAAAAAAAACGAGCAATTTCGCCAGACATTGTAGGTAAAGCAAACGAAACCAGTAAAGCCAAAAAACAAGGGAAAATAATAAATAGTTTCCATCATTTTGCTTTCCCGGCTAAAATTGCCATTAGCCACGTTTATACGAACACAGACCATGAGATATGAGACGAAATCACGAAATTTGTAGCTCTAAAAGTATATGCGAATGTTCATATGTATCTATCTATGTATAAATAAAAATTTGTTATCGTATTTTATTTCATTTTCCTTTCTCCTTGGCACATCCTGTGAGAGTCGTGAAAGACGTTGTTGATGAGGTGTGAAGTGAACTCATCTCCAGAAAAAAAACATGTTGCATATCATGTCATATAAAGGCACAGACAAGCCAATGTATGTGTAAGTTCATTTCAAATTTATTTCCTTGTCACGGTGACTTTTACAACGTTTATGCAAGCACCTACAGCCAAGACGCCTATTCACTCATGTTTTTTGGAAAACTAGATGATAGTGGTTGGTGTAACACCTTAGAATGCCAATATATTATAATCTTACGTTTAATACGTCTAGTGACGTGCATATTAATATCAACTTTAAAAGTAATAGATATGGCACCCCCATCCTATTTTTCTATGTATGCCACACACATTCAACTTATGATGATGATGACCTTGCCACTCCCTCTCTTCATCATCATCCTGCTGCTTCCCATTCTTTCTTTTTTTCAGTTCTATCCATCTACCTTACACAAGCCGACAAGAGGATAAGAGTAATATCCATGAGAAAAAAGTATGCATGACTTTTTTGTCATCTCCCTTTATCCTATTTCAACAAACTTTCTCCATTTGTCCCTCATCCCTTTCCTTAACTGTCAAATATTTCTCCTTTTCACCAACTTCAATTTAATTTACAGTACTTGTACTTACACATCTCTGGCGGCGTCCATCTCGAAAGAAGTGAAGTGGTTTTTTCCTTGAATATATTAAAAAGCGAAAAAAACACCGGAAGAATATTACGCTCAAAATGTCGTGGAGAGAAAGTAGAGAGCAAGAAAAGTTATGGCGCTTGATGACATGCACTTTTTTTTACTTTCCTGTTTTAGGTAGTATAATTTGTGAAAGTAAAATTCAAGACTGACTATTTACACCAACTTTCTCAGAAGAAACTCTCAGTTTTATTGTGTTGTAGAAAAACAAGGAACCTTCAGCCTTTAACCCTATATTTAATTTTCATCTATAACAATAGCACAAGACAAGATCAAACGAGAAAAAATCCTTTTCAGTCTTAAAACAACCCTTCAACACACTTTAGTGAGCTGCTTTCTCTATCTTCCTTAAAATAATTCTTCACTTTTCTCAGCTCGCTCAGAAGATAAAGTGCTTATGACGTCTGTAGATAGTTCCGACACTTGAGATACTCTGTATGGATCCCGGATTACAAAGTGAAACGAAGAAGACATGCAAACTTGATTCCTTTTTATCCTTGTTAATATGTCAATTAAGACTCAGTTTCACTCTCTTCCACATGTAGAGCAATGTACCTATCACGAAAGAGAATTTCCAGCAGCACAATCAGTTTACAAAGCACGAGGGTTTGACCTTCACATAAACAACAGAAATTTGTTGCTTGTTCCTATCTCTCTCTCTCTCTCTCTAGTCTCTAGCTTCGTCCGCGTTGCCCCGAAGCAATCAATACAAAACTCCACTACCGTTCTCGTATCGTTCCTCTGTCTACATAAATATTAGAGAATGTGGATAGCACACGAAATTTAACGCCTTTGCTTGTAGTAGATATTTTTTTTGATATGGTAAAATATGTATATGTAGGTAAGTGTGCAATAATGATTATAATGGTGACGGTGATATGTATCTACTCAAACACAGATTAATTTCTACTGATTCAATTTTCTACTGTAGAACTTCAAAAGTCACTCAGCAAACACAATATATATTAGAAAAAATTGGAGAAAGTGAAAGTAGACGATTTTTGAATGCTGACGATGTTTTTGCACGAAAATGAACAACGGAACAAGATATGAAAGTATTCTCTTTTTTTATTTTGCTTTCCTGACACCCTCTCCTTAAAGCACGCCAGCAATAAACATTTATCATAAGAGAAAAATGAGGGAAACAAGAGCGTTTTCTATTTCATGTAATATAATACAATATAAGAGAGCAAGAAAGAAAAGAATGAGAAGAGACTTGTTGAAAGCGATCCTAAAGCATCCGAATCCTCTGAACTGACTGGCTGAGCGAGTCAGATAAAAATGTGGAGAAACTCAGAATCGAGAGAAAGCAAAGAACAGAGAGGAAGAAAGACCTTGATGCCCTATGCCTTGTTCCAAAAATTCTAGTTTCTTTACATCCAACCAGCCAGTAAGCTTCAGCATCAGAATGCAATGCAAAAACTTGTAAGCGCTTTCTCTATACTACTAACTTCCAAACTTCTAGCTGAAGCAAAGACAGCAACGACACACACACACATCGCATCTCTATCCTGCTAACTAATGAAACCCAAAATACTCCATGATAATATCCTATCCATGAACATGCTTCCATATAACCACCCATTATGCACAAAAGAAAATATATATGCACATTATAGTACTAACCGAGAAAATAGTGTGTACAGTTGCTGACTCTAGCTTAAATATTTTCTCTACTTTCACTTCACCCTTTTCCCTCCTCTTTCTACCACAAAAACGGAAGAGGAACGTTTCTACCGTACCGAGAAAGTGAAATGGTGAAAGCACGGCTTTGGTACCTTTCCTTCCAGGCCAACGGATATCAAGGATATGAGTACCCTTTCATTTTGAGGGAGTCAGTACGAGTGGCAGAGGCACAGGACCGACAATGGAACGAAGAATAATAGGATATATGCTTATGTAACATTGCTTACATCTTCCCACTAACTGCCTTCATTATACACTTCGTGGTGCTCCTTATAAGAACAAAAATGTATCAAACTCAAGGGATCCCCCAGTGAGAACAGAGAATGGCAAAAGTGTTGTTCTTTCATTCTTCCTCTTCTGTGCCATTCCACCATACCATTCTATAGACTTGTACCTTATAGGTAACTCTATATATCCTATTTCATCACGTGAACCCACTGATTTTCTCGACAGTGGAAAATAGAGAAGCCTTTTTCACATCCCAATGCATTCATTCATTCTTCTGTGTAGTTCATAGTGTGCACCCTCGGCAAAAAAGCTCGCACTTCACAGAAAACTTCTATCTTGTTATATAAACACTTGAATCTTACTCAATACGTTTCTTCTCCTCACTTAAGCGACAGAACAAGAGCCTAGGAAATTCCTCGCAGTCCTCATCCTCACCGTCATGAAATGTAACCTTATATATATATATCTAAAATACCTTGGAAGCACATGCTCTTTATATTCTTCAAAATGTAAAACGGAACAAGAATGCATCATAGGGAGCAGAAAAGTATCGATCTTGAAAAAAAACTTCTGTCCTCTTTCTTTTCTATTTTTACATGTTTACCTTGTCATATTATTACTTATTCGGATGTGTATCACAAAAACGTATCACTCTAAATTATACGGCTGTCAGTAATAGCATCAAATTTGGGCTTCATTCAATATAAACACTTTTTCCTTCAGGACAATAATCTGCCTCGTTTGCAGAAAATAAAAAAAACTCTAAGCCTAGTACTGAATAATAAAAAGAAACTAAGCACACTATGATAGTGTTCAGAGTCAGAGTATTCGGATGCTCCATGGTAAAGGATATGAATGCCTATTATAATTTTTTTGCTCATATTTTCTCCATAATAGTACGCATAAATGACCCACGTGCTTGTACACAACTTTGGAGGAGAAAAGCAACAACAAATCATGCATAGAAATGTTTTTCACCCAATGAAGGCAACTTTTACAGATAGACCATACGTAACACATAAACCAATACCCCCAAGTCTCATATCGACCCAACCCAATAGCAACATTGTTCCCACTGCAAAAAAAACCCTAAAAGCTAAGGGCATACCGTACATAACGACTGTCTGAATATCAAGGGACGAGTAGGGGAAAGCATGCTCAGAAAATTAATAACTTTCTTCACTCTGCAGACGGTAGGAAACTTGTTCAGCTTTCCCCACTTGCTTTCCTTTCTCTGACAAAAAAAAAGTCAATTTCGCTACCGTTGGGAGATGAACGAAGAAATACCTATGTCCGCGCTCTATGCAACTTTGATGCTCTAATTACCAGCACCAAACGATATTAGTCACGAACTCATTTATGTTCACATATACTGTACGATTTTCTCGACAATCCTTTTGTTCTAACATTAAATTAACACTGACACATGCCAACTTTAATGCAATTTTGTCATCATTCTTCATCTTCCTATCTTACAACACAACAGAAAAAATATATACTACTTCCCTGAATTTTTGCTGTTGTATGCTTTACTACTGCTGTACAAGAAATAATAAATAAGAGAGTAGTAGTAGTAAGAACAAGGAGTCAAAGAGCCCATGGCCAAAGCCAAAACTGAAGATGAGATGTGGCGCTGATGTGGATGATACGAATTATGAGCTTCATGGAGCATCACAAAGCTAGCAAGTCGTCGTCACTCAACTACCATTCCCGTCATTATCATCACCACCATTAACCAACTCCATTATAATCATTAGATGATGACTATGGGAAAGTGAAAACGAAGTTGGAAACAAGTTCCTCCTTTCCAATGTCATCATGCCTCTCTGTATTTTGCTCTTCTGAGACCAACGCCTACGCTGAGACTATGTGGCCATGCAAAGAATACATGGGAAGAAAAAGTGGGGGTATGTGGAACACGAGCAAAAACATGTCAAATGCAAACTTTCGTATAAATTTTTCTTTTCTTTCTCTTTGACTCGCATAATTACCATTCCACTTTCCTCACACAAAGAGAAACAACTTTTCAAACCTAATGATTTTCCATAAAATATAAAAGCCAAATGTGCTCGAAAATGTGCTGTCAGCGAACGACAGAACGAAAACAGTTTGCTTTATTCTAAAGAAAGCACAATCCATCGAGTGAATTTAATTTAGTTGTACACACAAAAAGCTGAAAACACGAGAAAATCTAAAAAAAACTACAATACAACGTAACATGCAACTGACTGAAAGCTGAGTCGAAGCTCCCGAATTCACTAAATTTCATCGGATTGAGGGGTGAAAGGGATCAATAAAATGGTTTACAAGAGACTTCCAACTTTTCAATCGGATTAGTGACCGTCACATCTGTCGTCATATATCAACGAAATCAAAAAAGCTACCTACCTACATATTCTTAACTTGTATAGAGAAAGCTCATGAGAAAGCCGACACGCTAAGGCTTTGAACACGAACAACATAAAACTCTAAAAAAAAGCAAGCAAGAAATCATGGACACGAAACTAGGATTAATCTAGTAACATTAACATGCAGCACTGCAATGGTATCAGAGGAAGGAGTGACAGACGTCAATGAGGAGTAAAATAAGGCAAAGATCAAATGTCCAAAGGGGTAACATCACACATCTCTATAAATAATTAATACACTAAAAGCGCAAACTAAAATATTAAAAGATACTTACAAAGGTGCTGCTGTGACTGCAGTAGTGACGGAACCAAGAGTCTCTTCAATTTTCTGGACTCTATTTTACAGTATATTTTCAGTGAGACGAGCAAATAATAATAATGTTGAGCCAAATTATAAAGGACAAAGCGACATCAGCAGGCATAATTTTACCCCATGTGAAAAATCATAAAATACAGAAAACACATTGAAATTTTAGAAATTGGAGAGAAACTAAAACTAAACGAAACTAAAAAAAATATAGACTAGATCGTTTTTCAATGATTTGTACTCAACAAGTGATACTCTGAATTATTTTTAAAATCCATAGAAGAAGACATAATGTAAGAACTTTAATTTACTTCAACAATCCTAAAAATGTGCTGAAAGGCAGTTCATGAAGCAGTTTTATGGAACATGGATTACTGTACTTACGCAGTGGAATCCCGGACATTTTTTATTCCTTGTCCCATGTCTTGAGTTATTTCTGACCAGGCAGTAATGCCCAATTTCTTCTTGAGTTCGTGAGCTCTCTTCATCTTTGAGTTCAGCACCTAAAACACGTTTGACAAAGAAACCAAAAGTAAGTAACTCACATCAACATTCATCAACATTACACATTCTATATAACCTTCCTTAATTCCTTCTACTCACTTGTCTTAAAGTAGCAATTTCGTCTTCAACTTGAGTCAATTCCCCTTGCCATTCTGCTCTCGCAGCTTGAAGTTCTTCCGCAGTCATGTTAGGATCAATCGGAGACCCCATCTCACTTGTGATGGAATTAGATTGGCTCAATCTACCCAACATTGGGTTCGCGTTTGGTTCTAAAAAGGAGATCACAAAAAATATACATGCTCAAATAATAGTTGCTTCGTAAAAAGCATTTCCATTATACTGAAATAAAAAATTGGTTCATTTTTTGCACCTTCCTCTCCCTCTCCCAAAGTTAAAAAGTTTTTAAAATGCTGTGCAGGGCTCACTCTAGCTACATAAGGTTTATCAAGATTGTGATACATAACCCTAACATGTCCGTTACCCTTCCCTGATTTATTCTTGCCAACCATGTTTTTCACTCTTGCAGCTACCCTTTTAGCAGTATTTCGGACATTAGCCAATTTTCCCGTGCTAGCACCACCACTACTACCTGGTTGAGGAGCATCACTATCACTGTTATTAATACTGAACTGGTGATCGAAATCAACACACACATTCTCAGTCTCTGGAAGAGATCCCTCCAACACACAACTGCTTGATATTGAAGCAGTGGTTGCATCAAAGAATTCTAAATCTGAACCCGACGAATCATCATCATCTAGCATATCACCTTCCTCGTCCTCCTCATCGCTTATATGAAATTCAAAATCCTCCAACACAAACTCTTGATCTAAAACCGTCAAATCTGGCTCAGGCTCCTCTGTGATCCTCAGATTACCAACTAAATCTGGCAACGGATCTTCCATGTACTCATCCTTTGGATGATGCATTAAGTCCATTTTGGTTGGAGAATTTGATTTATCAGCATGAGGGGCAGAATCGCCACTACTGCTTGGACTGCCCTCCATCATTACGTTATTATTAGCACAATCCTCTCGAGACATTTCTCCACTACTTTTTGTTTTGGATGTGTCTAAATCAGTCTTGCCACTATTATTATTGCTTGTGTTTGCTAAACCTGCTGTTGCAGCTTCACTCATTTTTCATGAGAAAAAAATTATTGTGTCTTCAAAAAAGTTTTCCTTTTTCAACCTTTGCTTTGTTTACAAGGACAAAGCTTGAAATTTGATGAGACATGACAAAGCATTCACTCTCGTTTCTGTAGTAGGTTTAAATCAGATTATGCCATGACATGCACTGAATAAAGTGTCAGAAATGCAAAACAAGGCCGCATCCAGCAAGTCGTTTTTTATCAGAAAAGACTTTTAGCATTAAAATAGGAATAACAGGAAATAGCACTTTCACATAATCAAACATGCCGATTCTATTCTCCTGAGATTGCTTTTCAGCTAAGATGGCTCTAGGGAACTGGAAAATTTGTTAGCATCACAAACTGACTGTTCTCTTTCTCATACACTAACGATCATAATCATTGTGAGATGATTAAAAGAGCTAAAAACCATCATGAAATAGTGGGCTCGACTTGCACAATGAGTCTGACAAACTATATACTATGATCCATTTACATTCATTATATATTCATTTGATAATTTGATCATCCTTTGGAAAGTTCTTCATGCAATGCAGTTTGTGTAAATAATGTCATATATTCAAAACACGATGTATTTATTATTCCCCACACACATTATTGACACATCCATATACATAGTGTAGTAGTAGTACGCTTCTACATCTACATACTACGTAAGTTTCAGTTTCATAGAGATATCTCCTTCAGCTTGACAGGAACTTAAGCCGTGCGTAACACTCGTATCACATTTGTGTCACATATTTATTCTTACAACATGTGTACGTTGTTATAAAAGATAGCTACTAGCTAGAAGGGTAGAAATACGATCCTTCTGATTTTTCATCTAAAACGACGGTTCATGGCTAACAACTTTTTGGGGAACTTGCAATTAGCAAAGAACACACACAGTACGCCTATATCATATTTGCTCTGTGATGATAAATTAGCAGCAAACGCAAAGTTACGTAATACAAGAAGACTAATTAAACCATATCATGATATGTAAATTAATATAGCGTCACAAGCCACATGCTAGAGCTAGCATTTCCACCATCCTCGGATCCTCAGCTATATTTGGTAAAAATTATTAACACAGCACACAAAACTGTGAATCACAGAGAAAGATTTAGAATATACTGTGGGTGTTTTTCACCATTCCAATTAAGAAATTAACAGATTCCACATCTATACCGGACTTGTATAGTTTTTATATTGAAATAAAAAATCGAGTCACAGAAATTTCCTCGTTTTCCTTTAATCAAATGCTCAAAAAGACTGATACATAATATTGTTTGTAACATGCATACAACATATGTATGACAAAAGAGTAATCTTCTTCACATGATCAAACAAAATGAAATTTGTTATTTATAGTCAGATTAGTAATACTTTATCACGATATACCGTAGTGCCATCAGTCTTATCAGAGTAACACAAACAATACAGCACAACCATTCACCAAAACCTACGTATAACTGGAACTGGAATAGTAGAGCGAGAGCCCATAATATAATAATAATACTGACTGAATACTGAAATATTGTAATTGGAAAGCTCCGTAAATCTACACGAACACTAATGAAGTAAGTTTTTCAGCTTAACTTCTTGAATTTTCAATGCTTAATCATCACTGCTAGCTTTTCTATCACAGACTGCAGTGAAACGAATACACGAGAAAACTACTAGCATTTTTAACGTCTGCTTCATTATCCCAGAATACCTTCTCACAAAACTGCAGGATTACATATGATCTAATAGTAAGTTAAGTATAATGTACACGAAGTTGTATTACTTATGTATGCATCATGACACATTGTAACAGATGATGATGGTTTGCGTATAGACATTCTTAAAACTATCTACATGAGAGCAACAGGTATATATCGTACTCTCACTGGTACTCAACAGATAGATACAGTTTCATATGAAATCTTTTAAAATTACTTGAAAACTATAATACTTATAGGTACATGCAGCGTTGAAGCATTTTATCATTATATGAATGTACGTATGTCGTGACAGCAAGTAACAAAGGTAGAAAATACATACATACATAATATGCGGAATTGCTTTAGTTTTGCATTAGCTTGTATGCATGTATATAGTCCTTTCCTTTAAATTTACAACAGGTAGCGTAAATAAAGGTTTATCCCCATTTTTTTTCAACAAAAAACCTAACCCTTTTCCTATGTTTAGCAGTACGTTTACTTTTATACACAACAAGGATCGAATACTACTGAGGATGCCTTAGGCCAACAAAGTAACGGTAACGGTACTTGCTCATGTGCCGTGCCTCTACCTGCCACAAAAACAGCCACAACGATAACGATACACGTTGCTGCTTCACTTAAGTGAAGAATTTTGATGATGATGATGGTATGCAATGAATACAGACAAAATGATTTCGATATAGAAGATACAGCTAGAACGGCTATTATTTCATTTTTCATCTTCTCATACAATTTTCAGTGCAATGTAATTGCAATCTAGGCTTACTAGTAAATTCCAACGTTATTTTCGATTCTTTTTGCAATGCAAAAGCAACTTGTTACAAAACTATTTGTTGAAAATAAGTACATTGCCCGTGTTGCTATTTCATTACAACATTTTGCAATACTTCAGTACTTTCTTTACAAGCCGCAAGTCAGTGTGCACTGATGAGCTGAAACATTTCCTAAAAAAGAGAACAGTGCGTCCGTTCTTAATCAAGCAAAGTATAAAGTAATGTTAGCCACATTGCCACTATTTTATGCATTTCATATAATGATCCATAATGATAGTCGGACGTTACAAATGTACTCTTACGAAATCCGAATGAACTAATCATAACTCTGAAATCTTTCATGCAATCGTAATCGAATGAAAATATAGTACACAGTTTAGCTATCATGAATTAAGTTTCAAAGAGAGAGAACCCTTTCAGAAAACAACTTTGCACTGATCCTGATCGAAATTGAACATTATTACGCATTAGTTGAGCACTAGGAACACAGGTAGAATGCAGATTTTCCCATAATACTAACTTCTGAAAACTACGTTCACTCCCACCAGTAACTGCAACAAAGGTTGTTAACAACCCTGCAACTTCAGAAATACTAGAAATTTTGCTATTTATTAGCTGGTTTATCAAATATAGGACAAAATTTCATCACATAAAAGGATCTTATTTTTTCATTGTATGCTTTATTTGACAATCAAAGTCTTTGAATGTTCATGTGTCATGAAGTTGCAGTTACACGATGAAGCTTGCACGTACTGATGATGTCGCACAAAGTTTCAATGCAGCTACATCACTCCCAACTGCACTTGCAATACTACAACCCAAAAATTTAGCTGGCGAAAACTAAAGTAAGGTACCAAGCTCAAAGTCATAAAGAGGACACCGTGCTCAATCTAAAATCCAACTATTCATGCACGGCTCATTTCAAGGGAGGGGATGACTTAAAAAACTTGAAGAAAATCAACCACAAAGTAGAACAGTCTCATAGTTTCAAAACGAAAAACCTGTAGATAAAGAATAATTTGCCCCAAAAAGAAACATCAAAGCTAGTGTAATGATCCTGTGTCTTTGTCAATCAGATTTGATATTTAGTAAAATACACAATGCTATTCACGACTGATTCCATTATACTTTCAGCTACATTTATACGCTCTACTTTTCTTGCTCTAGTTAAAATTCTTTTAACTGGTCCAATAATACGTAACGTACGATTAAAAGCTGGATAAAGAGGGGTAAACTTAGCATACGGTCAATCTGTCACTCATATGTCTAACTCATATCATAATGGCTTGCACATGATTTTTTCATGATTTCTTTTGCTAACAATTTAAAAAAAAGCTTACAAAGTTTTCTATAAAATATTCATACTTCATTGCCCTATTACTTCTCGTAGAAACCTAATCTTACTTTATTGCACAATTATTATGTTCTGGTTAATTTCATTGCACAATTGCCATTCTTAAATATTATGAAATCACACAAAGTGACGTACTCCTTTGTGGCAAACTACTAATAGGGTACAAGAGTCTATAATTAAAATGTTAATTTACTATTTCATTAATATGCATGTCTCATGTCACACAGAAAATTCCGAGTCAGAATAATGGCTTACGGAATCCTAACTCGTCCCAAATGTCAATGTTAATGTCATGATTTTACATTTAAAGTCTGTGATTTAAGCAGAATAGCTAGCCGATTACTCATACTGTTGTTTCGGGAGAGAGAGGAGATACGAAACTGTAAAAATAATTGCTACTTATCTCTTAATAAATTATGAATTAGAAATTTCACTTACCAGTTGGAGTTTGAAGGCTCATTTTGTCGGATTAAGAATTCGAAGGGTATCTATTCCAAGAAGGGTTCTACACACAAGATCTTCAAATCACAGACCGTTATCGGACAGTAAATAGGCTTTTGGATTGTTTCGGGGGTTGAACACCCAAAGGCAATAAGGATAATTCACAAACTATGTAATTAATTAATTATAAATGTATAAGGACAAAATCAGTTGTACTCAATGGTTCCCGAGTAAACACCGCTTTCAAGCTCTTCGCCCACACAACGCAGATCAATTCGTAAAAGTTAATTACATCTAGTTGAGTTGACCGAGTCAATTAAGAAGAGGGACACGCCGGTCACGTTACGTACTAATAAATACGTTAAGTTACTTGACAGAAAATATTGCAATTCCTAGAGCAAAAGTCCTTTGTCCTACGTTTTCGAATTCACGCCTGTAATAAAACAGAAAACCAAAATACAAATTATAATAAAATGTATCAGTAATATCCCAAAACTTCTATCTGTATCTGTCATAGATCAGATAAGACCAAATACTAATTTCAGTTTAAGGACATCTTCAACTTTTTTTTCCGGAGCACACGCCCACAGTTTGTTGAAGCATAAGTTAAGAGAGTGTGTGGGAGGAGTATCTTTTTAATATAACTTTTTCACATATCATTGCTATAAAAATAAACGCTGAAATAATTAATGCTACCAGCATCAATGACAGGCAACCAATCAAATAATTATTTGAAGGGCTTTCTTCATTCTTAGAGTTTTAATCCCAACACCCAAACAACCGGTTAAAATTCTTGGATATTGTCAATTGTTGCCTATTCGAAATATTTCTAAACGGAATAATTTTGTTGACACATCCGGTCAACTACTCCCATTCTCACTCCTCAAAATTCTTCAACTTGTCAACTGAATCAGACTGAACTTAAAAGTGGAAAGCGTTTCTCCTCTGCCTCTCCGGAAGTGACAGCTTGACACTTCTAATAAGTACATCTGGCAAATCTGCCCAAAATATTTCCTATATTAAAGTGACAATTAAATTCAAATATTACACAACTTACTTTAATTTCCTCAAATAGGATAACAGCTGTGATAATCCCAACTCCTCAGTTTGCTCAGTTTGTTATGCTATGTTTTATGTGTTCCTCAAAAAATTTCTGCATTCAACATTCCTCACAGCTACTCAAGCAGATGACTTTTTGGTTTGCGTTTCCTCTGCGTTTGGTCTAGGGTATATAATTTATCAGCAGCGAAAATTTTTGTGTACAAAATCACAATGCAAAATGTACGACGACCCGATAAATCTTTTGATACACAAGAAGAGTTTGCCAGTGCCAGTGCAGATGGATGGAGCAGTCAGCAGTCATGAATCCTCCAAATGACTTTGACTTAAGAAACAAGTTATAGTTATGTTATGTTATGTTATAATATTATTGTAATAGACAGTCATATATATAGATAGATGCATTCCCATGTTGATTTTCCTTTCCTTATATATTAGACACAGTCACACATATCCACATCCACATCACATCATCATTTTTTCAGCCTGCAGATAATAATTGATGCATAAATGTTAGGGACTATGACTTGGCTTTGGCTATTTGGCTCCTCTGCAATTCACTCCATATCCGATATTATTATGGGCATGAGAAATAATATGAGTGAGAAGAGTGTTTTAATGTTGATGTTCCATATAGAAGAAGAAATAGAAGGGAACATGCAACATGCATTGACTACTACAACTATATACTGCATACGTGTGTATTTGATTGAGGAAAGTAAGTTGGGTTTTTGGGTATGCTAAATGCATCATATCATGTTCATGTCATGTAGTAAAGTCACAGTCTCATGTGCTGGCGTAAAGTAAGTGTAAGTAAAAGAAACTTTTGTTACTACTTGCATCCTTCCTATCCTGCTGCTTTCTCGTCATAATATGTACTTTTATACATGGAAAAGTACATTCCTTCCTATCGTATCGTGATGTGATGTGATATCATGTCCATGTCCATAGTCAATTTCCTTAAGTAACTTGCCTCTTGGACTTTTTCATAAAATACACACATACTTACAATATACATACACAGGAGCTGCCTATACCTCATCAGAAAGAACAAATACAGATACACAAGGCATAATAAAGTACATTTTTCTTTGTGTATTCTAAATACTTCCTTTGCTTTGCTTTTGCTTTGCTACCCTGTTCAAAAAAACAAATCCGCAGCGTAGTTTGTAATTTTTTTTTGTGAAGAAACAACCACATAACACATTTCATTCCAATCCCATGGAAAATACAGACTGGTTAGTTATGAGTCATTCACATCCTAATACCTATAAGAAGCTAAAGTTTCAGGTACTGGTACGGGGTAACGTAATGAAATGATGATGGTCATATAAAAATGTACTGAATTATATTGCAGTCGAGTCGAAAGCATGCTCGTTTTTAATGTGTACACAATACAAGCAAGCTTCGTTTGCACTGTATTTGTACCCTGAGGACTCGTGAGCAGTAAAGCAGTAGTTTACTACGGTATAATTTGCTAAAAGCTATGTTAGATACAAAAACGATTCTTAGTTTGTCTTTTTGCAATATTGCAAGTATCGGGTGGGTAGTATTATAAAGTGATGATGAAGTATATGCATGTATGAATGCAAGTATATAATGAATATGTAACAGTCAGTAGGAGGAATAGGAAAATGAAAAGGAGAAGATAAATTTATAACCAAAGAGTTGCAAACTATTGGATAGTATCTTGGGTTTGGTTGTTGTCAGCAAGAAAGAAAGAAGTACCTTAAAAGTTCCGTTCCGTGTTAGTACTGTAAAGATTGCAAAATTTTCCTAAACTAATTGATGATTTGTAGTAATAAACGGATGTGGGGGTGCATGAAATTTATATACGATAGAGTTGAAAGAAAATTAGCTTGGATGAAAATGAGCTCGAAACAAACGCAATTGCAGTTGTTTGCAGTATTGAATTGAATACATCTATACATTGCAGACACCTGTGTGTGTAGGAGTAGTTAACAATGAAATGATGAAAGGTTTGGGTTTTGAATTGCCGATGTAGTTACATCTGAAACCTGAAGAAAGCGCAGGAAGAGCTGTAACATAATATAATGAGCTTCAAACCCAATACAATTTAAGGAAACACACATCCTCAGTTAAAGTTAATTACCTGTTCTTTACGTATTCAATACTGCTGTGATGTGAAAGTAGATTCAATGAGAAAAAGCAAAATCATTTTATAACTGACTCAATGAAACAAAAAGGGTCCAGAACTAATTGTAAATTGTAATGTAGATTCAAAATCATTAAAAATGCATTTTTATAAAATGATGATGATGTGAAAATGCTGATTCGATGACTAATATTTCAAAATACAGTTACACGACAGTTCTTACGATGGGATATCATGCGGATCGAAATTCTGAAAGCATCATTGTTGCATTGCATTTGTGAGCGGCTCGGCTGTGGTCGCACTTGCTTTATGCACAAGTTTTATATGCAGAAGCAAGGTGATTTTGTGATTGCATGCTCTATCTATCTATGCATGCACAAGTCTCTCGTCATCTGTTTATATACCATTTTCCTATCCTGCCGGACATTTGTGAATGCATGTGTGTAAAATAAGGTATATTCCATCCGCATGTATAGTTTTGTGGGTAAAAAGTTGACCCGTATTGTTTTGTTTATAGTATTTTAGTGTCGAGTGTCTAACCACTTTCAATAAGTCACCATCACAAGTTGTTCCTTTTCAATTTCATTAATTAGTTTGGATTTCCGGATATTCCGTAAAATGTAAAAGAGTGTTTGAAAAGTAAACACAAGATGTGAGTGATTATCTTAAAATAGTTTTAAGTCGCAACGAATTGCTGGAAAGAGAAAGCATTTCTTTTCGTATAGTCAACAGTATAGTAGTTAACTAAATATTTGAATATCGTTTAAACTCTTTTGTGATAGATCGTATCGTCCATCATTTTCGAAGACGTCTCTCTCGGTCCAGGTTCCTAATTTGGTGATCCATCAGCATCAGTGGTCTTGAAAACTCTCATGGAATACATGACTGGTTGAGCCAAATTGAATGGTGAGTGTTTTTTAATGTTTAGCAGTAAACTATATTTAACCGGTTACATTTGAGTCTTGAGTTTAGGCTGTAGGAAGTAATTGGGTATAAGAATAAATTATTGTCAACTGACTATGGGCGAGAGCTACTGAACGCTATCATGAATTCCTATTATTCCAACTTCCTTTTTTTAATGGTACCCTTGTGAATCCTGTTATGTGTGTTTCATATATTTAATTTACATTCTCTATTGTAAGTAGTACTAATACAGCATCTGTGTATTCTTTTAATTGGGCCTTATTCTCTTTTTTATGCGTTTATGGGCTTTTATTTTTTTGAAAACACTTAAAAACTGAATTTTTGTTATGAGGTTTGAGTTCATTACTCTTGGTAGTTTCTTGCTAGGCTAGTGCGTACTTGTGTTTAGTATAACAATGAGTTTTTCAAAAGTATTTATTTATTGGATTTGGATGTAACGAAACCCACGTGGAAATTGGCAGACAGAGCATTAAAATCCAAAAGAATATAAATTCCTTTGTGAGCATTAAAAAATATTAAACGCTACTACATTTAATTGCAAAAACATTTATGGCACCCGAGCCCACATCATGTTTTTAACACATTTAATCGGTTTCCCTGTAGAAGCCATTCGTTTTACTGGTCAAGGGTAGTGGTCACTAACAAGGCGAGAAGGAGAAGATTGACTGAAAAAAACGGTCCGATTAACTCGTTGCTAGAAACAATCTCAATTATCTTACTCGAGTGAATAATTCAGAACAAGATTGTTTTATGATATCATGTATAAATCATAGATCCCATCATTTTAAACAAATATATAACGAAGCAATTGTTGCTTCGAGGAGATTTATTTGGCAATTATTGGCCTTCAAAACTACACATCAATTTAGTAAACTCAAAACTCATATGGATCGTAAGTGTATTTATTGACCTTCAACAGCCTTGATGAACTTTTAGCAGACTAAACTTTTAGAGTGTGTAAATTGTAAAGATAAAGATATACATATAAATAAATCTAGGCAATTCAATCTTTGTATTAAAACAAAGCACTAGCTTCATATATCAATGATATAAGATCTTTGTTTGTTTGTGCTACAACAAATAAGATTTTTTAACCAATTTTTTCATGGCAGGTTATGTAGATAGATAGAAGATGTACGCAAAGAGTAGGTGATAGGTTTGGAAAGGAATCGATTTATATGTTTATATTATCAATAGTGATGAGTAAGTAGTTGTAGATACTCTTCTTTTGGTAAATATTCAACAATGAAGTAGTAGTAATGTGCATGTAGTGCTAATAATCTAATGCACATAATGCAACACATTGACTACTGGGTAGTCAAACCATAGTTATGAAAAATTGTTGTTGCACATTCACTGACATTATACGATGCATTGTTGAATTGATACTTTGCAAGTTTTGTTATTGCAGGAGCGTGTGCCTGTCTGTGTAGTCAAATTTGTATGCGTTCATGGTGCGTGCATGCAACTTTAAGCACATTGCATTTTTAAGTACTGTACTGTTTTTTGCCAACTCCAAACTAATCTCCTAAACTTGTTGATTTTATGTTGGGCGTGTGCTCGATTTCTAATATACTTATCTGATGATGTACAAGATCAAACCATTGTACACAACACCAACCATTCTGTAACTTGAGCTTGCACATTTAACGGCTAATTTTTAAGAGTTGAGTGAGTTGGTAGTGAGAGGAGTTTTAATAATAAAAAGTAATCATGACTAGCTTTCTATTTGGCATTTGGAATATGAGATTTGTATAAAAAATGGACAGGTGATAAGTAGGGATGGTTTGAATGAATGAATGAAGAATTCAATACCACCAACCGTGTCGTTTACCAAACCAGGTTTGGATATTGTATTGTAGGTTGATGTGATGATGATCATGTAAATTCATAACGTTAGCTATTGGCCATTGTCATTTTTGACATATTCTGATGGGTCAGTGAGGGTAGGAGGATGATCCTTACTTTTCATTTCTTGATTGTTACAAATGGAAATAGTGAATGGAAAAAATGGAAATTGATTTGTAAGTTTCAGGAGGAATCCACAAGGTCCTTTCGTTTCATATTGTTAGATTTAACGAGGTGTCAACCAAGGATATCGGTAAAATGCATTTTCGATGAGAATGAGAAGAGCCAAACATTTATTTTGATTAGACAACTGCAGTTTCATAAAAGGATCGAAGTCAAGTGCATGCACATGCGCCCTTAAGAAATACGTGGTGTGTATAGATTCATCCAACCAAGGCAAAGACATGTTCATGTGATGTCTTAAATGGCTGTAGATAAGGTAAAAAATTATAAAAGGATGTTTTGCAGTTTTTTAAGCATCGTATTGCAATTATGACATCGACATCACCTTGTCATTGAAATTAATGAAGCTGAACTTTTTAGTTGTGTGGTAATTTTTGGAGTTTTGCTCCCATTTTATCATTAGCATCCATCATCCATGTACCTTTTGTAAGTACGCAAGGCTCTTTACCTTATTTTGCTGAGAAAGATGAGCATAATAACTTTAATATTAGTTTAATGCATGAGTCGTGTAGCAATAATGAGCAAAAACAAAAATGTAAAGTAATATCAAATGACTTTAGTCAAGTCATCATTTTCAACTGTTCATTTAACGTCAAAAGGCGTAGGATACGCTTATTACATGCAAATACAGAGAGAGATGTGATGTGGGTGGGTGGATATGCATATACTCGTAGTAATATAGTAATTGTAGTGTAATAATAATATCATGACATGCAAAATTATAGTTAAAAGGTGAATGTATACGTAATAGAGGTACTATAGTTAAGTACCATAAAATGCGTCTTCAGTATGAAATGAATGCATTATGCATTTACCCTTTCAAATAGATATTAAACATAGCTGTACTGGTAGTAAAAAGCTGTGCCGAGGCGAGTCAAGTCAAGTCAAGTGATCTTGAAGAAAATTGCTTTATTGTTGTAAGGAAATCAGAACGTTATGATTGTATATTCGTGCGTGTAGTGCAGTTGCAGTAGCTGGCTGAAGTTCAGTCGCTTCATCATGGCATGATGATGAGGATGATGATGAGATTGGATTTGAAGAGCTTTCATTTATAATATTTGCTCTTTTTGCTCATCATTTTGTTTAAAGTTTTTAAACCTCATCTCATCTTCTTCGGATGACTGCGCATAGTGCTCCCTCATCATCATAATCACTACATCTCTCACTGAATTGAATTAGTTGTTAGTTTGAAATAATAATACATATACAGACTCTTATTTGAAGTTATGATTTTTCTGTATGTATATATTTGCATATAAGTTTTATTTTTTCTTTGGTGTTGCAGTTTTTTATACATACTACTCCTTCTCCTTGGAATCTCTGAAACCAAAACTCATCAGTTGAGCATGTAAACAACGAAAACCGAGCAAGATAAACGAGTGCAGTGCCCCTTTTATTGTTTTGTTAATTTTTTCCGGCTTCATTGCACACATTTTGTTGTTATTATTATTATTCTAATCATCTTTGTGTACCTACCTACCTGAGCGTTCAAAAAGAAATCAAGAGCACAAGAGCATATAGTCGAAGGGGGGAGCAGTTTTTTTTGTAGACCACGTTTCCACCCTTGTAATTTTGCTTGAACAATTAGCAAAAACTGTTGTATACTATTTTCATTATAATTTTTTCCCCATTATCATCTCTCTCTCTCCTGAACGTTTCTTTGTATATCTGAATTAGTAAGAAAGAGCTGCAAAATTGCAAGTAAAACTGCCATATTATAATTATTATAAGACGAGCAGGGGCAAAAAACTCTTTGCTGACTGAGTAATAATAATATCGTCTTAATAATAATAAATTGTAATAATATTCACGAGAGAGAAAAAAAGAGTTATTACAAGAAGGGGAATCTTTTTCTGTTTTGTTTGGTGGTGTATTGTTATATGGTTGCCCGACTTGTGCAGTGAAGTTTATCCTTTATCATTCATGTCGGTGTTTCGAAAATCAGGGCTTGTACGAAAGCCAACGGGGATTTTTCATGTGATCGCTGCTGAACTGAAGCGCATCAGTCTTCAGCCGGTTCAACGAGTCACTTATACCTTCGACCCATTTCATGAAAATGCCAAATCTGTTCGAGACTTGATGTTCATCCTCTCCTATCCAAAGATTCGTGAGACTAACTACAAGTGCGCCTTCAAAACCAACGTGGTGTGTGACCGGAGTGAAGGAATTGTTGAGTGTAAATTAGGTAAGTAAGACCAAAAGTATAACTTTCATCTGCATTTCTTTTTTAGTCTCTGAATGCGCTCTGTGGCGTAATGATAACGAGTGGAAAAGTTGTTTGCTTTTGTCTTGCTCATCTTCAAGAGTGAGTGTAATTATAAAAATGCTAATGGTATGTGTATATTATTTTGTGTATTTTTGTAGAAAACGGGAAATCTGTTTTGTTTAAAACTGGTAATCTGACAATATTAGAAATTCTTCAGCAACTGAACAAGGTCGTTCTGCCGTTGGTTCCGCCTCCACAGGATCTTTCCGCTTCTATCCCAAAGACAAAAAGTCAGAAAAAGAAGAAGTAGTCAGTTGATGGATTCTCCTACATCTTATAAACTATGCATCTAAGAAGAAGAAGTGAATCGTAGAGAAGAAAAATCGAGTAGTTGTTCAAGTTGTAGTCAAGTTTGCTGCTAATAAATCTTCAATCTTATCGTCACCTTCCTCCGACCTCATCATTTTTTGTTGCGTGTACCTAGTTAACTCAACTTACCTTTTACGTGTGTTTTTACTACCTACTCTGTGTTTGCGTAGGAGCCAATCACTTGTTTTCCCATAGGTCAGTCTGTTTTTATTTATTTATTATTATTATCATTTTATTTTTCCAATTCTTCTTGCTGCATATGCTGTAGATAAGAAATTGCTTTGTAAAAAATTCTGTCACTTAAATACTTAAACCCAGCCAGTCTGTGGTAGTGTGATTAACAACTCGTTAATCAAATCAAATCGTCACAATGACCAACAAACACACGAATGCGGCCGTACAGGCTATCAACAATATCTACGGTGAATTCCCAGCTTTCACTGATATTTTTGACGAGGAAACATTTTACATTTTTGCTGCTTGCTTCACGCTTTGTTCAGTGATTGCTGCTGTAGTCGCGTCAAAATTTATCACCATTAAGGAGGCAGAATGATATAAGTAAAAGTACTTTGCATACATTAAATTTCTTTAATATGTTAAAGATACCATGATTATCCCACGCATTCACGCATCCCATAGCAGGTTTCTTAATCAGTTCTCATTATTAGTAGGCCTATAGTCTCATGTTTCTCTTTCATTTCTTTTTAAAACCTCTGTTTAAATCAGTGTTTAAATTTCAATTAAAATGCTAAATTTAATTTACTTATCAAATTCATCAGACCCAAAAAGATTGCGTGAAGGATTTTACTTTTCCTTTCATTCATTAAATATTTCAGTTCTCATCATCAATATTGGCTTTGACAGGAGTCTAATTGGTTTTTATTAGCACTTGTGAGTATGACAGTGACATAACACATATAATTCTAACCCATCCACCCAATGAATTTATAAATTATTGTTATACAGGCTTTTTTTATCATTTATTCCGAGGCTTACCGAAACCACTGTGTGAATCAGTGCGATTTGTGGTGAGATGGAAGAGTTATTATTAATGAGCACTGTTCTAAAGATGTAGGTTTAAAGTGTAGGTGGTAGCTGAAGGTGTATGTATATTTGATGAGAAGTGAATTGCATGTGAAAATTACTATTACCACCGGAAGCCTTGAATCTGATGTTTGTGCTTGTTCTTAATGAATTTTTCCACATAATAATTTTCCTTTCATAAATAAAAAGGTGTTTTCTACCCACATTTCATTTTTTGCCTATCAGTAATGTGTGTACTTCCAAACAAGAAAGAATGTTTGTCGTTTTTAAGAATGTCCGAGCATGCACACTCATGTTGTTGTTATAAAATCAAAATGTCCTTGATATCATTTAACCAAACAAAATCTCATTTATCAAGGTTGGAGCAAAGTACTTATACTTGTAAATTGTGTTTTCCATTTCTAGTCAATCTAAACTACTTGTAACTTTTCTACATGCATCATGTCAAATCTGATCATTGTGGTAATTTTTCATGTTCTAAACCATTGTTCTAAAAAGAAGAGTAGATTTACATTTAAAAACATAAAAATCCGAAATGATTGTTGTTGGTAATATTGAAGTTTACCTCATAAAAGTATGACATTAAAACACTGTAACCCTAACGGTTATTTTTATTTATTCATCCATGTGTTCACATTCATTGAATGATATATGCATAACATATAGGTACATACGATGTCGATATTAGTACATGTAATATGTGAATATGACCATCATATAGGCTAATATCCAAAGAAGAGTTGAGATACTGAAATCGAAATTTGAATGATATGACTTTGTTACTTGTAATGGCAGTTTTTTATTTGGAACGAGGAATCCAACATTGTTTTGCTTTTATCGATGGAAACATTGTCTAGTTTTATGGTTAGCAGTCTTCCTCAAAACAGTTTTTGACATTTCGTCCTCTAATAGCTCTGGGTAAATACAATCGATTCTTGACTCTGAATCCCAAGTCAAAAATGCAACCTTGAAATCCTTGATGAAGTGGGAGATCATGCGAGAGACCCTCAAACTTGTAAGATTTGTAGCCTCCAATATACAGCTCATTGGAGTCTGAATTAAGTCTGTAGAGTGGTCCAGGCGTTTTACCTGTCACGTTTCTCATGCCATCTACTTTGAGCCAAGCTTGTCTTCCACTCCTTCCAGCAAACAATGTGTGAATGTTTAAACGATTATCAATTCGACTAGGAGTTGTTATTCGCTGCGTACCAGAGCCCAGATTCCATGTCAAAGCTACAAATCCTTGAAGAAAGGTTATTGCAAAGAAATCAGATACAGGCTCTGGTCTCGAGTCGACCAAACTCTGATCAAATCCCATGTGGTTATTATTCTCATCTGCAAGTGAAGATACTGTTGTAGTGGAAGGGAATTGGTGCGAGATGTGATGATGATGATGATTAGAATGATGTAATGGTTGTGGACCTCTATTATTTCCAGAATATAGTAAAAGGGAAATTTGTGAAATGTTTTTTGTGACAAAATGGAATTTGAGTTGAAACCAGTCCACAAATCTTGGAATGGGATCGTAAGCGACGAAGGAGGAGTAGCCAGATATTGGTTGAAAGGCCGGCTTGCTAACATTGATTTTATGCTGGCACACTGAACCGCTAAATGCAAGAGGACAAAGGCAAATCGGTTGAAGTTTTTCATATGCAAGTGGTGAAATTGTTGTAGACACTAGATCTGTAGAGTCTTCTCCAGCAGTAGTAGAGTTGAACACCATGTTAAGTGAGTCTTGAGAATAGGTGCATGTAGCTCCATTTTGACATGGGTTGTTGCTGCACTCTATGATTTGGCAACGATGACCTTTGTAACTGCAAAAGTTGTGCCAAATATGCATGTTAATAACCATGTTATGTTGTATTTAATCAGTATTATGCAACGTTGGTTTTGCATTATTGGTACATGGTACTAACCCACTAGGACAAAAGCATTCCCAGAATGGGTAATGGTGTGTTGTACTGCATGTTGCTGAACCATGACATGGATTGGCAACGCAGCCAAATGAAGTACACTCTGCTACCTCTTTTCCGTCAAGCGCATCGTCATATATGTCTTTTGTCTCTTGATTTATCTATATTTGCAGAATATCAAAGCTAAATTACCGACAACCCATAAAATATATTGTTAAAGGTTTTTTTACAGTAAAAATAGAATGCATTATTATTAGTAATAGTACCATAAGACTATGAAGACATCCCCGAAATCCGGGCAAAATGCCCACCAAGTCATCATTCAAAGCAGCATCCGAGTTAAATGGAGCAACTCCTCCTAAATATACAGTTTCAATGGGATGTGTCGACAGTATGACACCATCACGCCCAACAATCTGCTCTCCTTTCATAATATAGCTTTGATTCACTGAAACCTCTGCCGAACACCGTACCTCATTTAGTCCTTGCACAATCATTTCCATTCTGAACTCTAGCGTAAAGTTGAATCCATTATCCACACGAGTCCTTGTTTCAACAAAGTGCATGGATTGTGAGCCGCACGAGAAGTGGAGTGTGACATGGCCATTTTGAATAAATATTAAAGCATACATCCTTCCCACACCCGTATATAGCAATATACCTTCCGGGACTATAGTCACTAATTTTGTTCTTATATCCACTTTACTGATAATCGACTCATTGGAAACACGAAATGAAAGGAATGAATCGCCCATGAACGAGGCTGCCCGGAATTTCTCTTTTGGAACCTCACATTGATTTCCTGTAAATTTGAAGGAACACAAGCAAATTGGCTCAATAGAGTCTGCTATACATTTGGCATTGTTGTGGCAGTAATTGGTACAAAGATCCGTCAAATTTGGCTGAGGAGTAGTAGTTGTCGATGGTGGCATTTGAGGTGTTGGGGTAATGCTAACTAGGGCAGTTGTACTTGGTTCGGGATATACTGTTACAGAATCGTACTCGTATGTTGCAGTAGACATTATTACTGGTAATGTGGATTCAGGTCTTATGACAGAAGGAATTATGCCTAATGTAGATTCTGGACTTATCGCTGTAGGTATCATGCCCAATGTAGACTCCATCATAATACTTCCTGTGGCTGGGAATAAACTCGGTTGAACTACTTCTGGAGAGTAAATTGAGTCTCTGTCAGTAATAACTGCTGTCAAACTTACAGAGAGAAATATATCAGCAGATGTAGGTGATGATAATTCTGATTGAGGTGGTGGCGATTGTGAAAATACTGTAATAATAGGGCCTATGAAAGGTGTCGTGGTAATAATATCTTCAGAGTCCAACACAGTCTCAGAAGGAGATGGTAAAAGAGATATGACTGGTGTTGTAGTTATAAGGGGTAGTGTTTGTGTTAGCTCAGGTGCTGAAACTGGAGGCTCTTCTGGCAGAATTGCAGTTGCGATTGAGACTGGAGTTTCCTGTGGGGATATTGGTTGGAGTACAGGAGAAGAAAGTATTTCAGTCTCTACTACAACAACATCCACAATGATTGTGGAGGAATAGTCAATCGGAAAATCTGCAGTGAGATCCGCTGTGTGCAGTCCATGTGGATATGTAATGCTGCCAGAAGGCAACTCGACGGCACTAGAAACCATTCCTGATGCTATATTTGATGGAGGTACGCCAATCGCAGATGAAATAAAGGGGGTAGCGTCTAGATCAACTTTCGCAGTGTCTTTTGTTATCCCAGCTTCACTTGACACTTCTCCTATCGGTAGAGAACTTAATTGGGGTGAAATGATAATTGTACTTTCTGGAGTAATGTTGTCTTCAGGAATTTCAGACGCAGGTTCGGATGAGAGTGCTGGTGTCGCAAGCGCTGGGGTGGATTGAAGTGGTATTGTTGCTGACATTACTGGAGTGGTTTCTGAGACTAGACTTCCCTCCGACCCATCCAACCTGATTGTTGGAGATGGTTCATAAATTCCAATAGTTTCTGTCGGTGCTACTGGTTCTTGAATAGATATGCTAGGTGGATATGTGATTGTTTCTGCTGGCCAAACAGTTATTGTATCTTGAGGTGGACGAATTATTGATGTGTCATCAACCATGCTAACCACTACTGTTGCATCTGGAATCATTAAAACTGTTGTCTGCAAACCCTCGCTTACTCCTCCTCCTGGGTCATACGGCGACGGAGATGGAATAAATACAGTGGTCGCAGGAAATTCAGGCATAGATTGTACTGCTGTCATTGAGTCTTTTATGAGGGCAGATGAATCAAGTGGACTTTCACTTGAACGGTAAATTTGTGACTCAATTGCTGTTTGAGGTGGAAATGTTAGAGTTGTGGCAAGTGAAGGGAATACTGCAGCAGTCTCTGAGAATGTAGGCCATGATGTTCCATTGTAGGCACACTCAGGCTCAGTCACATTTTCTGCTGTGCATTGACATGTAGGTCCGAAAAAATCTGGTGGACACGAGCATGTAAATTCTCCCACGCCTACAACATTAAATTACCACAGCTTAGCATTAGAAAGATTTGTAACCAAAAATCTTTTTTTTTATTGCATTTTAATTTGATTAAAATTACCATCAATGCATGTCCCACCATTAAAGCACCTATAAAGTCACATATATAATTTGGTTAGTATTCATATCACATCACAATTTATTATTAAGTTCTTACAGAATGAATTTGAGATACAACATACATATATTATGCATTTTATTGCCTTATTCATATGATGTGCTAACCAGAAGCATGACTACTACCCACATCATGCTTTGTTTCAACCCTCATAGTCAAGTGATATATATATATTGATCAAATTAAATCGATTAAAGCAGCATTGAAAATTTTCTAACAAGAAATAGGGGTGTAGATAAACCTTGAAACAAAGAATGTGATATTGAAATCAATACCAAGCTGCTTCTAATTCTGCTGCGATGTTATATATTGTGATGTTTTTAATATACAAAAATGCCATATTAATTCTTACTTTGGAAGTGGATCGCATTCATCATATCTAAATTCACAGAGTTCTCCATGAAAATCAGGAACACAGTAACAGGTCTTTTTACTCTCATCATCTTGTTCGTTCAAACAGAATGCCCCATTAAGACATGGATTCTCTTCACATATTCTCAACTTTGTTTCACACGCCCTTCCAGTAAAACCTTTTGGAGAAAAATGCAGATGGGTAAAATAATGTTTCCATTAATATGCACATGAGAGAAAATTTATGTCTATTTTTATCAAATATATCATGAAAACATACCAAATGGACAAGCACAGCTGAAGTCATTAATTTTGTTCACACAAATCCCACCATTTAAGCATGGTTGTGACTCACACTCGTCAACGTCAATGTGACATGTTTCTCCAGACCAACCGGGCTCACATTCACAATAAAACCTGTTTCCAATTCCATCTACGCACTTACCCCCATTTTGACAGACATTTTCTGTCGTGTTGCAAACTGAAATGTCGATTTCGCACTGATATCCTGCAAGGAAATCAAAGAAAATTTTGCATACCAACTCTAACATAATGATAATGATAGTTTGCTTGCAATAAAGTAACTTCAAATAACCTGTGAAGCCGGGTGGGCACGAACAAATAAACCCAGTTCCGGTGACATTTCTTGCGTCCAGCGTACACGTGCCGTTATTTTGGCAGGGAAATACTTCTTCGCAAATTGACAAATCCACTTCACAGAATGCACCTAAAGTAAAACATGAAGGCTTAATTTTACTGGTTTAATCAAGTGTATTGGGACGCATTTACGGGCATTATAGAACAACTCTCTTTAAAAATATTTTTCCATTTGGGATTTTTAAATCCTCACCATTTACAAATAGAAGGAGCACAGTCACCGCAACAATGTTGGAAGAATGGTGTGTCAGCAATAATGTTTGTCTTATCATTATGCTATGAATTGATTCTTACACATTAATGTGTTCTACTTTAATGAGTAATCATTCCAGCTAATTATGGCGGTATCGCACTGGTGCAACGTTGTTATACTCATGACTTTTTCACCTTGACCGTAAATAGGCAACTAAATGCGTCACATTGCCATACACACCTTGGATGTCCCACGCATATATTTTGAAACTCCATCGTATCTCTGTATTCCAAATCGTGCTTTACTTATACATAATACACGCACAAAAAAATACTTCAAGCAAAGTTGAGTGGCCTAGAGTTAGTAGTAACTTTTTATGCTGATTATCTCCAACAAGACTCACTAGTATTGGTATATTTGGTATTGCAATAAATTCTTTTAGGATTGAGCACTGATTCCATGAAACGGCAGGTGAATGTATGTATATTTGTTTATTATTACAGCCAGAGAGAAACAAAGTTATGCAAAACCAAGTGAACCGGTGTAATTCACTTGATCAAGTATGAAATCTTGATTGCACAACAAGAGAATATATATTATGTGTATATATAGTTTTGGCTTGATAACGGTGATATGGAAAAGGGTTTTCATGTAGTAGGTACCAAAAACCGTTTCTAGTGTACGGAGTATACACATCTGAGATAAATGATGTTGGAGAGTAAAAAAAGGGGTTGATTTTCTGCTTCAACTTTTTGTCTCTTTCTGTCTCTCGTACGCACTCACCACTTACTTCCGCACTGCTGCCGTATACCCAAAATTATTGTTATCGAATTTGCTACGTATTTTTATGATGATTTAGGGTGAACTTAGTCATTGTATCCCCTCGTGTAAGACTCATGGTTTGGCTTGAGTTCTGGTCACTAGTTATTAACTGGAGAGGGAGGGAATATATATCTATCTGCTATCTACACAACGAACTTCATATGATTATGCCTCACCGGATAAAACTGTTGGCAGTCTAGCTAGTAGTCAGTTACCGGATTCGGATATTGTATATATTTTATTTTGAGTATAGTCCATTCCGTTTCTTCTCTGGCTTTAAAAAAATACTCCCATTTTCCCAAGTCGTTCGTATACTCTGATTCTGATTGTGTGTAGAAAAAGCCATAAAATGAGCTAGACTTCAGGGAATCGAAAATGTAATGCGACTATTTTAGTTATGTATATTTAATGGGGACGGGAAGGAAAGCAAGGTTTTATGCTTAGCCCGTCGATATTTGATGTTTCGTCACTTTCTTTACTTTCTGCTTTCGCTCATACATCATATGCCGTAATATGTAATTGTGATGAGCACGGAGGGAGGAAAAAGGTCAATACCATCAACCATCACCATATAATATTTTCTTTGAGAAAGAGTGAACTAGCTGAGAAAGTCATTTCTTTAGTGAGTGTGTAAAAGAAGTGTAGGACTTCCTATTGTTCATGTCATGCTGGTTGAGTCTCCGCTAGCTCCCATTAATTCTGCATTTTTACCTAGCTAACAATAACGTGAAGGCAGTGCATTAGTTGGAAATTGGAATAGAATTATGAGAAAAATGCTTTTACCAGTAATCATATGTCATGCATGAGACTACTTTCTAGGAAAGAAAGAAAGAAAGTATGCATGAATGACTACTAATGAAGCTTCCGCAATAGTTGATAGCACATTTTTTTGGACAAAGGTAGTGTTGCTTTCATTCTTATAATTCCATAAACCCGATCCAATGATTATGAGACGAAGAATGCGAAAATTGCTAATAATTTTAAAAGCTTTTGAGAATCCTGTAATTAATTTTGGAAGGCTGTTTTACGTTCTATTAGGCATCGGCTAGTGTCATACTCTATTCACTATGTTTCCTTTATAACTTTCTGTAAGTTGTGTAAGGAATGTGAAAACTCACAAAAACAGGAAAGGAAGAAATATAATAGTGAACATCAAAAAGAGGAAAATAAAGCATTGATCAAACTTTTCCTTCATATTTTTTATTGACGGATGTAAGTTGTATTTTCAGCTTTGCGTTACTTTTGTTTTACCTGCAACCGAACTCTAAAACTCATTTCTGATTCTTTCTAATGTAACAGAAAAAATGCATGTTGGCGAATTGATTGCGTTATGTGTGTTCCACAAACTAATCATGTCATCCATTCATGTTTGGTATGGGATGGTGGTGATTAACGCACCAGGAATAATACTGTTTCATAGTAGTGGAGGTAAATAATGTGTGGTACTCACCTGCAAATTTTTCAGGACATGAACAATTGAAGGAAGCGATTCCATCCACACAACTGCCTCCATTAAGACAAGGGTTGGAGCGACACTCATCCCAATTGATTTGACAACCAAATCCTGTGAAGCCGTTGCGGCAAAAACACTGGTGGGAGCTGTGTATATTTTTCAGCAAATTAAATCGATTTCACAAATCGTATTATACACTGTTTGTGTGCTTGTACTTATGACTTTGCAACTACCTGTGTGTACATCTTCTAAAGTTCAGCTAATAGCAATGAGGGGTTCTTATACCGCCACTATCAATGTAGAACACTATCATATATGCATAACTCCATGAATTTATTATCAAATAACCTTTTGCATTGGTTTTAGCCTTAGCCCTCTTTTCGAATTTTCGATAGAATGTATGTATATGATTCTAATTTTCAGAGGAGTGTGTCCCATCCTTTTCTAATTCCTTGTGTCTCACCCCTCTATTAAAAAATCATGAGCTATTGTGTTCGTGATGATCATGCAGCTAAGCCCTGTTTATGTATACAAAATATACCCTACTCCTATAAACAATGTTTAAACCGAATTTATTGTCTGCCTGCTGTTTATTTCTGAACTGGTGACATACAAACAAAAAGATTGATAGTGCGTTTTGCCTTTCTACACAAAAACACACTTGTTTATTTCAATTGCATGTTTGACTTTTTTTGATGAGAGAATAAGCCTACGTTATATATATCACTTTGGATTCTTTTATATTGGCAAAAACTCTGCTTCCGTTATATCGGCAATATTTGTGTGTGTGAATGCGCACCTGATTATGATGCCTTGCAGTCTAGCTAGTCTAGCAATATGTTTGATTTATCGACACGTGTTTTTGGATTAATGGGGATCAACGCCTTTTCATTCTATTTCGTTATCAAACTTATTGAATCGCATTATGCGTGTAGTTTGAATTTAACTAATAATTAAAATAATTAGTAAAAGGATTGGTTTTTAGTACCTGTTGATTTGTAGAGAGTCAATGCATATCCCATGCATGCATGGATTTTCCATACACGCAAACCCACTCCATATGGAAGGGATGTGGATGAAGATGATCAGTGACACGAAAAGAACTGGAAGAAACGCTCCATTTGGACTAGTATCATGAATATGATTGAGCTTTGGCGAGTACCCGTTGCTCATTTCCTTTTCAAAATTGAAAGCTCACCATTTGAATCACAGAAAGGGAAATCTCGCAAATACTTTTTAGCAGCACTTTCTCCCATATTAAATTACTTGTTGTAGAACACAGGGCTTGTAGCTAGCACCAACACTTTCTCCTAACTCAAGAAAAAAGTGAACTACAGAATCTCACAAAAATTATTCATAGCACGTATTAAATTTTCCATGCTAGTAGTGGACCGTGTCCCTTAATTTAAACTGCATAGGCACCATCAAATGTAAGTTATGCACCAAGTGAAAATTGGAAAATGTGCGTGTGCTGCACTTAACGAAACAAAATCACGGATGTTCACCTCCCTCCGATTCACCGTTTCCGATAATTGGGTTTTTGCGCTGGAGAACATGTAAAAGTTGCATGTTTTCTTCCTTGTCGGATGGAGCCATGAAAAACATATTTTTCTAAACTACGGACGAAGCAGCTGAATGCGTTTAACGTGGTAATCAGCAGAGTCAGTGCAAGGTAGTATCAGTCACCGGGAACCTCTTTCTTCGTTTTTTTTCTGGCTGCAGAACACACAAGAGTCCACACTGCCTTTTCACAAGAGGATTATTTGTTTCCGGGGAAGCAGCTTTCACCGACTACTTTCACGTGCTCACTCCGTCCAACTGATCAAACAAATATGGAGAAAGTTTTTTAGTTAGTTTACTCAACCAAATCGTACTCGTTTTGGTAAAAGTGAAGAGCTTGTATGTTTGCAGCGGTCTGTATTGATGAAATTGGAGCAGAATTATTATTGGAATCGAAAAACACTGCCAAGATTATTATATAGCCTGTAGATAAAGACTTTTAACCTCTATTTACATACGTCGAAAATACGCAACCAAATGCTTAAAAAGTACGGTGTGATATATGCACACTTGAAAATGGTTTGCGGACAATGACACAGTATTAGAGAGGTTCATATCCTTTTGGAAACAAAAACGTATCGTAAACCAATTGTACGATTTATTTTATTCTCGTTGTCTATAATGATTACAAATGTCGCCGGTTTTGATGACTTTGGGGCTGACATAAAAAAGAAAATTCCTTTCATGTACGTATATAAGTAGTTTCACCAGAGAAGAAAATTTATTTGCTTTTTCCTTTCGCTTTTCTTTCTAACGTATATTGGAGAGCATGCACTTGTGTGTAAGCGTATGTTATGAATAAGCATATAACATTTTATGGTGAAACCTCTAGTGCAGAAAAATCATTGAATGACACATACATTCATACTATTTTTTTGCTTCATAGTCCACTTCCGTAAATAGGTGCTTGTGAGCATGTATTTTTATGTAGATTTACATACGTACAAAGTGAGAAATGTTCACAACGAGTACCTCTTGGGGGGAGCTATATTTGTCTAGATACTTGGGACGCCCTATCGTTACTTCGTAAACAATATAACAATCCGGTTTTATACCTTTGGCTTGTAAAAGTCATATGCATGGATTAGGAGATTTATAGATTGTTATGAAAAGATTATGAGTGCATGAACACTTGGTATATATATGCAGAAATGGTAGTGCTGGATGGAGCCGTGCAGCAGTACGCAACTTCTTGTACATCGAGTCTGTTGGAAGAATGTCTCAAGAGTCAAAGTGGGATTGGAATCGCCATGGATACAACCGTCAAGGCGGAGCAAAACACTGGACAAAAAATAGGTCAATTTGACTGACAACTTTTTGTCTTGGTCTAATGTTAAATAGAGGAGGGGAGAGTAGCAGTAGTGGTGGCCAATTCTCTTATGATGGGGAAAGCTAAAGTCGAAGGGCTAAGGCTTATGAAGTAATAGAGTAGTGAAACAAGGTGAATGCAAGGATATTATGCTGGAGAAATGAGATGGATGAATGATTGCTTCTCATTTTTCTCATTATTTTATTGTAATAAAAATGGTGAAACAATAATTTCATTAGCTTTATGATCTTCATATAAACTTATCGGTTTTCTGACCTGCTCTGGTTCGAATTCGTAGGCTAACTTGCATAGCGTTTTGATACTCTTTCATATTTATATAAATTACTCGTCTGCATCTATGTATATGAGTGATGATACTTAAAGCGTATTCACCGCAACTGCATTGCAGAAGGGACGATCTCAATATGAGTAATTTATATGCTTTCCAATTAGGGTTAATACATAGTTGGGGTTGGGACTAATGAATTTAATTGCTTTTTGACTTTGGGGCTAGAGGGCTGTAAAGGATAACTGTAAGAGTTTGGAGGGAAAATGCTAATGGTGTTTCTTTTTTATGTCCGACAGATTCTTAAAAATCCATTACAATTGTCCAAATGGCTGAAGAAAAGGCGGTATTTTGTTTGGAACATTGTAAAGGGCAGAAAATCTTTTCTTTCCGAATCCCTTCCTCCTGTACTCACTGTGGAACTGGTCTAAATGACTGCATTCTTCGAATTCCACCATTCAGGTAAGTTATCAAATCAAGGTTACTTATTGTGTATTTTTTAAGGTATAACAAAATTTGTACCGTATGAATAATGGTTGTCAAAATGTATGATTTTCTAGACTTCCATCCCCTTTCCGAGATGCGCAGAAATGTCCCTGTTCTATTGTACTGAAGCCAACGAAAGGCGACTTTCTAACGTAAGATTTCATGAAATGGTTAAAATTTGTTTCTAAATCTTGAATGATTGCCGAATGGAGCTAAATGATAAATTTTCATTTTAACCAAATAGGGACTACAAAAACTCTGATAATTTACATATTGGAGTCACTAACTCTGCCGGCGTTGTGTACGAATATGATATGAATGGTCTCAGCTTTCACAAGACTTCTAATTGGAAACGATGCTTGGCCATCAAGGATTTTAATAAAGATAAAGACTTTGGCTCGTGGAGTCAGTACTGGGATTTTACGCTTGATGTTGTCTCTGGTCATCAAGAGCAGTGGGCCAGAACAAGGTATGTCAAATAACCTATAAAGAAATTATTTAATGGTAGTGTTTGTTATTAAATTCTGAGCTAATTTATAACTTTTATTTTTCCACTTTACAGATATGATGAAGATCGTCACAACTGTTACTCATTTGTGTTGGCCTTCTTGAAAGCACTTCAAGTGCCAGAACTGAGCTCATTTGCTAGAGATCGTCGTATGTTTTGTGAAAAATATATTTTACCCAAGACTGCATCCGCGGCGAAATACATTACTTTATACAGAAAACTGATGTCCGAACCGCATCTAGTGTTAACTAATAAAAATTAAGAAAGTCACTACTAGGAATATTTCAAAAAGACCTTACTAATCATGTTGTACCGCGCACTATACATCGTAATTAACATTAAGATTTCTTGGCAAGCAAACGTATGTAAATTTAATATTAGTTATTCTAATATGAATGTAATTTTAGAATGATATACGTGTACGTCCGATATAATAAATGAGTTTGTAAAAATATTATACAGAATTTTATTCGTCAATATTTCCGTTACTAGTTTCATTAGTCTGCGTCATATATTGTTTAATAATTTCACATTTAACTGCCCCACATTCACAAGGAACAGGGTGTTCATCATCATCACCCAGGCACTGATAATGTATTCTATAAGAACGACTACTCTTATCCAAACTAGCTTTTTCCAGACTAATTTCCCAACCCGTGATGTCGCCCTCTTCAAATTCCAACTTGTCTGGAAGTAGAATCAATGTTTGTTTCCAGTGAGTCTCTTCGCTCCAAGGGGCTGTGGAAAGTTCCACTGGTTCTACACAAAATAAAAAATAGGATTCCGTTCATGTTTTTGGAATAAAACCTTTTAACTATTGATACAAAACAAAACTAACCTTTGCCAGGAACCACGGGGAAAGTACAGGTGAACCATAGACAAACTGCATGCATATCTCCAGTTTGGTCCATTGTAAAAAATCGTCTATCTTTAAATACTTCTAGAGAGTTGGATGGTATGGTTTGAAGATTTAAATCAAAGAGTAGTTGTGGATCAGCCATAAGACCATCTGAAGTAATCTAAAGACATGCAAAATACATTATCAAAAGTGCATACAATATGCATAACAACAGGGTTAAATTAGCCAAGTATAGATTCTCTTTTACCGTTTCAATTTCAGGTTTTTGTAGATTTTTTGCAATATTTCCAAAAGGACTAAGGTCAAAACCGTAATGTGACTGCGATGTCCAAAACTCTCCCTGATTTTTCCACAAATCGGGTACTTGACAAGGGGCTCCATAAATTTGAGCACTATTTGGAAACATCAGTCCACCAGATTTTAAAAACTTATCCCTTGCATACAAAACCGATTCTAGCATTGATTCATGGAGCAAATAAAATCCCATCCATTCTGACACGATAATGTCTATTGTGTTCTCAGACAATGATTGAATGTCTTCTACTCTAGAATGGATAACCTAAAATTCAAAATCAATCATTAAAATCCATTTATCTTATCTTCCATATTTTAGTATAGTATTTCATTAAGATAACCATTCATACAGTGACCACTTCAGCAGAGAAACCATTTTTCGTAAAAACGTCCGGAAGTGTTTTTGCCAGCCCAGACGCCTCCACTGCATAAACCTTTTTAGCCCCAGCCTTGGCACAAAACAAGCTCAATATCCCCGTTCCAGCTCCAACATCCATCACTACCTTATCTTTAAACAGTCCCTCTGCATCATTTATAGCTGTCTGATATACATTTGTCCTAGCCGCATCTTGAAGCATTAGTCTATGAACCTAAGTTTCACGAGCATTATAAACATGGGTCAAATCAAATTACCATTTTCCAAACCAACAATTTACAATACTTCTTGTTGATTATTAAACTCACATACGTACATTGAGATCCTCATAACTAGCAAAGTACTCTGTTGACACGTCATCCACGACTGACATTAGCTCCTCAGTAACCTCTTGCTGCTCCGATTTTCCATCCTCAACTTTAAGAAAGCAAGAAAATTTCAAAAACTTTAATCAATATGTCACCATGAATGAGGAAGATGATGATGATACCATACCTCTGGCTCTCTTGCTGGTTTCCTCCACGTCCACCACCCCATTTTCTTCAGCAGGTTTAGCAGCATCCATACTCACTTTATATTTTCCTTTGGATCAAGGTCAATTAAGTTCCAGTTCCATTTAACCCAGTGGAAAGTCCAACTTAAGTTGTCGTCAGATATCAATTTTACACGTGTGAAGACAGATTAAACACAACACAAATGCACCTTGTTTGTATTATTATTGCTAAAAGCAGGTACCACATTTTGAATGATAAATTCACCCGGCGTCACCTCATTGCCCCACCTCCAAGCACGCCACCCTTCAGAACAAAGTCATCGTTTTTGTGCCAGAGCATGAGATTGGGTAAAACCATAGAATTTAGTAAGCGCCGTGAATTAAAGAAGACCGATGCATGGTGGTGCTGGCCGCAAGGGAAGCATCAAACACAAGTGAAAATAATCTGCTAAGCTAAAGCAAAGGTTGTCTCTTCATATTTGACTGGGAACAAGTGAAGATCATCATTATTGTTTGGGAGTCGCTAATTTAATTTTAAATTATGGTAAGTAATATATTGTTTGTGAGGACCAGAAATTAATTGGAGGTGGAGGGTATTGTTGCGAATTAAAAGATTTTAACGATTTTCTTGTTTTTTTGGTGATTTTTATAGCCTCCTAAGAAGGACACGAAGGGAAGCTCTAAAGCTCCTGCCAAAGCCCCTAAGAAGAAAGAGGGGGGATCCGGAGGTGGAAAGGCTAAGAAGAAGGTTAGTTAATTTTAATCTGTTGTATTAAATTGTCACTTTTTTGGTTACGTATTTTATTTATAGATTTTGATGTTTTTGTATAATTACATTAGTAGTGTTTTGATGATTTGATTGTCGAGTGTCAAATCAGTCAAATGTATTTGTTTGTTGATCAGTTGATGGAATTGACATGCCTTGCCAATTGTTTGTCGTGTTGATAAACGATCTAGTTGAAGTATTGTGAATGAGTTTTATTTAACCAAGCGTTTTTATTTTATGAAATTTGCAGAAGTGGTCGAAGGGAAAAGTCCGTGATAAGTTGAATAACTTGATCCTCTTCGACAAAGCCACACATGATAAGCTGCTGAAGGAAGTTCCAAGCTACAAACTTATCACCCCTAGCGTAGTTAGTGAGCGTCTGAAAGTTAGAGGAAGTTTAGCTAGGAAAGCTTTGGAAGACTTACTTGCTAAAGGTAAGCTATTGACTTAATTATACTGACTGTTGAATGACTGTCCAGTTTTTAAGAACATTCCATTCCTTATGAATTAAACAAGATTATTTCCGTAGTACAACAATAGCCAGGGATAAAGTAAATATTATAACCCCTAATTGACTTAAAGTAGATAAAGCAATAATTTTTTTTAGGTCTATTGTTTAACGAAATGTTTGCATTATTATTATTTAATTTTAGGCCTGATACGTCGTGTGGTTAAACATCATGCCCAGTTAATATACACGAGAACAACTAAGGCAGACGACGCAGCAGCGGAAGATGAAGCTGCCGCAGCCGCTGCAGCAGCATCAGGAGGAAAGCAGAAGAAGTAGAAAGTTTTTATTGACATCGTTTCTATGAATAAAAAATAAATAAAAGAAAATTCCTTTTGTCGTCTATAATTTCATAATTGAATTTACGCTAATTACTAATGCTAATTATTTGCATGTGACTGTAAATCTAGAACCATAAATGTTTTTTTATAACATTCTGTAGTTCATAAGGATCGGGTTACATTTTATATGCGCACATTAATCTGTAAGATAATTCAATGTTAGATGACATACAATATCACACGGAATAATTATTCCTTCCATTGCCTTTGTTTCGTTTTCATTTAATTTTGACCTGGTTTCCAGTTTATTGACCATTGTAATTATAGTATGTGGCATCAGAAGAAAATGCAAAAGCGCATAAGCCTGGTTACAGCTAAATGTAAGATTTGATATTCGTTTTAGTTTGCTTAAGTTAAAAAACTAATCGTAAGTCGGAAAATATTTGAAGTCTTCGGACACCATTCATCCTAGATGCTCATTCAGTTCCAGTTGGTTCTAAAGAGATTTAATCAATGGTTATATTTTTCAGGGAAAGGTTTTTTCGCTAGTTACATTGAAGAAAAAGTATTTTATCATTGATTGCACGAAGCGTGCAGTATTTTATGATTAGAATCACACCATACTCCATACCATAAGCTGTCTAGCTCCTAATTTCAAAACATATTCCAGCAAAAGCATATTGTAAACGAAAAGACAAAATGAAGTATCTGATTGTCCTGGCCTACGTTGCTACTTCTCAAGCATCTATCTCCTGAGAGAAGCTATGAAAGCTCAAAAAGAAAGAATTCTGCTTCTCATATTTTATGCATCTCTCCCAGTCCAACACAATTCTATGCATACTTTCTAAACCCTATTACTTCCCGTGCCTTTTCCCAAATATAAATGCTCATCAACTTAATGTGGGCGGAGTCCCTGGTTTAACCAATGACAGAAGCAATGGACGAAGGAAGTAGTTGGCCTAATGTCACACATCACACACTATAGTTCTTTCCGTACTTTATCACAATGAAAAGGAAGCCTCATATGAAGGGCCAAGCCAAGGTCTAATGGAACAGTGACAATGACTCCACTTCAACATTAGAAACTTGCTCCTTTTAGAAAAAACTTATTTGTAGCATTTAAATGATATTTGTCTAGAGTTGAGTCATGTAATTAGCTAATGTGTAAATGAGTATATAATTTGACGCTTGTGCAAGATTATCTCATTAACTTTTCCAAATAAGTCATCCTTATTCTCTCCGTCATTAGCAGAGGTTGCAACATTACGCAGGATAGGATTTATTTTCTGGTATTACGGTATCAAATATCAATGGTATTATTTCATGTATGCAGATTATCTTAAGACAATTGATTAAAACCTAATTTACTTAACAAATGTGAAGCAAACAACCATAGATATCTACGTAAGTATTTAGACTACCTACCATTCACAACACCCATGCTTTTAATCACATTTCATTAACTATCATATTCTCCAGAGCCATATAAAAGCTGCCTGGTTTCTAGTTTCAAAACATATTCCAACACCAGCATTTGAAACGAAAAGACATACTAATTACTAACAGACAAAATGAAGTATTTACTTGCTCTTGCCTTCCTCGTTGTTGCTGCTCAAGCATCACCTTTGAAAGAAGCTGCTGAGAAAGCTGATTCCAGTAAGAATGAGACTGTGAAATATGCTGAGACTACTAGCGGTGGATTAGAGCGTAAGTAAATTGGCAGCTCGTTTTTAGGATTTCTTAGATTGCCCCTAAAAGTTTCTAAATTTGGATTTCATTGAAAAACATTTTTCAGGTCCTACCAGAGGATGTGAAGCTAGCGATCTTAACAAAATTCAGGCTCAACTCACTACTGCTTTGGAAAAACAGATTGAAAAGCTTTTGGGAAGCAGCCGAAGACGTCGTGATAGTGGTTCCGCTGCTGGAGCTTCATCCGAATCTGGCCCTGATGGAAAAACCAAGTCAACTGCTTTTGCCAATAGCAAGACTACTGCAGATAAGGCAAAGGAACCTGCTTTGTTGAAGGAAGGGGGGCCATCTACTCCAGTCATTGAAGGTGGAAAGCCTGGTGCACCTCTACCACCACTAGCTGAAGGAGGAAAGCCTGGAGCAGCTTTGCCACCAACTCCAGTTGAAGGAGGAAAGCCTGGACCAGTTTTGCCACCAACTCCAGTTGAAGGAGAAAAGCCTGGAGCAGCTCTACCACCACCATCAAATGGTCCCGCTCCTAGTCCACTCTCTCCCCCACCTCCACCAGCCCATGGCGATGGCCCTACACCTCCATCACCTCTTATTCCCGCTGATGGAAAGGGAAACACCGTACAGAATGTCAAGGGTGTTGCCAGCATGGAGAAAGGTACTGCCGTTGCTTCAGCCGTTGCCAAGAGGGAAGCTGTTGTGCAAACTGTGTCAGCGGCCGGTAACAAAGCTGTAGCGACTGGAACTTCGCACAAGGGTGGAGCTGGTAAGAATTCCCTAAATGAAATGAGGCTTGCTGTGTCAAACATTAATTAATTTGTAACACGCATGTCATTTTTATTATAACAGATGCAAATATTCAAAAGATCGAAGCGGCAGGAGGACAGACCGGAATTGCGTCTGCGGTCGTTGACAAAAATTCCACTCAAGGGGCTACCAAAATTGACCCTGCAACTGGAAAACCTGTTGCTGGAGTCGTTGTTCAAAACGTTAAGGCATCAGCAAGCCAGGCTATTGCGACAGCCGACGCCAAGAAGGACGGAGGTATACATACACACACGTTTCCGTCGTCCTTTTAGATTCAACATGAGTTATTTTTTAAAACATAATTAACCCTTGAATCAATCTGAACAGGTAACATCATTCAAGATGCTGGAGCAGAAGGAGAGGAACTTGCCATTGCTTCCGTCTCATCTGGAAGTGGTGATGCTCCTCCTGCAGAACGTAAGTTTACCAAATATGCCAGTGATTTTGAAGCATTTCATGCATTATGTGTGCTCAATGAATCATTATAATATTTTCCCTTTCTATGAAGCCTTGAAACTCGTTAAACGTGATGTAACATCTCAAACCGTTGCTGCTAAAGGAAATAAGGCAGTAAGCTCCGCGGACGCGAAAAATAAAGAGGGTAATTTTTACCGTCCAATTCCAACTTCATCAAGTTTACCTATAAACAATTAGTGAAACATTAATAAATCTTTGTCTTTGCAGGTGATAGTACACTCCAGAACGTTGATGCTGTAGGAGGTGACCTTGCTGTCGCAACTGCCACTGCTGGTAAGAAAACTGATGCTGTCCCAGTCCCACCACCAGTTTCCGATGAGCTCAGAAAGGAGCGTTCCCTTTGCGAAGGATTGAAGATGAACGATGAAATTCGTCTTCTTGTTCGCACCACCGTAGAAAAAGCATTTACTGAACTCAAGCAAGACCTGAAATTGGTCCACTAATCGCATTTACGGATGCTTGAAAACTTTTATTTAAAAATTTCAAATGAAAGTAATGCGAATTTTTGAAGCAAAATAAAAATGCAAAGAAACTTGCTTTGAAACAAGATCAAAAAATTTTTCAATCTTTATTTCATTTTCAATAATATCTTATACAATATTACAATCCACCTCCATACAACCTACTTTGTTCAAGTATCCATTCCATATAAAAAGCTAACTCCGTACTTTGATCATTGGGACCGACAATTCCACAACCTGAAAAATTTCAAAACCAGATTACACAAAATTAAGGCTACCAACGATTACAATAAGCTGCTTATAGCTGGCTTTTGTACTACTTACAGTCTGGTCTTGGACATGGAAAGTGAGATAAAACAGCAGCAACATAGGTATTATTTCCTTGAGTTATCAAAGGACTTCCAGCATCCCCTTGGCATCCTCCTCGACCACCATCATCTGCTCCAGAGCAAAGGATTTCTGGTCTCACGTATTGTTGCACCCATTCTTCACATACTCTGTCAGTGTATGTGTCCAACGTAACTTTCATAAGATCCTCAAACATTGGTTCCCCATATTGAACACTTCCCCATCCAGAAAGAACCACAGGTTCTGTGAAACAAGCTCTTAGAATATCAAAAGGTTATTACAGAAAGAGATTTTGTTTAACAAAATCCAACTTACTTGGAGCAGTTTCAATATATGCTGAGGGAAGCTTGATTGATGAAATGTTTTCAATGAATTCATACGGCTCAGCAAGAAACAAGAGTGAAAGGTCGTTGTCAAGTGTAGTTCCGTTGTATTCTGGATGCACAACAAAACGCTCAACACTTCGAACCTGCTGCCACCCCACATTCTCCGTTCTTTTGAGGGATCCTGCTACAACCGCATCAATAGATGGACTTCTGGGGTCCGTACATGCTCCGGCTGTTACAACAAGGGAGGGGCTGATAATAGCTCCTCCACAGATGTGACCAAACCCATTGTTTCGCAGACTTACTTGAAATGGAAATTCGCCAGCGGTTGCTGGCTTCCCTCCTGCAATTCGAGTTTCTTGAGAACTGCAATGTTGTAATTTTTGCATGACATTTCTACGGCTTATACGAAATTGCAAAGCTAACAACAAATATTATGATAATTCAATAATAATTTGCTTGGTAAAGGTCCAATTATGTTGGTAATGTATTGGAATGAATTTCTGTCATTCCTGATTTTAAAGCATTTAAAGCCAAATAAATATATTAGCATTAGGATTATCAAATGGATTTTCCAGGCAGCAAAATCAATCTCAAAAGGATTATGAAGTGAGTCATGGTTTATGATGATAAAAATGCAACAAGCTAAAAATAAAACCCGGCTTGGCTTATCATAAGCTTTGTTGCAGCATCCAATTCAAGATCATTTCATTATGTCAGTCTAAAGCCTAAAGATAGATAACATGCCACAATGGCACAACGAATAAGTTGTCGAGAGAGGTTGAACTTGAATTGATTTTTCTGTGAAAATTAGTTCAAAACTTGTTATCAGGTAGTCAAATCTCCTCTCCCAACTTCAACGCTATGATTATGCTAATGAGTCAATCATTATTACTAGCTAGATCACGGATGAAAAATATTTATCTTCTATTTCTATCATCAAAATCTGCATAAATATAGGAGATATCCTCCTAACTACAATTATTATTAGCTTTGCAATATCACCCTAACATAACACAGTCCAACTATGCCCATCAACTGCGAGCTTGCTGATCTAGTTATGTGTATTGTAGCTCTGTTATATGTATGATGTGCTCAATGTATGCTGTTTGGTAAAAAATGTAGCTGCATAAAATATTGAAACAAATGTCAAGGACGAGGCGTTGCTCAAAGGGCTGGGCTTGGGCACTATAAACTACAAAATGAACCATTTAATAAAATCTCTATATTTGTGTTGCAGTCGTCTTGTTCTCCTATAGAGTAATGTGCACGAACGAATGCATTATTTGTTTGTTTGAGTTATCACTTTCTGACTTTTTTCAGTTTGCATCGCTAATGAGTACAATACTATTCAACGGCTGACCACCTTCCTTTGATGTGAATGTCACTGATAGCACGACTGTCATAAGTCACACGGTTGGGGAATATGAGTGACCATTGACCACCTTCAAAAAAAATTATGATTTGACAGACAGTGAGTGTGGTGCATACCCCAATAGCAGAAATGTGAGACATGCACATGCACGCATGTCAGAAACACTGACTTTTTCATTTTCGTTAATTAAGTGATCCAGTGTCTATTTAGGGAAATTTGGTTTTTATTAAAACAGCCTCCCGATTAACTTCCTGATTACCTTGTACCTTTTGTACTTGTACATATATTTTCATTTTACATTGTGCTTTTTTGCTGGAAGCATGGAGCGCTCTTGCATTTAATGGTCACGACTTGCATAAGGCTTCAAGATTTAATCTTAAATTGAACATTAAATATTTTGTAATATTCATTTACAATTCCATAAATTAAAATCAACGTTAAAAAATGATGTAATTTCTATACTGTTGTACTAAAATTGTTATTTGATCATTAGATTTTGATGACGCGTTATGTCAAATACACAATTTTGGCAACAATGCATCATCATCATCATTGATCTCAAAGAAGATCAAATCCTGCTACGTAAATAATATGCCTCGTAATTTTATAATCTCATAGTCATGATGAGTGTGTGCCTTACTTTATATGCTCATATGGGAAGGTTTGCTCTCTCATATGCCTTGACATAATTTGTTGCAAATTTGAGCTGGGTCCAACTCCTCATCAACATGCAAAGCAAATGAAAGTCATACATTGTCAATAATACACATACATCGTGTTAAAAGCAAATACATAGGATATGATGGGATAGGAGGGGATGCAAAATAGGAACAATTTTAATTATAGTGTTCTTGTGATCAAAAGTCATTTCATAGTTTTGGTTGTTTGAGCAGAATGACACTGAAGGTACTAGGCACACATCGATTAAACAGTAGTGTTGTATGATCAAATAAAAGTGGCATGTCACACAACATCATCAACTTGATTTGATTCAATGATCTTGATGGGGTAGAAAGCACTCACATTCAAATAATATCTACACATGATCAATAAACTTTTGTGTAATCTATTGGAAAATTCTTTTGACATTTTTGCAGGAATTACCACTAATTAAGATCGAAATGAAAAAGTTAACTTTCAGAACGCCTTCATATATTATGCGCATTAATATACAAGCACATGTGTACTTTCAATTCATTACTTTTGTTTTACCAATCAATTCAGAAATCTTTTCATTTTCCACAATGGCCGGAATGACGAATTGGCATCTGGCACATTGCTAGCAGGCAGGTCACTCCTTCCTTTCGTTCCTCTGTCTCCATTCATCAGCCCCTATTATCCTCACATAACTCACTCAAATCGAAAGCAATCAATGTGTCTTATCAAGTGACCGATAAGCAAATTTAATGAATCAATATTCTCGCAGAAACTTTTCATAGTTGAAAAAGAAATTGAAATAATTTGTGTGTCCGCACGTATAATTTAAAGAGAAATAATATTATGAATACAAAACCAATTACGAGTTTGAGCCCCATTCATCAGTAAACGATGTGAAATGATGTTGTTGGATGTGTCTGTATGTGGTGGCGGTGGGTGGGATATTAAGGATTGGCAATCCACGTGTAAGATATTTAATATTTGATAATATTCATCTATTACTTTTCCATCTAGAAGCTTTAGTTCACGGTAAAGACGCTTATAAGGTACAAACCAAGGCAGAACTAGCCATATAAGATGTTAATGTGCATGGTAAAACGTTAAATAATGGAGATTAAGTGAGTATATTATGGTGGCGGTGAAGTTGTTAAGGGGCATATATGATGCTTCATATATCTGTGCTCATAAGACTCATAACTTTTGTTGAAATGTCAGTTTGTTGAGACAGGTGAATGTCAGAAAAAGATCAGTGGCTAATAAGCCGGCTATATTCATAACAAGAAGGTAATGGAGTGTAAGTGTATAAGAGCTTGTAATGAGTTTGTATCCATCATCATCATCATCATCATCATCATATCATTTCATGCATAATGTTCACCAACACTCTGATCTGATCTAATTTGGAATGTGACGAGTAAACAATCTGTACACATTAAAATATTCAGCTTTTAACCAGTGGTAATGACCACAGTCACTCACTTTCTTGTAGTTGCAATCCTTGTTTCAAATTTTCTCAATGTAGAAGGGCCAAACTTTACCTACTAAAGACAATAAAGCGGATCACTCACTACTCATTCATTTTTTTTCATATGGGTGGAGATTTAGGACTCATGACTGACTACATACTTCTTACTTGTCCATCTTTTATATCAACAACCATTTTCTGCTTAAGCAAACTACAAAGAGGCGTAATTGGATTAAGATCCCTTCATTTTTCAGTCCAAGATGAAGAAAAAAATGTCAATATAAAGAACTCATTTTATGAAAGTTGTCAAAAGTGCAATATTCGGATCAGCCAGCAGTCGCAAGTTCATCAGACTTGTAAACCTAATATGCATTATAGTAGAAGCATTTATTGACGCTAACGTTTGGTGAACAAGTCATAAAAATGCGTAGGAATGTCAAGCACAACAAGAGAAGTGAAGAGAAGGTGTGCTATTATATTATCAAATATTTTTTATGCAATATGCTACCTACTACCTCCCATTTCGTTTGTGCATATAACTTTTTGTCTATTACGATTACTGCATCTATTTAAGTGGTTGCAGTAGTGCAAAATGTGCATCATCTCTCTTCTATGACACCTTTTTTAAATATTGATGTCTAGTGGTGTACACATGTCTAGATCCATATCAGATTCATTTCGTACCTGATAATTGCTGCTTATTTTTGTTTGCAATGTAGAGATTCAGATCTAAGTAATGCCTGCTGCTGCACTTTATTGTTTGGGGTATCAAAAAATCAATTTGTTTGACTTTGTGTTGAACAGAAAGTGAGTTGTGACTTGTCTTGAGAGTTGTCTACTTGTACTTTTCTTTTTTGCATTGAATATTATTGAATAAAAATAAAACCTAAAACCTTTATCATTGTCATTATATGGCCCATAATAACATGGTGTGCAAATTTTTGCATGTTTTAAAACTGTGTTGGCTCCACCGGCCAAACCTACCAAAAAGTACCAACCTCGGCAAGAATTTTAATGATCATGCAATATATAAAAAAAACTGGTGCTGATGTTGATGTGCAAAATATAAAAACGGAGGTGCAAGGTGCAATGTTATCATTAGATAACACGAACAAGTGACATGATCATATCATATCATTCATATCATATAAACAGTTTGGAGAGAGAAAATTGGATTATTGACTCCACTTCTTGGGCGATGTGCAGATGAGTGAAAAAAACTGATGCAGTTGTTTCGTAGCTGTTTATTCACTCACTTGAAAATGAAATGATAATATGTTATTAGATCATTTTTATTGTTCTCCTTGTTATGGTCATCATAATATGCTATAGATTATTGAATGCTATTGAATGAAATTGGAATTGGATGTATAATGTATGTATTAGTTAGTGTATTTTTATGCTCATTCTCAGGAAATTAGAAGAGGAGGGTATATAAATATTAAATATGCTAAAATAAAAGCGGCGCGTAGTGGACTGCACCTAATTACAAAGCTGTCAAAAACATTAATAACTTTTTTAATGCAAATATATGTTATGAAGGGAGTTGCTTTAAGTATAAAGGAGACCGTTCAATTTCATACTGCAGTGAATGCAACAAAGGTGAGCAATTTAGGATGGTGTTATGAAATGAAATATGAAACAATGCAACAGAATTGTATTTTTTTCTGTTTTTAATGATATGATGACTGTATGCCAGGTCAAGGATCAAGGTTGTCAATGTTAAAAAATGTAGACAAGTAAGTAATGTTGTAGCTCAAGTGAGAATTCTAATTAGCATTTGACTTTCTTTTGAACTGTGGTCAAAATCTGATACTTTTACATCAAGATCACTTCCTTCACAACTGGATTTTTCTAAGCAAAAATTTATCCAAATTTGTTTATTTTGTTGGAAAAATCACAGTTTGATGCCTACTTGTTAGTGACAAATTCACAAGTCTAACATTTTGTACTTACGTTAGATATGCTGCTACTGTACTGAATATATACTCGTCTGTGTACCTCTTTTGAAGGTAACAAGATATTCATGCGAATCGTGATTCAAGATGACAGGTTATGAGTAAACAGAGTTTGTCGAACCGTGTCTTTGTCATTAATCTCATGCTGGCCACATCAACCGCACAACATTACATTTTCTATATGATCCGCAAACTTCAGCCTTGTCAGCCAGTCATACTATTACACAAACCAGCCTAGCTAGAGAGATGCGTCGTCCTCATAAATTTCTGGGCTGTACTGCAATGTACACATTTGTGTGTATGTGTTGTTTTTGACTGAAATTGGATGGTTCTCTGGTTGTTGCGATGCAAATTGCCTTGTTCAATTCATCTAGCTTGACACGAGTGAACAGCTACTAGGCGTGGGTGAATCGACGTGAAAGTGTTATTTGATCTGATGTATTTTATGATGGGGGAGGAGATGATGAGAACACCCAATTTTTACCAAAAATGAATAAAGCTCCTTATAACGTTATCAACATTTTATGATTTAATCTGTACGAAAATAAAGTGATGACCTGATGACATTGCCAATTGCATCCTGTCTCTTAAATGCAGATTGCAACCTTTTTTATGACAGATAATATGATATGCATACAGAGAAACATGACTTTTTTACTGAGTCTCGAAGTCTCCTATATGTGCACGCGTACATATATAAATGTATGCATTCTTTATTGCTTCAAGACATATTTTTCCAATTTTGGAATTGATCAGTCACCAATACATTTTCATTTGCTATAGAGTCGTGCTCTTGAATCTAAGCACATATTGTACAATTTGTACATTTGACAAGTTATCACATTCCAATAAGTACCTCTCAAGCAAGACACACATATATTTGTACCTGAGATCAATATGAATCATTTGATTTCATGTAATCTGGAAATTATTCCAATGTGTGTTACCTATCCCTCCTATCCCATATTAACTTAATAGTACCCACGCCCTTGTGACCTCTAAAGTGTCAATTCTTACATTTTTTGTTATTGAAAACGGAGGAAAGAAATCTGTGTATTATGATTATGAGATGTGTTAGTGTTGGTCTGTTAGTACCTTCTTTTTTTTACAGACTGTAGCTGTGCTCTGTGCTGTGACCATATGAATAATAATTATTGTTGTATATATATAGAACATACAATGAGAAAATGAGCCCCTTCAATAATGCTGCTGATGTGTTTCCATTTCTGCTTCTATCAATATCATTACCAATATCACATCGGATGATCACCTTCATATGTACACATGAGACAAGGCCAGGCATGAGTGGAAAGAGATTTGACACTGATCCCTGATTCTGCTTAAATATAGACAAGAATGCATGCCTTACTGAAATAATAGACAATATACATGTTAATGAAGTCACAAAACGTAGACACTCAGCATTAGTATTGGACAGCAGTTTGATACAAATCTATAGATTTAAGGGGTGAAATTGACAGGAACACGCAACCACGCAAGTATGATACTTTTTTTTGTTAAAAAAGTACATAAAAATTGATCAAACCGATTTGGATTCATTCCATGTGAGCACAGAGATAACATCACAGGTATTATAGTACGTGACAACAAGCTATTTGCTCAAGACGAGGCAATGTCATGTCTCTTTTCTGTGAGATTGTTATATGTTATGAGATTAGATGAGGTAGCGTGCAAAAAACTCATCTTAAAAATTATTTGACTGATAATGTTGCTCTCATTGACGACACACGACAAAAAGCAAGTCATGTCATGACGAGTACGAGTACAGATACTAAAAGGCTACTTGTGAAAGACAAAGGGACGAAATTGAACAAAGATAATAAATAATATGTATATTTTGGTATCCCTGAAAAATTGTGCATCACCTCAAATTGTTAAATTAGAAAAAGGCAAATAAAAAAGTAATTTTCGTTAGGGAGTAAATAAGAATGAGGAAGGGAAGATTGTCGATGTCGATGTCGATGAACAAAAGTGGCTCTGCATTAAAAGTGCAGTATCTACTTAACAGTCAAGTAAAAATGTATGTTTCGTTATACTACTTACTATATGTATGTCCTGCTGTTGGGTTGATTGATTTTTTATGTGAAACCTCACATAAAAATAGAATTTTATGAGACTGTGGATTGAGGGGACAGTTGAGTTGAAGAGTGTAAAAAATGCGTACACAGATATTTGCTCTCTTAATTTTATGATTTATGTATATCTGTAACTTTTGCTTTTAATAAAAGCTTGCACTTGAAATCTTGAAAAATGTCCTTGAAAAGGTAAAAATTTGGGATGTCAACATTAACAACAAATGTGAATACAATTTTTTAATGCTCCAATTTCTCATTCCTTCGATCTTGATGAAGTTTCTTCTCTCGTTTCGTAATTGCGCTCACAAGAGAATGTATAATTGCATGGTTTTTTTGCAAAACTATAGGGTTTAGGTAGTATTTAAGTAGAAATATCATTAGGGCAAACGTTTTTTCGAGAAATGAGTAAAATGATAGTAATCCTGATGAAAATTTGGGGTTATTGAGCGCTTTTGGTTTGGTAAACAAATCGGAATGATGATGTTTTTATGGATTTTAGCCTCTGCTCTAATCGTAAGATGAACTCATTCACTACAAGTATTGTTGATTCTATACCATTATATTTGAGCCCCACAATCAGTTTTTAATTTCACATCATCATCTTAATGAAAATGAGCGTAAAACAAAGTTATTAGACTTTTCTTTTATGAAATTCCTAAAAATTGATGAAGTGTTTACCTGTGCTACAGCATCAAATCAAATGTGTAGATAGGCAATCATTTTTTGTCGTCTGTCATCAATCATTTTTTCTCTCCAAATGATATGATCCTTACATTTCAATACAACTTTTCTTTGCAGTCAATTATTTCCACACTTTTATGCGTCATTGAAGTCATTATCTCTCAGCTTCAAATGACCATCACATCCACATCGACTACGAAAATGGATAATTTTGTGACTACCGACTTTTGACTTTGTTGACATAAGCTATAGTCAGCAGAAAAAATGTCTCAAGTAAATACAAAAAGATAGTCGGCCGGCGCAAGGAGTTGTTCTCCGTGATAATTATTATCATATATTCGTGGCTCATTTTCAACGCTCATCATGGACACAATTACAGGCTTTTATGGTCCTAATCACAGGGCAACCTAAGCTGAGTTGTATTTGTATGAGCGAGTACAACAATGAAAAGTAATTTGCACAATAGCAACAGAAGGAATACCAGAAATAGTCAAAGTCGCAAGAGGATAATTAACAATATGCTTTTTGGTGGTCGGTCTCCACATCATTTCATCTCACTCATCATGTTTTGGATGTTGCACTTTTGTGCATTCATCCACATGAAAAGTCTACAGTGGAGATTAGGGCTACAGCTAGACTTTGAGCATGCAAGGAGTGCATTAAAAGTCCATTAATTACACAATATTCATCATCGTCATCTGCTTGCTTCCAAATGAACAACCACGACAGGCATCATCATCAATGTGAGCCCAAGGTAAGGTACGAAACTACGAAAGTCATTCTCCTTCCTTCACGTACATACTATTATGATTGCTATATACGTTGACAGATGAAAAACAACAAAAAAACGGTTGGTTTTGTTGTCAAATTGAAGATTGCATTCAGAGTGGATTCAATGCTCAATGATTTTATTTTTTCAAGGTAGCAAAGCAAGCAAGCTACCAAAAAATTGTATTATTGGAGCTACTATTATCTATAGTAGATGCATCATGAAAATGAAAACTCACCATGAATGAGCGTAGTCGGTAAAAATTTCATAGTGATCTAGCTACCTGAAGTCTACTTTTATGATGTCTTCACAATTGACGAATTTTCCATAAAATATCATGTCAACCATTTCAAATCGGCATTTTGGCCCTCCTCTAAAGTAAGTATGCAAGAACATTATGGAAATTAATATATAACTTAATCATATTCCCAGCATGATGATAAGATGGCCATTCAACTGAAGAGTGCCACTTTGGCTACTTCATTTACAGACTATTTACAATTTTGCTATATTACGTACATACGTGCCTGCACCCCATGATGATGGGTGGATCACAAACTTTGAAATCCCGCAAGCTATAAAATTTCCTTCTAGTCTCATTTCATAAAATGATGATGATGATGATGATGATGACAAGAATTAAAAGATTTATTTTCAATTTTTTATTACTACGTTTACATATTAGTCTCCCATTGATTGTGAGTTTGGGTTGTGCCATTATTCCAAGTCAAGCCAAACCAAAGCCAAAAGCCGAGCCGAATGCAACTGAAAATGCAATGTAATAATAATTTTAAGGAGGACAACAACGCATTTTCGTAGAAACTGAAGAAGAGAGTGCAATACTATTAGAATATTACTATTGCTCTTGCTACTATCACTGTCTTCAACTTTTGCCAACAAGTGACTTGAATAAAATTATAGGAGGAATGTGATGTGGTGGAATTAAATTCAGTGCAATAAAACGAGTGCATAAGAATATTTTTTATATCATAACATCGCATCGTCACCTCATGTACAACTTTCAGTTTTTACTGTGCAACCATACATTACATAAATACAATTGTATCTGTCAACAGAGAATATATTTTGTGGGGGATGAAATATTGTTGAGCATTCACTTGCTCGACTTGTCTATAGATAGAAAGAAGGAGAGAGAGAGAGAGAGAGAGAGAGAGAGAGAATAATCATTTTGGATGGAAAATTTTTTCGCAATGATCCTTTTATTGATAAAGACTCCTTTTTGTCGGTTGATTAAACATTGACAATGGTTGGTTGAGAGTAGCTATTTGAAGCTTATTAAATTTGAAGGAGAAAATACTTAACCTGAGACTATAAATGGGGGCAACGTGAAGTGCTCTCTACTCACGTCGCGTCCTCTGCTCAGGTTACAAATCATTTTCTAAGTACTGAATCAATACCAATTTGTCAACCCACGCCATGCCACATCGTTCACAAGCTTCTAATTGACTTTTTGCGTTCTTTTAATTGCTCATGCATGTTCACAGATTAAAAGTAGCAGAAGCATATTTTGGTGAAAAAATTATAAAAAAAAAGATGTTGAGAAAGAATAATGTTGAATGTACTTAAATGAATTGCATAATTATTATTGTGTTGATTTTATAATCCACTTTGTTGTTGGTTTTATGTTCGTAACTTGTGTCCAAAAGTCAGAAAAGGGGAACCACAAGTCTAGCCTTAAAATAATTACTCTTTTAGTAAAGGGTGAGGTGAAGATCCCATGTTAATAATATGTGCATGCGTGCTTGAATGAAAGTATTTCAGTCGCGAATATTATGGTTACGAAACAGGATTATTTATGGACAATGCCATGATGAGATGTTATTGTGTCAATTCTATTCGTGGAAGGTTTATATGACTTTCTTGCCAACCCTGCTGTTGTTATTTGTTCAATTGGGGTGTAGCAAAAGTTTAAAGAGCGTATACATACACTACACAATACTATTGACTATTATGTACTTTTACAGCATACTTTGATATCAACTTGAAAGATCAAAATTTGTACATTAAGCCAATTTATAAGGATGTTTCGTTTTCGGCTCTTGTGTACACATATGGATGTTGGATGTCAGTCAAGATGCAATGTTACTTGTATAGTAATTGCATTATGAGAATTGTTTTAAAATCTACATGAAAAATATGCAGTCTAGTCCAGCTTCTCGATCAAGATTAGATTATGTACATATATAACAAGGGTTGATTCTTCGTAATCGATACAATTTATCAGCATGCAGAGCAGATTCTACTTGAGTAGTAAATTCTGCGTAATCTTTGCTGAAGAATGTTTATGTACTTGTGTGCAATCAACAAGAAAACCATCTGCTCTTACATTCATCTAAATTTTAGTTTGACAATGAAAACTGATAGCTACAAGTGCAACCCACTTATTGCAATCGTTTTCAATGTTTGCATCAGCATAAAAGCAAATAATCAGCTAGTTTGAACTCCATTACCAAATAACGACCATGCCAAATCGATTTTTTGTCTATAAATACATTTTTGTCGATTGCGATTAGAAATACAGCAAATATTTATTGACTGGACCAATTCAGGGCGATATGAGATGATAATCCATTATTTGTTATTTCTTTCGATTTACTTTATAGACTGATCCGGTTTATTACACGGCCAAAGCCCTAGTTAAATAAAAGGAATAATTGATAAGTATACTACTGAATGATATTGAAACATTTCCCTCGTCATAAAATTAAAAATGAACTTGACTTGGCAATAAGGAGCGGAACAGGTCGATTTGTCTCATCATGATAACCTTGCTTTGACTTTTTGAGTATTCGTCCACAACCAAATGTCAAAATACCAATTAATTATTATTAACCAACTAAACAGAACAAGAAGTCATAAATGACCGGATGTCATAGTCAACTACAACTACCTGTCCACCAAAACAACACACGCACACACACACGTCCACTCCTTTTCGCCGGCTTGTCAATATAGTCTCCCAATTGTTCCGAATGATAAATTGCCCATTAAGAATGGACATTGGACATTTCAAAGCGGTTGTTGTCAATAATATATCATCAATCCTAAACTAAACAAAGAAGCTTGTACACAAGACATTATAGGTACTGGTACTTTGCACCAGAGTAATTTGTGAATATACAGACAGATTTTATATATTGTTTTATTTTATTTCTTGAATTGATCCCTTGTAATTTAATGTAAGCTCCAATCCAAAGGCCAATCTAATTTCGAGCTCAATTTCAAATAAGACGATTATGATGGATGAATAAAGTTGCCATTGTTTTCCCTTTTTTTTACCATTGAAGCTCCTGGCTGGATACTCACGAAGAATGAAAAAGGGAAAATCCCCATAGAAGAATCGTAAAGTCACTTTTATGCGGTGAATAAGTAAGCTGATGTGATTTTCATTAGTCGGTAAGTCATATTTAAGCAATGCCAGTCAGGAGTCAGAGCAGCAACAGCAGCCACCCAAAAGTTCATTGAGATGTCACTGTCGCTTGTCACACCGGAGAGAGGGAGGAAACGATAGAGATACTATTACAGTGATGCAATTGCAATACAATGCGAATGCAAGATAATCGGCTTATATGATTTAAGATCCTATCCACATCCACATCACAACTTCTTGTGTCTTTGGAAGGTGCAACAATGCATGCATCATAATACGATTATATAAGTTAGCCATTTGCACTAGTTTTGTTTCACTTTTATGACAGATTGATTACCATATTATTTAAGTAATGTCAGGTGATATTATGATGATTGTTTTTGGTGTAGCTTGTTTTAAACAAACATTTTTATGTATGAGAATTTTTTAACCATTCTATAATAGCAGTGATTACCTTGATCAATGCGAACATAAATGGTGTAAACAATAAATGCAACACAATGCAAACATGTTTCTTTCTTTGGTTTCCCATTTGCATATTGCAAATACAAGTAATTATCCCTGTGCATAAGCTCATCAAAGGAGGACATGAATATATCTAAACATTTTATTTTATAGATTTTTTTTTCTTCTTCTAAATAGGTAGCAAAAGTTAAATGCTCTGATTTAGACCAGATCAGAAACATAAAGTTTGTGATGAAAATTGGTGCAATTAGTGTTAATTTCAAATGCTAAATAATTTGTTGGACACGCAATTTTCTTGGATTGATTGTGAAACCTTGAAAATTTGATCCCTTTTGTTGATCTAGTCGCAGCAGCCATTATGTACATCACATTCATTCTATCAAACGTCAAACACGTGTGTGAGGTGGACTCTTTTGTTTTTCAAACAAAGAAAATAATTTAGGGATATGGTACATGGGATGGCATGGATGGACAAATTAGGTGAAAATTGTCTTGAGAATGTTTACATTGTTGTGCAATTACCCAAAGTGAGGATTAGAGTGATGGGAGTACATTTATGGGGTTTTATCAGATCGGATGCCCATTTGCATGCAAATGAGATGATCTTGAACAATGGTCCTATAACCTGCCAAAAGTGCCAAGCCAATAAATAGCCAAGCCAGGCCAGGTGGATGACTTGACTTTGACTACTGTTCCGAAATGATGACTGTGACATTGTTATGTTAATATCTTTACATTGCGATTAAAATGGGAATGGGTAATTGTAATAATGGGCGTAGTAAGAATGAATGAAACCATTTTATTTTTATGCTTTTACTATGCAGCCCTGAATCAATGAGTCGCAACTGTAACTTACCAAGATTGTGCCTGCCAAAACGAAGGTGTTTCTTGGACCCCAAGGACCCAATAATCTTTGCCATTAGCCCATCCAATTACTTTCCACCGCCAGTCATAATCAGCCAGCACCATCAAGAAATGGGGATCCAAATTACAACATTTAATTACTCATTTGCATACGATTAGGTTGAGCAAGTGTCTGACTTGTGTGCACTTGTGGTGTCAAAGTCAAGTTCTCAACTTCCTCCCCAACAGCGAATAAAAAAATCAAGGAAGAATCATATAGTCCAAGCGGGTGGGCCATACCTGTCCATTTAAGTGTTTTGATGATAATTAAAGATGATAAGCACAAAATTTTAAAAAGACGTTTATGAACATTATAAAATATAATACATTTTGCCTTGCTTCGCTTCACTGCTTCAATTATTATAGCCTGCTGAATATGCATATCCCGTTTTTTATGCTTGTGGCTTGCTTGGCCTGGTATAACCAAGTTATAAAAAAAGAAGCTGACGAGACGATGATCCTTGTCTAAGATGCCGCTGTATTACGATGGCATGGCATGTATTTTTTTGCAGGAGGATATGCATTATATTTACTTTTGCCTTTAATCCCAATCCACTTTTATCTACACCTTTCTATACCTGACTGCTAAAAGGGAAAAGAATTTCAAGTTCATATCCAAACAGTCTTCTTTTGTTACAAAAAATGATGTATGATATGTAGCATTGCTGCCGGCGTCAGAACAGCATTATTATGGCATAATATGTATGTATGTGTTGTCCGTAGGTATCAAGGTATCAACTCTTTATTAGTTGCAGAAAAAAAAGGCAAAAAAAATATTATAACGTAACTTATTTTGCTTTCTGGTAATGTACCCATTAGCCAATGTACAAAGTTGCCTTTGCATTGTCAACAGAAAAATTCCGCAGGTGCACACCCTGTTTTGATTAATTTAAGGCATTTGAATGAGTGAATTTTTATAAAGATTTTTGTTAACTCTCAACCTACCCATTCTGATCATTTCATTCATGATTTTATAAAAGTTATTTTTTTGAGATGATTTATGTGCGATATGACGGACTTCCTCCTCCCAAAAAATTCACGTAATCACACACGAACACAAACATGTGTCGATGTCAATTCATACCTCATAAAAAGTCTCCGTCAAGTCAAGAAGGATACGTGATGGTATGTAAAAAAAAGTGCGTACCTAAACACTAACAGTTTGCATGCGTTCTGTTCTCAAACAAAAAGTGAGACGAGACCTTGCAAGGTGAAAATAACAAGACCGCTATGCAATTTATAGCCATTCTCCATATCATTTTACTTACAAATAGTCGCTCGATTTGCGAGTGTATCTTTTTTTGCTAGTAAAACACAAAAGTGGTGTGTTATGGTGTAAATGTATGCAATGTCATGCTTCTAATTGTTGACAGAAGGAGGATGACGTGTGTAGTAGTGTGTGTAGTAGCATAATATGCATCAGGCAAATCAGCTTCATTTCACATGTCATAATCAGGATTCATTTGTAGATTTAACTTTTTTTCTACACGGATGCATTTCAATCTAATGTAAATTGTAATTTGTATTGTACTTACGTACAGTATGACATGTGTGGAGCATGTATTATAGGTATATCTCCAGTCACGACTCATAAATGGATCCAATCCAGCAAAAAAGTCAGAAGAATAAAAATGTTTGGGAATCAGAACAAAATTGTAATTTACGAGACTTCCTTAAAATATGATTCCAGGATAAAATTTGGCAACGAATGACGTGTTCCTTTCTTCAATCTCAGCTCAAATCTGATGCACTAACTTAAAAATGGGTATTTCCCATGCAGATTTTTATCTTTGATTGAATCATAAAAACATTATAATTATGTGACATGTTATATTGCTTATTCATGAGCACGTTGGTGTTGGGTTGGTGCACCTTGCATTCCATGGTTTTATCGTTTACGTCACACTCATTTGTTAGGTAAGGTGGTGTTGTCGATGTTGATTGGATTTACACCTAAAAAGTTGTAGTCATTAACTTTTGGGCTTCTTATTTCCTCTCTTCATTCATTTGACATGGAGGCGAGGTGAGGAGACATGCATTTATAATGCAGTAACTTGTGCATTTTCTTTTGTTTGATTGTTTGCCTTAAAGGTCTTGTTTGGATGAATGCGGAATTCAGTGACAGCGTTTGACTTGCTTGTAACTTGAGGCTTTGACAAGATAACAGGTGATAAAGAACTGATCGAGTTTTTTACAAATACTTTGTACTTATATAGTATTTACATTTGGATTACTTTACCCAAAGACCTACCCATCATCATCAACCCATCCTATGCAGTAGCTGCATAAATTGAGAACATTTTTTATGCAATTGCATCAATCTGATAAATGAAAAAAATAATAATGATGGCTCTGGTGCAAATCGAAAGATGCCTCCTGTAGACAAACCATATAATTTTTTTTAAATCGATCTAGATTGGAAATTTTTAAAAATTTATTGAAACTCAATTAACAAGGTATGTACTTATATTTTGTATACAAGAAAAAAGTTGAGTAAATTTCGATTGATTTCTTTTGTGATACGATCATGTATCGCATCGCATCGTGGCTTGCTCACATGTGTAACTAGTAATTTATTGTTGCGGATTACGGACATGGATTATATAGAAGGAGAGTGGAAAACGATAAAACTTATTGAAAATTGCATCACGACAAGCTGATTAGTCACATTTAAAACGTTTTTGCATCATTCCCTACGGTTAGAAAATAAATCCTGTTGCATAATCCTAGGAGCCCAAGCAGATTTAAAGGATTTATCATATATTATATAATATGAAGTTTATGCGGCATAAAAAAACAAGAACTTTAGTAAAATACCAATTAAGACTAATCGAATCGTTTGTGTTTATGCAAATGATGGAGGAATTTTAATGCTAGAAAAAGGTATATGTCTTTCTTTATGATCCATTTAAACTTTTCATTATGCTACGTGTATAATATTATATATGTTATGGTTGGGTGTGGGCCACTTCTTTTTATTAATAGCTTGTAGCATTTGTGACACGCTTATACACATTCTCATCATTTTCTAAAGGGCAATCGCTTTAAAGAATTTCTATATATCCAATCTAATTCATACGTGTGCAGAGAGGCATAGCAGCGTCGCGTTTTTTTTATGTGAGAAGGGCAAAAAAGTCCTTCGCATCTCAAATCTCAAAGTCTCCCTTTTTAATTCTACTCAACTATTCATTGCCGTTCACACAAGACAAGTGCGAGACTAAGCAAAAGCGGCAGTTAACATTTTCCTATTATCAAAGTCTCATTAGGTACTATAATAACTACATTTCCAGCATATCCAAATTTAATTATAATAAAGTAAGTTGAAGTCCTCTCCTATTGATAAAATTCACAACTCTTTTATGACCGCAAACGCACCAATTTGACAGGTACGAATTATAGAGCGCATAACATAATAACGCACTTTGCAATGCAAAATAAAATGCCTTCAGGGTTTCTATCCTGCATATTTAAGTCAACCGTTTTGTAAGACTTGAGGCTCAAGTCTTGAGCTGATGAGGAAAAAAATCCTGTCTTAAAATACAATATTTTGCAATCGATTCGAAGCTGGATGGATTCCGAGAAAAAAAATATAAATGCCGATTGTCATCAATAACAAAAGGAGGTGGTCTCAAGTCTCTCGACTACGATCTTCTGCACATACCGGTGGAATCCCATGGGATATCCCAGCATGAATGCCACATGTAATAAGTACATTATGTGAATCAAATGAAGCCTGAAGTCGTGCTCTAAAGACATCCTTTTTCTTTTGATGACTTACTTTACTGATCATACGCATTTTTTTATTTTTAAAAGGTGCACACACCGACGCGCGTGTGCGGTAATTTGTATGAAAAAGTGAGACTGACTATCGTCTCGGAATCTGATGCAATAACTAAAATTAATATGCCACATGTAATAACTCTATTTTTATTACAGTTATTTTATCTGCTCATTCCCTATTGCAACTGGATATGAAAGTCAAGTGTTAAAAAGTAGATTTGTATAATAATAGGTCGTCGAGTCAAAATCAGATTTTGGAATGTCATATGGGCAGTGTGATATATACACATACACAAATGTTGTTGATAAGTGATACCATTGTGTGATCTGATCACGTTGTTGAGTTTCGCGAGTAATATGGAAAAGGCCAAGTTAGCGATGAATCTATCTCAACATCATGCATATATATATGAATAGTACATGTTTATTCCCACTGTCCATGGATTCATTCTTTACTGTCGTCTTCTGTGCAATCGCATCCCAATATCTGATAGCTTCTCACTTGGCAGCAGTTTGTATTAGATGACAGGTATATGAGTGCATGCAGATCAGAGCTGATCAACTGCACTACATTAGCTAGGTACTTAAAGCAAGTAAGAAAGGAGCACTTTACTAAGGAGAGGAGTAAACTGTGACGATGATGATGATTATGATGGTTGATAGTTGATACGGTTGATCATGCATTACCAGAGTTCCTTCATGATCATCATCGTCGTCGTCATCATCATCATCAGGAGGTAAGATGGAGAATGGAATGGGAGAGGAGACCACGCCAAAGTAGTGAGAAAGGGATGCAACTTTGTATAATAATGTACCCTTCATTTTTGCTATATCCTTCTGGTAGGTACTACATACCCATGCAAAAAATGACATGTGAAATGCATGTGAATTCCAACTGGCAAAGGCATAATACAGATACACTTTTATGCATAAGATGCTTTAGGTTTTTTGTTACATATTCTTAGGAGCATGATGATGATCATGATGATGATGACAGTCCCAGTAACGGTAAGAATAGTAAAAACTGAGAGCAGCAGTCTACTGTAAACTGTTTCCATTCATAAGAGATTATTGTAATGCACACACACGCTTTATACCTGTTATAGTCTAATTTTCGATATTTGCTATTAATATTTAATTTATATAATAACGTTGAGCTGGCGTATCATAAGCATATGCACTATTAAAAAATTTTGGTCTTTGTTACTATCGCCAATGTAGACTATGAAGGAGTGGATCCCTTTTTACATATCCTCCTGAAGCATCCCTATAAAAGCACTTTGTGTCCAGGGAAAAGTAGTTCATTCTCGTAGACACGTCTGGTCTACAAACAGCATCAAAGCGTTTGTCCCCCAAAAAAAAGTTGAGGTCCCTCAATTTTCAAAAAAAAAATCGTGGTGATATCAATAATCCTTTTTTCGGAAATTTTGTGATAGTTGGTTACTATATTAAAAAATCATGAAGTGTTTGGCAGTTTTGTGTGGCATTTTTGCCGTAGCTAGTGCTACCCCGGGAGGTATTGCCTACCACTATGCTAACCCTGGTGGAGTCACGTTCAGAGGAACTGGACTTGGTTCTGGTTTCCAGGTAAGAGTTTGATACACATTTCTGCTTCCTGAAAAGTTACTACTGTTGGCATTCCATTTCATAATTTTAACTACAAACCAAACTGTTGTAAAATATCTTCAATTTAATTTGTACCATCGTTCAACAAATGTAAAAAAAATAGTTTTGCTTGTACTATAGATGGGCATAGAATGCTATTTCCAACATTGTATTTTAATTTTGCACAATGTTTTGTTAATTTTTTATTTGAATCAAAAATGCATCTCGCTAATAATTTTGTTAGAATCTTTTTGTGTCAACGTACTTTGTTTTCCGAGATATAATCAAGGGTTTAATTATGGAGATGGGGTAATTTGATAAGCTCATGAACTTAAACCAGTACGCTTCAATTACGACTTGCAAAAAAATTTGTATAAAAATTTCACAAAAGTCGTTTGCTTCGGTGGTGTCATCTTGGTTCCCTGTAAATATGGGTTGCATGCTTGAGGAAATGTAAAAACAGTTGTAAATGCTTTTATATTCTCTTATCCAAAACACAAATAGCCGTTGCAACTGCAGCCACAAATCCAACCTCAATTTCAACAACAATATCAACAACAATCGTATCTTCAAAACCCTTATAATTTTCAGATTGGTGTTGCCCAACCTGTTGCCCAGCCAGCTCTTGTAGCTCAACAAGCTCCAGTTGCCCAATACGCTGCCGCTCCAGTTCAGTACGCTGCTGCTCCAGTGCAGTACGCTCAACACGCTCCACTCCAATACCATCAACCTGCTGTTGCTGTCACTCAAAAGGTAAGGGGCAAAATGCATTGTCTCATATTGGGCACAAAGGGCTTCATTTTCTTTTTGGAGTTGGTTTTCCACCACTCTGCCTAACAAATTTCATTCATCATCCTTTTTTTGGAGGTCACATGTCAGTTCCTTTCATATCCTTTGCTTTGATCACATCATCATCATCGTCATCATCAATTCATGAGATGAGATTTAATTTTTCCTTCATTCATTCATTGCATAACCCCTTTAAAAGTCCTTTCCTTTAGCTGCTAATAAGTAAAAGGAAAAAGGGAGTGGTCCAACACACAGGAACGAAAGTGGAATTGGAGTTTACAACAAGAACAATAGCTCAGCATGAGATCAGTCTAATCTGTTTTTATCAACAATTTACAATCTCCAAACTAAATCATTCCTGACATGTCATTTACCAAAATAAAACGTTTATTGCTTGGGTACCTACTACTACCATACCACTTATCTATCTGCCTATAAAAAAAGGGTTGCAATATTTTGCCAAAATTAGGTCGGTTATGCCAACCAACAATACTTGACCAGCGTTCCCGGAGTCGCTAACGTTCCAGTCACCAAGCTCGCCTTGACTCAAGGAGTCACCCAAAAGCTTGTCGATGTTGCCCAACCCGCCGTCAAGAACCGACGTGTCAAGGTCCGTCGCCCTGCTCTCCGCAAGGAATTCTACGACATTGAGCACCGTATCATTGTCCGTCCAGCTGGATCCGCTACTCTTGAGCTTAGCCAACCAATCTCCAAGGAACAAAAGGTAAATGAGAAGAAATTATTAGGAGTGTGGCATGGCATCGCATGACATTCATAGTGACATCAAAACTATCAACAGTTTCCACTATTTTTTTTGTTTAAAAAGAGATTAAGTCATTACAAAGTCGAGGAGTAATATAATTACTACTATCAAGTTGATTTTGATGAGACAGGCAATTAATTGCAACCTTTTTTGTTTGATGGAAGTCATTCATAATACAAAGTCCTTTGTTGTTGTATTGCCTCAAGTGTAATATCAGTTTAGTAGAAAGGGGGTACTTTAAAGGTAGCCCTCAATCACAATCAATAACCAGATGAAATGAGCTGATATGAAGTGGGTGGCTCAAGCAATAATTTTTTTTCTGTACAAGGAGCAACAATAAGCCAAGCCAATGTACAGCGTTAGGAAAATGTAACGGAATAGGCACATGATCTCACGAACGCTGAATGAGCAAGTCAGTCAAGGAGAGCAACAAACATGGTCTTGTTTAGGTTGAAGGTGTATATAAAATATGCCTTCTCCTCCTGTGATCTCTTAGCTAAAATAGGGTAATAAAAAAAGAAGACAGAAAAGTATATAGCTATGCAGTTATACTTTGAGCCAACGGCAATGTCAAATAAATAAAAAGAAAAAAAAAGTAAATGAAATGAGCAACTACTTTCACCGTTGTGATGTGAGGATGACGCTCTTTATATGCAAAATGAAATCAAGTTGGATAATCAATGTCAGAAAGAATGTGAGCAGTGGCTACTTGCACTGTTATTGTTAGGACTTTTGTTCATAACCCAAATTTGCAAACAAATAATAAGTTACCTAACAATTATACATGTAGATTGAATACTGATAATATGCAAAGAAACAGAATGGGAAGATGATAGTAGTTGGTGATGATGCGAGATGATGATGCTACTACTACAAAATATTTGCACATGTTCTACGTGTGTGTTGTGTTGTGAGATGATGAGATGCACGAACTTGATTGAGCAGCAAAAATTCTCTGGTTTGATTGCGCCAGTTGATATAATTTGTGTGTAGTTTGATTAGATTTTATATCTTCTTCATCATCAATAACGGCGTTGTGACGGTGTTGAGTAATAAGAGTCAGTCACGTTTATATCAGGAATTGCATAAGGACATTGTAGACTATTACAATTTTATGAGGATTTGGATTGGGTTTGAAATGGGGTGATTTGAGACATTGTAATTTTTCTTTTTTAGGGACCTTCTGTCATCACCCCAACCGACATCCAACAAATTGCCCCAGTTGTCCGCTACGGAACTGCCCGTCAGATCATTGATGGACCTGGAGTTTCCCAAGTCGCTCAACGACAAGTTGCCATCGCTCGTGGTGCCTTCCCACCAGCAGGACCTGCCCCACAACCCCAAGGACCACCACCACAACAACAACAACCCCAACCTGATTTCCGTGGTGAGTTAACGTTCTCTAAACCCATGTTAACGGCAATAATAATAGCGATTCCAAATATAATTTATGGTATTCTCAATTTCCAACAGCCCAACAACCACAAGGACCCCCACCACAACAACAACAACCCCAAGGACCCCCACCATGTAAGCGAGAAATGATTTGTGTATACTGCGAGGAATCGAAAGACTTTTCTTATAATACCTTTTTTTAAATTTTTAACAAATAGCTCCACGTCGTCCACTTCAACTCCGCCCACAAGGACCCCCACCACAACAACAACAACAACAACAAATCCAACAACTCCAACAACAACAGCAACAACAACAACAGCAACTCCAACAACAACAACAGCAACAACAACAGCAACTCCAAAACCAACAGCAACAACAACAACAGCAACTCCAACAACAATTCCGTAATGATGAGGGAGCCATCGAAATCAACGCTGAAGGTCCAGGACCACAACCCCAAGGCCCAGCTCCACTCCCACAACCCCAACAACCCCAAGGACCTCCACCACAACCACGCCCACAACCCCTCCCAGCTGGTATCCAAGGACGTAGTGGAATTATCAACGCTGATATGCCACTTGAACTTCAAGGACGTCTTGTTGAGCTCCTCAGCGCCAGAGGTGGTACCGTCACCGAAGTCCTCAACGAGAACGGCTCCCCCGCCAACCAAGCTTCCGTCCTCCAAGTTGCTGATGCTTTGCAAGATGTTTCTCTCCAAGGAGGTGAGAGAATCACCACCCGTCGCATTGTTGTCACTCGCCCAATCGAGACCGTCCAAGAAGTTGACATCCAAGAGCCAGCTACCAAGATCCACCGTGTTGCTGTCAATACCCCAACCCTCTTCAAGACCCCAGTTCAAGGCATTGCTCAAGTCCCAGTTAATGTGCCAGCTGTGAAGAATGTTGCCACCCCAGTCCTCAAGACCCACTTGGCCGCTGCTGGTCCAGCTTATGCTACCGGCCCAGCTTATGGTGGTTTTGCCCAACAAGCCTATGGCGCTTACGCTGATGGCGGTGTTGCTTATGCCTAAGCACGCCATTAAGTTATAATTAAATAACTAAATCCTATTTAAATTTTAATTAATAAGTGACATCTGCCACTCAGTCACTTGATCGAAACAAAAAACAAACTACTACTACCACCAAACAACAAACGTCATTCCTGCAATGCAATCAAAACTGCATTTATATAGATATTTTCAATACGCTATATACATATATATTCATAATATGACGATCGCGATACCAATGCAAGACTTAATGAAACCTTTTTATAGCGCGCACTACACTTAACGTCTTCTTTTATACTTTTATATAATATATGTATGTGAACTGTGTACTTTTCTGTGTGTGTTTTCAGGTTGAACCTTTTTGGGGGTGAACTTATAATGACATGTCGTATTACATTTTATGTTTAACACATACCTGTATTACAGTATTGTTATAAGTTGTATTATGTAAAAAAGATGAAGTGAGAAATATATTGTTTTTGTATAAAAACATTTCCTACGTAAATACCGCAGTTATCAAGTTGTTCTTTGTTACTATTTATTTCTTTGCATCGTCAATAATGCATTCGTGAAACAAACACAAAAGTAGTAGTAGATCTTTTAAAATCACTAAATTTCTAACTTGATTTATTACTTTGTTCATACACGTTTTTTAGTAATCATACTTTTGATTTCATATATATTATAATACAAAGACTACACTCGTCTTAACTGGCTACCCTAAAGAACTCTACTACAATTTATACTAGCACAACTACACATAAAATATCTGTATTACGATGAATGTACAAGAATGATGATTATCTTCAAAATAATATTGTGAAATCTTTTTAATGATGATGACTAATAACGACTGCCTATTTGGTTTGGGCACGGTAAGGAGTTTGGAATGTTTTAAATGCAGAACTAAAAAGAGTAAACAGTCAAGAAAAAAACAAACAATCCCCGTCGTAGTGTGCTTGTGGTATTCATGATGCGAAGAGATGTACACACAATTCTCAAGAGTTGGAGGAGATGAGGTAAATGTAAGTTCAACCAATAAACATTGAATTCAGTTGTTGTTTGATATAATTTGTTATCTAGTTAATTTTTAATTGTCCTTTTTGAACCGCTGAGCAGACGTTACTCTGTAGATGAGTGAGTCTCGTCCGGGATCCATTGAAGCAATTGCGACTGAAATTAGTGATAAACATATATTAAATATAATATATAAAACTATAAAATAAAGTGCTGTAGAAGAAGCAAAAAACAAGCATTGCTTAATACTCACCCGTAATAGCGATGAGGGCGAGGGTCAAGGATATTCCAATAAAGAGCAAGATATTGAAAATCACGGGATAGTCTTCACTAAAATCCTCAGCTAGGTTCATTGGCTAAATATCAGTTATCATAAGTTTTTAGTGAAAAGTGTACACACAAACAAATAATTTTGTTTAACTAATGAATAATGATAAGAGTTTTCTTACATTATTTGACTCTCCTGGTGCTTGTCTTGTTCTTCTGGAATGATGAGGAGTAATATCACTGCTCTTTACAAGGATCATAATACCGTTCAGAGCTTCCACAGATTCCACCAGCTTCTTGGCACTCTCATCCATTTCGGAGGAGACAACATGAGCTCTTGTCATGTCCGCAAAATAGATAATCGGTGCAACAGTGCCATTTTCAACAACGTCCTTGGACAGCTTGTCCAACACAAATACAGATTGGGCCACAGCATTTTCATCGCTCACCAAGAAGTAATCGGATCTATAAAAACGAAAGACGAAAAAAATACTTCAACCTGAAGCAAAAACTAAAAAAAAATCTGATTTCATCTTTGGAAGTATGAATTGTAATTATTACCTCAAATTATCCAATCGCTTTTCTCCCCTCTCCACAAGAATCGAAAACAGTTCATCCCACTTTAGATTTTCAACCAGAGGAATTTGGCGACCATTCAACGTCTCAAAAGTGGACGAGTCCCGTACTCTCAAGCCAACAATCACTCTTGGAGGATTGAAAGGACTTGTAATATATGCACCATCCCAGCCACCGTTTCTCTGTAAATTAGCAAATCAAAAAGACTTTAAAAACCCATTCATTTATCACCAACCAACTTTAACCTTCCTTCAACAAATATAATTATTACACCCTCCTCTCCTCTTACCAGATCAACAGTGAATCCCATCGACGTGAGGATAACATTAGCCAACTGAACCGACGTGATTTTATCACTATCCGCATGAAAACGAAGGGTTCCAGGTTTAGTTACAAAGGTCACAGAATCCTCTGCCACTACAAAAGCAGTGGCCAAAGCAATAACGAATACTGAGATCGACTGATGATACATTTTTTTAGTACAATTCCTGACTAGAATCTTTTCTACAAAAAACACTATTGATGTAAATCACAAAATTATTCCCAACTCAAATTTCTTCCCCACTTGAATGTTGAATATTATTGAAACACTTCAATCAATCATAGCAGTTTGATTAAATGAGCGACAAACCCAAATTGTATAAATAAATAGGGTGGGACCTCCAACAACTGTTGTGAGAATATTATGAAGATCACCTGCTTTCCATAAAACTGAGATGAGGAGATGAGTAGTATTTGCTAATACACACACTCCTTAGGTACATTTTTGTACATAAGGAATATCGTGCATGTGCATGTGAGCATCTGTTTGTAAAGAAATACCCTCGACGAGGAGAGGAAATGGGAACAAAATATGAATGGGGAAATGTACATAAGCACAACAGATTGCACATTTCTCGTTTTTCTTCGTCTCAAGATATCTGAAGAGGAACACGAACTCGCGACGCGATGCCTCAGATACCTGGCCCTACTGCTCCTATTTGTTAGTGTAGTTATGGTCGGTGTTGGAAGTTGGAATGGAATGAGATTGTGATGATGATGGCATTTCCGGTACATAATTAATCAGTACCTGATTTTTAAATAGTGAACCGACTGTGGTTGTGGGTTGTTGTCGTTGTGTCGTGGTGCATGTACATACGGAAGGCTAGGGTGCTTTTACAAATCCGAATGAGATTTTATTATGGCGGCTACCAGCGTTTTTCTAGGTAATAACTTTTTGTATGATCAATGATTGATTGACTGGTTGATGATTAAATTTTGGATTATAAAAGGGTATGTATGTTGAATGATTTTAGTTAAAGAGTCCAATGGGACGTATGCACTTAATGGACCACCAAAGTTTGAGAAGTGGAATAGCTTCAAGGAGGATTTGGAGGAGTCACGGTTTACCACGATTTCTGGAAATGGATATCTGGTGGCTGTCGGGAATAATACCAGGTGGGTAATATGGTGATGCTTCCAGTTTTGCTAAACTTTAATTAATAATTTTGCATTGGTTAGAAATGACTCGTGAAGTGACCATTTGATTGATTGCTTTTAGGGTAAATATATTCAGTACCACGGATGGAAGTTTGAAATGCACAGTTCCAAACCGTGTTCTGGGAGCATCATTTTCTCCTCAGGGAAATTATCTTATTACGTGGGATAATCCGAGTCAACGTATGAATGTTTAAAGATATTTTTGATCTCGTTCTTCTGACAAAGGACTTTAATATAAATAGTAATGGGAAATTGGAATGTTGATTGTTGATATGTTTATTTTAGAGCATGACAACTTTAAGATTACTTGGATTAGCGGGGGGAAGGATGTCAAAGTAGTACATTCGCTGAAGCTGAGCAAAATGCCAGATACTCAATTTTCTCATGACGAAACGGTCTTTGCTCGTCAATCAAACAATACTGTTTTCTTCTCACAAGTTCCAGACTTTCAAAACACGGCACAAAAGACCCCGGATAATATGAAAGTTGCAAAGTTTTCCTTGTCACCTGGAAATGGTCCATTGCATGTTTTATGCTTTGTTCCATCAACAACAAAAGGACAACCTTCATTTGCCAGGATGTACAGATATCCCAACTTTGAGAACATTGTTTCCTCCAAGAGTTTCTTTCAGGCTGACAGGGTCGAAATGAAATGGAGCCCGAAAGGAAACGCTGTGCTGTTAATTACTTCAACAGATGTGGATAAAACTGGACAATCCTATTATGGAAAGACGATGTTACATTATTTGGACACAAAAGGTGAAACTGCTGTGATTCAAACTGAAGCTGACTCGGCTGTGATTCATGCTGCAGAATGGAGTCCGAATTCAAATGAGTTTGCTATTATCAGTGGGAAAATGCCACATACCAGGGCTGCACTCATGAATTCAAAGTAAAAAAATGCAGTTGTTTGTTACATTGAATTTATTTTGGACTTTTGAACATTTTGATATGATGTGAACTGTTCTTACTTTTTTTGTAGGTGCCAAATTATTTTGGACATGGATGTATCAGCGAGAAACGCAATACATTTTAATCCTCAGGGTAATCTTCTGTTGTTGGGAGGGTTTGGAAATTTATCTCAAGGAAAAATTGAAATGTGGGAAGTAAAGAAATTGAAGAAAATGATTGCCACGTGTTCAGCACCTGAAACTACTCAATTGACATGGTTGAATGGTAATTGCCAAATGATTTTGATATAGTACTCTTCATGTAGTTAGTATAAATCGAAATAATTCCAAAACTTTTTTTGACTGTGGTCTAGACGGAGTTCATTTCATCACAGCTACCACTGCGCCAAGAATGCAGGTTGGGAACAAATTTCGCGCTTGGGATTTTACTGGAAAACAGATACATGAATGGGAAGCTTCCAAACATTTATTTGGAATCGTACCTTTCCTAAGGGATCCTCCACCGCCATTTCCAGAGGATAAGCTTGATGCTCTAAATAAGCAGCTCGGCAATAAACCTGTAGCAAGAGGTACAAAGAAGATAATGCTAGTTTTGGTCATTAATTTTGTTGAAATAAATCTGCTAAAATAATATGGATGAATTTGTTATCAGTTGAAGAAAAGAAGGCTGCAGCATACGTACCACCCAGTAAACGAGGAATCATTGGTGGTGGAGCAGCAGCAGTACCAGCTAAAGCAGCTCCAAAAGCAGCAGCGCCTCCTCCTCCGAGTAGCAGTGCAAGCCAGTTTTCAGACAAGGAAAAGAAAATCCGAGCTGTTAAAAAGGTAAATCAATTTATTTCAATAATATGCTTTCGTAAATAAATTCATGAAGCTTTACAATACTAATTTCTTAATTTTATGTTGATTTTATGCCTAATTAGAAAATAGAACAAATTGATAAACTGAAGGAGATGCAAAAGGAAGGCAAGACATTGGAGAAGAATCAACTGGAGAAATTATCAAAGGAAGCTTCATTAATCGACGAGCTGGAAGCACTCGAGCTATCCTAAATACTGTTGACTGTTTTTTGTGACATTACCTGCTTATATCATAACTTGTCGTGACCTAACAGATACAATATTATAATATACCTACACCTACAACAACAGAGACTGAAGATATATTCATTGTTTATGTTTAAAAAAAGTGATTTGTCTTATGGTTTGTTTTGACTAACACCTATTATATGCTTGAGTTTGAAATTGAGGATGAATGAATTTTTACTTAATCTGAAATGCTTATTTGATTTAATTTGCACTGTGTGTGATGTTTTGTTATGATGAAACGCAATTTAATATGCTGAGATGCATATTTTTTCAAACAAAATGGATGATCTTATTTATTAAAGTTAATAAAGACGAGAAATCATATATGTATTATATTTAAAATTACTCGAGGTCATCATGGGTTTTACAGTTTTTTACATACATCATACTTGATCATGACAAAGTTTTCTCGATAGAATCCCAATTGTTGTGTTTTTGCAAAAACTCTCGAAACCATCTTATCGTCCAAAGTAGGTGTCACAGACCAAACATTCCAAACCAGAGCGTTTCTGTCACAAATGACATTCAGGATATAGGATTTGTTATCCGTCTGTATAATTGTCCCGTTGCCTTTAGCCCCTACTCAAACATCTTTAAACAGTTATACAACCTGCATTTAGGTAGATTATGAAAAGACTTAAAAATTCCTATCAAAATACGGTACCATATTTGTAGTCGGACTCAATTCTTTTAGCCCAAGGCTCCGTCTCAAGCGTTCTTACAAAGGATGTCAGTCCACCAAACCCTTTAACGTTGTACCCCGGTGGATTTTCTTCCGTCGTTGGGTGATATGTGATGCAAGCCTCATAGTAAATGTCGTGCTCTGGAATTTCCTCAGCAGTTAATTCTAACAGTTCCCGAGACATCCGATAAATATCCAATTTATGGCTTAAAGGGCTATACCATGTTTTAATGGACCTGTACTGAACATTATTAGTTTTCATGAGAATGATTTTCAATTCTCTTAACTAAAATTAGCCAGTTTATGAAAATTATTTGTTTTACTCACCCAGGTCTTATCTAAGTTATCCACTGCGTCCACTGGTCTACATTTAACTGTTTTTACCCCTTCCTCATTTACCCCAAATGCTATCCCTACTACATAAAGAAGAAGGATCCACAATTCAGAGTTCATTTTGAAAGACAAAACGAACTACACACACCTTTTGATGTAATATGAAGAAAGAATAACTATAATAATTATGATCCTCGTTAGAGCAGCAGAGGTCGGAAAGCAAGAGTAAATACGCCATGATAATTGCGATTATGTGCGCGTCATCGTCTACATCCTCATAATGATAGCGTTGATATTGCCGTATTTAATGTACTCATCGGAGTTAACTGCCAATTGCTTTTAGTTAGTTTACAAGTGACAATGAATGATTTGCAATAAAATTTGAATGCGCATAGAGACAGGATATATAGCTGCGGGCATATATAGCTCTTCGTATTAAGCTACATTTTATTGGACTATAAAAAGCATCTTAAACTTAAACAAACTAAAAGAAGTCATATTTCTTAAACTTCCTATACTGGCTATATTACATGATAAACTTATGCTTCTTGATAATATCATGAATCTTCTTGTTAGCTGTTTCCACACTTTGTCGCACTTGCTTCTTCACTTCTTCTTTAATGGAATTTTGCTTGTCTACTACTGGGGCAGGTGGCGCATCCTTAGAGATACTGTCTTCTTTAGTAACATCAGATAAAGGGACAACAACGGTCTCTTGCTTCAATGTCGTTGTTTCAATAACTGCTTCATCTGCTTGCGTTGTTGCTTCCACGTTGTCATCGACCCCAACTGCGGCTACCTCTGGCTCGGGTTGAGGCTCGGTGACTGATGCAACGTCGTCACTAGCAATGTTTTCAGGGACAACGGTCACAGCTTCTACTTCTTGAAGAGGATTGGAAGTCGTGGCCACCACTTCTGAAACTTCGGATGACATGGCCAGCATATCATTTCTGGAGTCAAGGACGACCCATGGGGCAGCAGAGGTTGTCGAAAGGACACCTAGAAACATTCCAATAAAAATAATTATTATTATTGATACATATTAGCGAATCATCAAAATCAACTCATATAAATTCAAAATATAAATGATTTTGAAGAAACCAAAACCTTACCCAAAATCGCAAAGGCAATGTTAAACTTCATATTTTCTTTTCGTCTAGAAACTTTTTTCTCGCAAAAAATTGTCTACAACCGTCAATGCAAGGCTTTACAAATCAATTGAAGCCTTTTTTGCTTCGCCTTTTTGCTTATTTACGCAGATCTCTAGGTTGATTTTTTTTGCTCCCTTTCGTTACCACTGAAGTGGATCATCCGAACTTGTCTTGAAAATCATTTTTCTTTCTACAACCATTCCGTATTATATATTTCTTCCCCATGATTATCTCTGAAAACCTTATTCACAGTAGGAATATCATATCATATCATATAAGCATCATCATCCTTACATATATTAGCAACAATGCAGACGAGATTGTTTTTACGATGAAAATGTAACCTTTCCATGTTTTTCTGCAAGTGTGTATTTTATGCGTACTTCCCATCCCCATCATCATCATCATCTTGATCAAGTCGGATGGAATTATAGTGTTCACCCTGTAGCAAAATAATCGTCATCATCGCTCATTATCAAGACGAAATAAGAGAGAGTTTTTAAGGGAAAAAACCTGCTCCGTGTGCTAAAGTTGTTAGTACTTGTCTGTTTCTCATCTTTTTTGACGTGACCTGCTGCAATGGAATCCAAATGTGGTTTCGTGGTGTGGTGTGGTGTGGTGATGGTGTAAAAAGGGATGAAAAGAGAAGAGTCAAAAGCCAAAACACGCAACGAAGACGGTGCTACGATTTGGATTGCTGCATGCAACCAAAGCATGCCAATAAACTTGGTGAATTTCGCCAGCAGACAACAAAGGCTAAAAAAGGCGAGCTCATCCATGTACTAATACTAATATGCCTAATATATATGATTCATGAAACAATATTATACCGACCGAATATTATAAAGCATGCGTACAATAATCAACATTTTACACAAGTTGAAATTGTCTTTGCATTTCAGCTCACAGTTCGCCCTGCTGTGAGCTTTTCGCTCATCATGATGGTCATCATTTTTCTCCAAAATATTACATTTGCGTGTTGAGCTAGCTCTTCTCAACCTGGAACTAGATGACCTTCGGAACAAATAGTCATTTTACAACTTCTAATGTACTTAGGTACACAAAAGCCTACAAAGTCTTACAACGTCACAACGTCAAAAGTACTTAACGTGACGTTTGTTTGAGACGATTTTATTTTAGCTTTGCTTTGACGCAAAACACATATAGGTGCGGTGACTTTCGTTGCAATTAGTGGAACAGTAGCTGCACATTAGACAAGACATAATAATAAATTTACATTCTCAGTCAGGAATGTTATTGATGTTCTATGTTCTTGCATTAATTGACGTTTCTGAAGAAAAATACTAGCGAGCGAGTCATATAATACACTATAGATATGCATGCAGATGTATGCTTTAATATAAAACATTTTATTATTCATGTTACATGCTCTTTGTCTTCTCAAGTGAGTTGAGTTTTGAGTTTGGGATTCATCATCATCATCATGAATCATGAATGGGGCATTGTAGATTTCTCAGAAGATTCACCTTCTCCATTTGTTTTACTGAAATGGCAACTGCAATTACCAGAAGGATAGAAAAGTTAAAAATGGGCTCATGGATGTATCTTTCCTTGGTGCACATAATTAACAACATAGATATATACACCCTTTTCAGCAGCTTGCTTTCATGTAATAAATAATGGTTTCGACTTCGACAGAGGTTGGCCGTTGTTGGTTCCATGAACTTTTCAAGTCAAGTTGGCAATGATGCACTGCAATTTCAGTGCAGGCCGATGCATCCAACCAACCATATTAAAAACTAAAAAAATATGCACTTTTTCATGGGTAGCCAGTGGGTGGTATTATTTTCAATGTAAGTCCCTTCTCATCAAAGTGAAAGACCGAGGATGATGATGATGATGATGATGTTATGAAATAAAAGAATATTTCCAAATTCAGACACAATGTTTAACTTGCTATTCATAAAATGTTCATCTGTCAGACTGTTTTAATAAAAATGAAAGGTGATTCACGAACCATCAAACGCTTATATATTATACAATAATAATATTAATATTTAGTTTAGGTATAAAATTATCGTACACTCAAATGTCTGCACGTAAATAGAAAACAACAACCATGTCATCATTATCATCATATCATCATTCAATGAATGCTCCAAACACTCAAACAAAATGACTATGCAGAAAAAAAATATCCCTTTAATCTCCCACTTTCTGACGATTAGTATTAGTTAGTGACAATCATTTTTTTTGCTGAAGGACAAAAGTATTAAAATGAGAATCTAACTTCTAAAAAATTGTCCTGCTACTACCTGCCTGTCTGCAACTACCTGCTTATATTATATCCTAACACAAATACACGACTGGTTTGGTTTGTAAGAAATAATACTATAAATTTCAATGTCTAACTAGATGAATGGATGCATTTTGATTTTAATCATGCAACTACAACTATATATATATATGCAACAGAAAATATTGTTGCATAATACATTGTTGAGTCTTTTTTTTGACAATGAATGGATAATGGAAAAATAATATGATTGTCAGTACATCAACTCACCCTCCATTCTCATGAATGGAGAGATGAAAGATGAATGCATACTATCACATCACCGTCGCCATTATCATCATCATCATTGTCAAAAACTGCATCTTGCATTTCTGATGTTCATTTGAAAGTACACGTACACACAGTCACAATCATATTATCATCATGATGATAATATTCAGTCTTGAAAATATATTATATTCAACATTCAACGTTATCCCCGAAGCGAAGGCCTGTTAGATCTTGCGTATTGTAATAATAATTGTATTGTAAAGTCTTTTTTTTTTTGGCTGTCTTATATTGACTCTCTGATTACGCTCCACACAGAGATGAATCCAATTTTGTAATTAAGTCCAATCAAAACTTTTTTTTCTCCCTAAATTCCCAAATGTCAGACTAACTCACGTAGCTTAGTAGGTAGTAGATAGCCAACTTACCATTATTATTGTAAATATATATATCCTATATAAATGACTGACCTCAAATTACTATCATCCAAAAAAAATAAAACAAGAAATTAATATAAAAAAAACAAACAAAAATGCATAATTTGCAAAGTTCTTCGAGACATTTTTTTCATCCTCTGCTCAATGAAAATGCCTGATTATTTTAGCCATTATTTTAAGTCCTTTTTTTAGTCAGTGGGTGTCGGGACCACGGTAGTTGCTTCAGGCATACTTTCATCCACTACGGTGGACTCTTGACTGGAGGTATTGACAGGTACTGCAGCTGGTTCCGTGTTGGCTTCCACAATTTCGTCCATCATTGCAGGGCTAATGGTTGTCATTGCGTCGTCTTGCTGAGCTTCCGCATTTTCCGCATTTGTTGGAATGTCAGTGGTAACTGGAGCTGCGTCCGCATCGTCTTGATTTCCCCCTTGAGCTGGAACCTCGTCAAAAACAACTTGCTCTGTAACATCGGATGGGGATTCAGCGTCGGTCATGATGGTTTCTGGAGGAGGAGGGGATGCGGTTGCTGGGGATTGTTGAGGTCTGCAACTGCATTCTATAAAATCAAAATGTAAATAATAATTAAGCTTTGTAACAATTGGAAACAATTAGAAGCTAGTAATATAGTTGAAAGTATTAGTAGCAAAGTTGGGCTTACGGATGACAAGGGCAGCAGCTAAGCAGAAAACAAATGAGTACTTCATATTGAAATCGGTTTCCAAAAACTTTTAATCACAAAAGTATCACAAAAACTGTTGAACTGGAGCTGGTTGTAGCTGTGAGGGAAGACAAATCAAAACTAATTAGAAAACGTTACGTGTGGCCAAGTTATATATGTTATTTTTATCTCGAACAATGATGAGACTCTATATTATAGTACATGACTAATACATGAGCAAACTCTTCCAGTAAATACTTTGTTCTTATCTCCAGTAGTAAAAAAAAATGTTAATACCCAACTGGCTAAAAGGCTTATTTAACCAAGTTGACCTCTTCTTCTTCTTGAAGAAACTTCCTGTACAAGGAAGAAGACTACCGTACGGTTATGCTAATAATGCTAAAGCTAAAACTTAGTTTGGTGTGGTGTAAACTAATTATGTTCTGAACAAGAACCTGCTCTCATGCAAAACCAACAAAGATCAAGGATAAAAAGGATTCAAGGATGCTTTACAAATGTTTTAGTGTATTCTGTAACATTGAACAAAATAGAGAAGACGCCTCTCTCCAGACGCCACTACTAAACCATACCCAATTAATTTGCATGAGGAGTATCTCAAAACTTGCACGTGATGATCATTCACCCAAACTGATAGCAAATTGATGACGCTTGCGCAACGTGAATTTTAATAACTTGGTTGAGTTATTATTCTAATCAAATTATTATCTTTGCAAAACTTACAAAAAATATATTGATTCTAATCAACTCCCAGAAATTTCCTTCCCTTTCTAAAAAAACACACCCAAGGAAGCCTTCTTCTTTTTTTGGCACGATAAGAAGATGAGGATGGAAAGTCCAAAAGTTAATAATGCCAACACGTCTCTAAAATCAACATGAGAGGATGAGTTCAGTCTATAAATGAGTGATGTGATACAACAACTGATAGAAGCAACAATGGAAGTGAAGGATATCACTGATATCAGACAAAAAAATTTACAACAAAACAACAACTGATAATGCCAAAATAAACTATGCAAAAAAGTACTAAGTAATGGACTTCGAATCCCATCTACATCTACCCCACACAGAAGCACGCACACACAAGTCGTCGCTGATGCTACTTTTAGTAGTAGTAGTAGTACTTATCTCCCTATGCAACTTCCTCATGTAATAAAGGTGAAGTACAAGAGTTTCCTTGCACGTTTCAATGCTAATCTGTGGCTTATGCCTAAAAATTTTACTACGCCTGAGAAAAAAGGGTTATGTAGTATAAGGAATTTATGATGATAAGTCAGTGCTAGTTACTTACATCATGTACAAACATATTTATATATATATATGATATGATTATGATTGAAATTATCCCAGGTACCTAAAGCTATATATATGTATATATTGGAGTTGGAGGTGTACTCCAAGACAAGACTCAAATGATGTCGTGTCGTGAGCATGTAGATGGACTACTAATACTAATACAGGACGCAGTCTTCAGATAAGCTTGAGTGAGAAACGAGCGTTTTACATTTAGCTTTAAACAGCAGCATACCTTTTTTATTTTCCTCTGGCTGGCGTAAGTGACCCTTTAGAACGTTCTCCACGAGCTAAATATCTTTAATATCACAAATGAGTAGAACCAGCAGCACGAGCACTTAGTACGTGAGTACAAAAATCGAGTGTAGTATGTTCACTTTGATAATAATTATTATGAAACAGAAGAGGAGAGATTCTGAGTGACTTCACCTTTCAAGTCTTCAAATCACAATAAGCTTGGATCCCAAGGAAGACATTGAAGTTTTATATAACCTCAGTCAACTCACAAGAAAAAATATTGCGAATTGCTACAATGCATTTTACCATATTGTATCATCATTATCATCATCACTACCACCACCACCATTCATTTTGTATGTGTATATGTAAAAACTGACAAAAAAATCCTTTGAACACACTCAACATTTCAGTTTTATATCGAATACTACAAGAGACGGCATCTTCTCCTCCGCACATGAAAAAAAATGTAGATAATGGTAACGGTGGTGGTGGTAAAAAAATTATTTCTGTACAAGACACTCGGGCACTAAAGAAAGAAGCGAGTGAGTGCGTAATAGCGTGCATATGCCACAAAGATTTTTGGTTTGGATTAGAAGTAGCAAAAAATTGGATGTAATGATGATGATTCAGGCATTATATTATATATTACATTCATTGTTTGTAACGACTACCTACATGTGGATCAAAAGAACATCAGTCAGTCAGTCAGAAGAATCTTTGTTGCCAACAAAAATTGTAAAGTACACACACACACACACATTACATTTTGCTTATTACATTTTGTTGTCTATTACAATATCTGATTGGACTCCCATTATATTATTACCTGCAATAATTTCCTTTTGGGAGTAATAAATGTGGTACACAAGAGAGAAAAATATATACAAAAACAAACTATCAAACTACCTGTTTCATTTGAGTCAGTTGAGAACTGAGGATGGCTAATTTTTGGATAACAATGGCCGACAACAATAATATGATCATGATGATGATACATATTAATATAACAAAAATATATAGTGAATTGTAACAAGACTCGATTTGTGAAGAACGCAGAGGTAAGTAATTAGCCAGCGTTTATTACTACAATTCGAGCGCAACACAGTAGCAGCTGTATAATATTTAAAAAATATTAATGTGCTAAGGTCATTGAGGAAATGTTAATATTTTTAACATTTCCACCTGCAATAATAAGCCCAGTAAAAAATGTAAGATTATATCACAGTTTATACAACATGCTAGGTTTATGTTTGAAATACCGGGAGCTGATGCTGCATTTTTGAAGAAAAGCCGACCCTAAATTTTATCCTTGTAATTTGCAGTTTAAAGCAATGCAATTTTTTTGTTGCAAGAAATGCTTAAAAGCTTTCATCGACTAAACAAAAACGATTATGTAGAAATTAATTAAGTATTAAATCTCTTGCTGGTAAAATAAAAGGTTGAGGTTAGATAAGTTGGTTGCTGACAGCCGACGATATCTTTCTGGAGAAGCTGTCTGTCTATTTCATTACAGAACAGGACACGGAAGATACTCAATTGCTTTTCTTTAGAAACATTTAAGATTTTGCAACATTATCATGTTTTTTTAAATCCAAGATGTTTGCCATAAATCTCACGATGATGCTATTTTTTCCTCTTGTGTTTGAAAACTTCTTGAAGAAGTGTTCATAATTCTTGAGTCACAGTTTCACGCATGGTTTCCCATCTTAGCGTGCCAAAAAATTGTGACCAAGACCGTGGCAGGAAAACCGTGATGGTTGAATGTAATGTGATGTGTGCATTTGATGTGTATTAATTCGCTGTACCATTCTTTCCTCATCCTCAATCTTCTTTTCTCTGGAAGTCGTGACTTGTGAGTAATAGAGATAACCGTCTTAACTACATTAAAATCAACAGCAGAAAAAATATACGTGTTTTTAAAAAAACCCATTTTTAAGGTTAAATTCGTGATGAAGTTGCAGATAAAACTATTAAAATATTATGAATCATCAAAGGGAATGAACACTATCAAATACGTAATACCAACACAACACCACCAACATTATGAATTATTTATGTAAAAATAATAGGCTTGCGTTCGTGTATCAAGTATATTTACCTGTCTCAAAAAAAACATAAAACATAATGAAAGAATGAATTCATCCCGCAATAAAATGAATGCAATGCATTATTCCAGCATCTTCTTATCTGGAAGAAACTTCCCATTTCGCGAGAAAATTGTAGTTTACACGTTCCTTTTTAATGAATAAAAATCTTCCCATCACCACCCTAATGATATAATTTCCATTTTTATGCAATCGTTGTTAATGTTATAATCACATGCAATATAGGCTGACTACTGACTCAAAGTAGCTTTATATAACTCTTACATATATATTTCCAGCCTCTCATTTGTGCAGATTAGATAGATCAAATTCAATTGGCATTTGGCATGATATGAATGTTTTGGTTGAAGGTAGTTTTTTAAGACTGGGAAGTTGAGTATCTATTCGTAAGGACAAGAGGGTACTTTATAACAGAAAATAGAAGTAACAAGTAAGTTTAAGTAATTGCAAATTAGCTAGAAAGCTTTGAAGCAGCATGAGTTAAAGTTTTTTTCAATTTGAATGTGTTTGAAAACAAAAGATTTGTATCATTCATTTTTTTAACCTATATCATCATCGCGTATAACTTTTGTTTAATTACCCTTAAAAAAGTAAATTAGTATTGGCAAATATCCCTATAAGATTACTCTCCAAACAGTTATGCGAACAAAGCCGATTGAAATCAAAGTTCATTCTTTCATCACCAACTTCCCGGATTCTTCACATGACTTCTTCAAATGCTTTGTATTCGGCTTCAATGTTCAAGCAATAAGGATTAATAATATTATTATTTTACTTAAAAAAAAGAGTCAGTGGGTTAGGGAGAGCACCTGGCACAGCAGAAGAAAACAGAATTATCCAAATCAACGAAATCAATTTTTGCAATCTATCTATACATAAAAATCAAGCTGCTGGTATAAAAATGCGTTTTTTTCTTCTTTAAGAGCAAGCAAGTCAACGATCCATGAAGATCAAATGGCATGTGCATCTGTCTGTTGGTTGCAAAAACTCAAAAGAATGTAAAATATATAATTTTTTTTTGTCTGTGGCTAAACCGAGGGATGAATGTGTGATTGTGTGATTTATAGACAAAGGAAAAAATATTGTCTGTAGTCAACTCACGATTATAGTTTAATGTATTTGTACACAAAATATTTTTCTATCGTCAGTGCTGATTTAGCAGCAAAATCTATCCATCCGTAAAGATCATCTCGAATTAAAAAAAAACAATGTACACAAATATACATGTTTAAAGGGAACAGATGCTTCTAAAGAGTTTGTTTGCTAAAGGAAAGAAGATAATGAATTAACTACTACTACCCATAAATAAGTTACCTACCTAAATAGCATAATGTGAACTTCTATTTTCTATAATATACTCCTGGTATGGTATGGCGTAGGAGGAGGTGTGAACGAAACTCATCCGTAAACACATATATATGCTATATAGCTTTAGATTGTGCTTACAAAGCCGTGACAATGATTAGACAATGACAATAGGTTGTAAGAAAATCTTTGATTTGATGGGTTGTTGAGTTGAGTTGACTCAAGTCGTGCAGTGAATCTACATCATCCTAATATGTAGAACGACACTTGACTGATCAGATAATGCGAACGAGTTCCTTTTTCTTACAATAATAATGAGTGTTACAAGAGTTTTCCAGAGTATTTTCTTGATTAAAATCAGATAACATTTGGCATCTTTGATTTGATCTTGGTGTTTGATGCTACCGCATCGCAAGTCAGTTCGCGTAATATCGCATCCTTTTTTTCTTTTGCAAAGACAAAAGATGCAGAACGCACGTCGCAGTAAATCCATGTCATAGTAGTTCAAGGAAAATTAGTGTGTCCGCTTTGATAATTTTGAGCTCAGCATACATATATCCCATATACTTACGTGTTGCATTTGTTTCACCTTGTGTTAATCAGGCGTAATTTTTACTAGATGCGAATTCATGCCAAGATTTACTAGATGCGAGGTTTACATCACTTTTTTTCCACAGTAGAGTTTTCCTAGTGCCTTCAATCAACAGAGCTGATCAACCAAGATCTTGTTGTGACTGCAGTACAAAGTACTTTAGTTTGCATTTGATATTGATTTGATTGCAAAAAAGTAGTAATGATTAGAGTGACGATGTGTTGACTAGGAACGTGATTCTCATTTCAATATTCTATGTATTTGTTTTAATTCCTGTTCCTCCTCCTCCCGTCTCAATGAATAAATCCAAAAAAGGTTGTTTTCTGGCACTGGCGATGACACAGCCTCCATATGTACTTCATTCATTTTCTTCCTTGTATGTTTTGTATGTATGTCATTACTACTTATCTTCATTCTTATAATTTTTAGCTTTGAAAGCAAATTCTAAAATTTGAAACCAGTTTTGCATACAATATTATTACTACACATGTTAATGCTGCTGCATATAACGTATTATTATCATTTTGAAAAATCACCCAATTTCTAAGAAATTGGTGAAGTGCTCTTCACCTGATCTTGATGAGTGATGATTCTGATGATGATAATAATTTGGGGATTAAATTGCCTTTTTGTCAACTTTTTGTTACTCTCTTTTTAATAACCTTGAGCTTTCAGCTTTTATAATGGAAAATCACACTTGGTCAATTACAAACAGGTAAATTTTTACTACAAACTAGCCTCATCACAACCTTCAAATTGTACATCAAATCTTGTGTATTCGCAATTCCCATTCATAGTCTTAAATTGTTATTAAAACAAGGTAGCAAAGGTAGCTAAATGATCTTTTTCTATCTCGTCTAGCTCATATTATTATTACATCTTTTTATTTGAAAATTATGTGCGCTACGACTTTACTACCAAGTTTTTCTACACTTACTCACTCCCCTTCATTTTCGATCATATCATCATCGCCATCAGTCTGCAACAAAAATTAAAACAATCAAGCCAAGCTTGCTCGAATCTTTCCAAAAAAATCAAAATGATACCTTAAATGGCAGCATCATGAAAAGCAAATAATATTACACCACATTGTTCCAAAAGTGGGAAGGGCTAAACACGAAAAATGTATTATTTACGACTCAACTCATCTTCTTTATTGTTGTCTACAGAAAGTGCAACAATAATTACCAAAATAAAATGTTTAGTGCTGTTGGTTGCTGATGCAAAAAATAACATAGGCTATGAGTCAATGAATAAGTAAAAAAATGCAGCAACAAAAGAACATTGTAATTTGTAAGTTACAAAGTGCCTTTCAATTTAATAATTCACGGAAGACGTAGTTAGAGCTCCTTTTGTAAATACTCATCCCTTTTTTTCTGGAAGAAACATTTTTGTGATTCCAGTGTTTTTACCAAGATATATTGATGGTCATTCTCCTCCTTTAAGCAAATATAATACCCCTTTGATTTCATTCTGTTAACTTTTTCAATGCCATATTTGGAAAAACTATGGAACTGGAAAGATTGCAAAAAAAATGCCAGATGCATGATATGCATGGGCACATGGGAAATACATTTTATTTATGAATTGATGAGTGTTATGTTCAAACGTCCACCCCCTCGTAAATTGCCACTACTTGTCTAAAATCATCGTGACTCTGCACTATTATAAATAGTGGCTAATTGTCTCCCAAAGCCTGTAATCATTTCCCCATTAATGAACTCCAGATGGGTATTGTGATATTGTTACAAAAATGAAGTGCATTCATAAAAGTCATGAAGTGAGACGTAAACACATTTATTAATCCCTACTCCATACTATACGTTTTATAATTCCCTTTGAATGGTGGCCGGTAAGGTACATTTCAAAGAAACTGGTGACTGGACTGGAGAGCAAAAAAAATCAAAGATAAATAGGAAAATATAAGAAGCTTTTCAAAGAAGTAAACGTATTAGCAAAGAATGATAAAAAATATTTATTGTATATATTATGTTCTCTGAGTAATTGATCACTGCGTTGACCACCTTCACGCAAAGGTCTATAATTACGCCTAATTTGGGAGCTTTAATCGCTCCACTCAATTCATCCATGTTTACTGTTCTCGCCTTTATAGCAGTTTATTTGAGCAATCCAGAAGTAGTTATAATCTATTCAGTTGACCAACCATAAAAAGGGATAATCAGGATAACCTGCAAAAAAAACGGCAATGGTAGGCAATACAAGGTAAAATGGGATGGTAGTACATAGTGACTTTTAGTTTTAGTTTAGTTTAGTACATAGTGACGTTGAAAATGAGTTTTTATTCATAGACCTTTATATAGAATACATTATGGGGTATTATGAGACGACTTAAAGATAATCTGAGTGGTGCGATCTTAGCATAGATAAGGATATGGAACTTTTTTGGAAATGGTCGAAACACGTTTAAGACTCGATACAATTCCTTTCCTTTCTGGTTTTTCTGACAGGCAGTTGTTCACTGGCTTAATGTGACCCAAAAGGTGGGACCTTCTTTCAGCCCAGTTGTAGTATTCAGCTTCGGATACAACTGCCGGTTTGATACCATGCTTGGAATTAAACATGTGGCTGGGTGGCCTGAAAAATCTTTTATTTTCTCCCTTTGCAAATCCATTTTCATTTGTGTCATTTTCCTGAGATGCTTTGTATTTAAACCATGCTCCAAGTGTAAAGTAGTAGATGAGTTCCAGTAAAGCAACAATACTAAATCCAAGTGTCAAACCAAGCAGTCCTCCGGCATTTGCTAGAAATTAAAATTTGTCGTAATCGTGCTGTAATATAAAAATAGTCAATAGTGCAAAATGATCTATATACCTATAAGTGCTGATGCGTCGTACAAGCTGTTTCGTTCAGTAGCGTACACAGAATCGGTTCCAAAATAAATGTGAAGAATAGAGTAGTTTGAAGCACTGTAAATACACTCATAATATTAAATCAATTATTATGCCTGATGGGTGCCATTATTTTAAGATTTGTTAATTTGTTTACGTTTTATTCGTATCATAAAGAATTGATGAATAATTTTCACGAAGCGGAAATTGTGTCTGCTGCATTTTGTAATGGATTTCTGTGCAAGGTGGCCAGCAAAGCGCACATCTTCCTGATTTTCCATCGGATTCATCTGCAAAACCAATCTGCATGATAGATATGTTTATTGGTATATTAAATTAAAAATACGATACCAAAAATGTTGCCTTTACTTCGAACTCTTGCTATGCATTCAGTATCCTTCGCCCCGCAAAGTTTTTGAGAGGCATTTCCTATTACAGACCAACATAAAGTTAAAGTAATAATCCTCTAAAATGGTACAATAAGCTGGTAATTGTAAATTATATATTTTCCATCATTTCATACTCGGCATATCGTATCGAATGCAAGAACATATTTGATACATAAGCTCGGCCATGCATTCCTCTAGACAGTTTTCTGCTGAGTAAAATTTATAACCTTTCAATTGCTTTTCACCCCTTAGATAGCAGCTGCGTCGTTTCTAAAGAAATGATTTGAAGTATTAGTATTGTTGTATGCTGAAAGTTTATGGCTTTAACAATAAAGCACGCGTACTTAAATATGTACAAAAATACAACAATATACAAAATTATGCATCATTATCATTACACGATCTACGGACCGCAAACCCTCATTTCCAATTGACAAATCTGGCTCAATTTCCACAAACACTTCACTGCTATGTGGTATTGGCATACCCATATCCATTATGCTTGGAAAGCTTATTGGTGCGTGTGCAACCATCTACCAGATACAAATTTTAATTGTCTTCAAAAGAGTTTGCAACTATAAATTTTCCCTCATGCACTGCTAAAAAATACCTTAAGCCCCAGCCCATCATTTGTATTACATGAAGAATACAAATCCAATTGTGGATTTAACAGAACTGATAAACCAAATGGTTTACCACCTGCCTTTTGGCGTCGTGGGTAACTCGTTGTGACTGTGCTATCTTCTGATAGAAGCATATCGCTCAAATTAAACTGTTTCCATTCTTCAATTGCAATATCAGGCAGACGATTTTCTTCATCCGTTTTTCGAGTATCATTGTCCCTAACAATATAATACAAAACTGTATTTTTGACATGTAGAATCAAAAGCAGTTTTTTAAAAGAATGTTTGCTTACGGCAGGTCACCCAAAATGTATTTTGGCATCATATTGAAAACACAACAGCGTCCATGCCTGGTATCAATCTCAAAAAATAGTTCTTTGCATGGCAATACATTTTCTTCCCACATGCATTTCAAAATCATTTCTCCACAATTGTGAGTCATCTGAATACAAAAAATGGAAACAATGAAAAATTAAATTACATTAAATTGGCTTTACAACCAGTCTTATATCTATAAGATATTGTAACAGAATAATATTAAAATGTTAATACGTAATGTTTTAGAAATACTAACATCGTTGTACAAACTTCCAAGCTCGCTCGAATGATTTCTTACAATTTGATTAAGTTCTTCATACTTTTCGTTACTACTGGCCATGAGATATTTATTAACGTTCATTATATAGTCAGGATGACCTTCAATATCGTGAATCTTTTCCTTCATATATCGTCGGAAACTTTTGGCTTGAAAGCAAAATTGTACGAATTGTAACAGATCGCTTAAAATGCTTAGAAAATCAGGGTCACTCATGATTTGATCATTAGTCATATTTTTCTTTTCCCCTTCATGGATCCGTCCATCGTACTCACTAAAAAAATTGAAAGGTATAAAATTGAAATAGAAGAGTATATATTATATATTATAAGTAAATTATAGATCATAAAATATTCAAACCGTACTAAACAGTATCTCTTATGACAGGCCCCTTTAAAATGTTCACATTACAAATGGTAATTGCTGGGAAGGGAAGTTGGGAAATCTGTGTCTCCTTGGACTGAAATGAAATGATTAAAGGGTTGTCATTGTACTTGGAAATTAGGTCCAAGACTAGAAAGAGAGAGTATCCAAAACCGGCAGCAACGGCAATGATCCAATAAATCCTTTAAATTGAAAGAGATATTTTGAATTTTCTTCTCCATCAAATAAAATTTAAATTCTTTAAATTGAATTTCCAAACTTTACCTTTCCGAGTAATGCAGGTTCGGTCTTACAATGTATTTAACTCCGTGTAGAACGGATTCCCCAAGGGGTTTCCCTATATAACCTTTCAATCTTCGATTTCGAGGGCAGCATTTGAACGATGTATGCGTTTTTACATCCATTTTCAAAATTCTTGCTTTAAAATATTAGTAATGCCAGTAATGCTAATAACTACTCAAAAATGAACCTCATAAAAATTATATTGTGTTAAATATCTGACTGGAGTGAATTTATTCAAGGGACTAAAGGATTTATTGAATGATTGAGCAGTAAAATAAATAACAAATAAGTAGTAGTTAGTCAATAAAAGCTGACGCCAGCTTATGCCAATTGACTACTAAAAATGGCTTCTTTTTATTGTATTATTCACAACGCACCATACTTTCAATTTTGATCGATTGAGTATTTTAATATGTGTCGCTTCCAACCAAAAACATCCTTATATTATTCATGCTTCAACAGAATTCTAAATGACCGGAAATTGAGTTTTCAATCGATAGAATGTCTGTTTAGCTTATTCGCTAGTATTACGAATACAAATTTGTTTGCTTTGATACACAACAATCTGTCGCATTTTGATACGCATATGTCTAACCATTAGAAAAATAACTGGATTTGGTACACCTTGCTATTATTTAAAAAAAAACATTAATCACATGGAAAATTGACTTATTTTATGGAGTTTTATTTCATGTAGTTATTCATTTACATTATACAGGTTATATAGCATTAGAGGCATGATGAACAACTATACTAATTGTAAGTAGATTAGTGGGGATACTTTATTTTTTTTAAAAGAAATATGAAAATCAGGTATGTATTTTACGCTGAGTTCCTGCTCCACCCTCCATCTTAGGTATTACTTCCTTTTCCCCGCTACTCCGCACTACAAACCTATTTCTAATCGCCCAACTATTATATTCAGACGTTTTATTGTTAGGTTCATAATGACGGTTATTTGCAAGCTTCCTAGAAACTTTTGCTTGCTGCTCTGATACACGTAGCTCGGCAATCTGATCGTCTTGATCTTCATCATTTTTCCCTAAAGCCTTATATTGAAACCATGCTCGTAAAGTGAAGAAATATATGATTTCCACAAAAGATATGATGCTGAATCCAAGAGTAAGGCTAAGTAAGCCTCCAGCATTGCCTAAAGAATTGGCAAAGGTATATCACAACGGTCACAATCTACTAACCTAATAATATAATAAATCTAGTGAATTTACCAACGAGAGATGAAAAATCAAAGAGACTCTTGCGTTCCTTGGCGTAGAGAGAATCAGCTCCAAGGAATATATGCACGATCGAGTAGTGGTCAGTACTAAAGATAAGAAAAGTTGAATGTGTTCTTTAAAATATCGGAAAATGATCGCAACGAAAATTTAAAATACAAGCTTACCTTTTATTATCTTGATGTGATGTATTGTAAAACATGAAGGGGATGTGGGTGAAATTTTTTCTCAAAGGAAACTGTGAAAGTACAGTCTTGTATTTTATTTCGGTACAGGATGGCCAACAATGTGAGCAGTCTCCAGTTTTTCCAGCTGCACTGTCTACAACACGAATACATTTAGGTATTTAAATTTTACCTATAAAACACTTTTGCAAGAGAAATAGCTTCAGATGAAACTTTTATTTTATATTGGTTAACCAACCCTTAACCCTTTCGGCACAAACTCGCTGATGAGCATCACATACTTTTTGTGTAGCATTTCCTTAATATAAAATGAAAAGTCAACAATAAATTATCGTTCTTCAATAACAGCTAGATTCGGGAACGCAAACTCACAAAATTTACATCATGCATAGCATATACATACAGAATTGAATAATTATGTATCTTACTTGGCATGAAGTACCGAACGCATGAACACTCATGATATGTGAGCTTTGCAACACATTCTTCCATGCAGTTTTCTGATGAATAGTATTTATAATTTGGTAGCTCCGCTTCTTTATCCTTTTCCAAATAACATCCTCGTTTTTTCTATTTGAGAAAGTTAACAGGTCGATAAGTTTTAATTGTGTTGTACCTCTCTTAAAACCACGAGACAATAATGATTATTGTTTTGTTACAGTATCCACCGAATAAAGGTCATCATTCCCCAATGTTAACTGTGCCTCAATGAATCCAAAAACTTCAGTATTTGGTGCTATTGGTTTTCCATACGACATGATGTCTGGAAAACTGATTGGGGAGTGAGCGGTCATCTACCGTAAATACACAAGATGCATTAAAATTGGGTCAAAGTCAAAACCTTATTCATATTCGACATAATTTCACAATAGTAGTGCTTTGGGGTCATGAGCGACTACCTTCAGACCCCAACCATCATTAGTATTACAGGTTGAATACTTGTGTAACTCAGGATTAACCATAATTGAGAGTCCGTATGATTTTCCACCTGCCTTTTGGTGACGTGGGTAGTTCTTTTCTACGGTCGTCTCACCTTCGTCAAGAACCATTTTACTTAAGTCGAACTCTTTCCACTCATCAATGGCGACTTGTGGAAGGACCATCTTTTCGTTCTTAACGTGGGTATCATTTTCCCTGGATAATAAATACCATTAAGAATATGATTTTAAATTATATGTCATCGTATTTGTAAAATTGTTGAAAATTAAAAATATACGGTAAATTTCTGAGGATGTAATTAGGCATCATGTTGAAGACACAGCATCTTCCATGCCTAGTACTGATATCAAAGAATATCTCGCTACAATTAAGTGGCTTCCGAGCCCACAGGCATTTGAGTATCATGTCTGAGCACTTCGGAGATACATTTTGATAAAATTGATTTTCGTGGTGCCGGTTTTTGCCCTGAGCTTGATGTAGCTCGTCAAGTATATTTTCTGTGATGTTTTGAAGATCCGTATCCACTCCACCAATCAGATCAGAATGTCCATTTGCATCAAACAGTGATTCATTGATGATTCTACGAAAGCTTTTGGCTGATAAGCACATGTGGGTCATATGATCAAGGTGATAAATTCCATCCTTCACGCCTGGAATTTCTAACATTTGTTGGAATGTAAAATTTCTTTTATGCGCGTCTAATAATTTCGTCATTACGTCACTGAAAGAAATGCATTTATATTATTTATTAGTTTTAGTATTCAATCTTTATCGTATTTCAATAAGATCGACCAGGCTTTAAAGAACTATCTTACTAATAAGTCTTCAAAATCTTTGTTCCATCCATCAGGTTTACGTTGCAAATCGTGATTGCAGGAAACGGAACTTGTGCTATACTTGTCTCTTTGGGTTGAAATGAAATTATGACAGGGTTTTCAAAGTACTTTTGTACAACCCCCGTAACAAGATAGACGGAATAGCTGGAACAAATCAGCATAGCTATGATCCAGTAAATTCTGCAACCATTGAAATTGAGCGGATTTTCTTTTTTATTATATTATGAGTAGTACAGTAATACTGCGTCTCTTATATCAGATAAATGTAACCAACCTTTCTGTGATGTGCATATTGGGAGTAGCGAGATGTTTTACTCCATGCAAATTTGAATCCCTCACCACCTGACCCAAGAATCCTTCCACGCGTCTATTGTGAGGACAGCATTCAAAAGATTGATTTTTCTTGTCCTCTCTCATCTTTCAACGAAAATGGTTTCCTTTAAATCAGGGTGAAAGCTACTACAGAGTTTATATGTTGGACAAAATGAGTACAATAACAAAACTACGACAGTGAAATATATAACTGCGACTATATTGTTTTCTATTGAAGCCTGGGTGTGGACGGAAGTCAATTTCAAAATAAATAAAATGACACCATTATTACGGTAAACTGTTCCCGCATGATGATGGCTTTTTCAATTATTATGTTTTCGATTTAGTATATCAGTTAAACTAAAATGTTTTTTAGCAACAGCTTTTTTATGAGCAAGGAACTGGAGTAGCTGAATAGTCCAGTATATGAAACACAACAGGAAGCCAGGCCGGAATATGAATTTTTTATTGGTACTTAATGACTATAAGGGTTAATAGTATAGTGTTTATGGTGAAGGTAATTTAAAGACGATGAGTAATATTGTGGGTAAAAATTGAGAGTAAAAGTAGCATAGGTGAAAATTTTCATACACTACGAAGAAATTGGATAAAGCTTGTTCATATTGATTTAATTTTATTATCTATTTCAATCCAACAACAAAAAGTGCATAACCTATATCATATTATATTTTATCGTATATTACATGATGACAGCACCACCATGTCAAAAATGGCAAAGCAAAAAAAAATACTTGGTTTGCGAAGTTTAGTAGGGATACTTTATGTTTGGGCCGCTGCGACCAGAGAGAATGTAAAAATCAGGTATGTGTTTTCCATTCTGTTCCACTGCTGGCATTTCTGCTATTTGCTCACCATTCCGCCCTATAAACCGATTTCTAACCGCCCAACTGTAGTATCCCGACATTTGATTGTTAGGATCATGATGATTGTTGTTTGCAAGTTTTCTAGAAACTTGCGCCGACACAGTTAGCTCACCATTCTGTTTGTCTTCATCATTATCATCATCATCATCATTATTTTTCTTCGAAGCCTTATATTGAAACCATGCTCGTAGAGTGAAGAAATAGATGAGTTCCACAAAAGATATGATGCTGAACCCAAGAGTTAGGCTAAGTAAGCCTCCAGCATTTCCTAAATTGATGTAAAGTACAACTATCTAATGTTATATTTCATTGAACCGTAACTAATTGAATATCTAAAGATTAAATTTGGAATTTTTAAAATACATTACCAATGAGCGATGATAGATCAAACAAACTCTTACGCTCTTTAGCATAGAAAGAATCAGTGCCCAAGTAAATATGCAGTATTGAGTAGTGTTCAGCGCTTAAAATATATGATAAGGATAAGCTACTTCATAATTTCCCAAAAGAACAAGGTTCAGACGCATTTTTGAAATCCCACCTTTTGTTGTGATGTGTTGATGTATTATAAAAGAAATGCGGAGAAGAATTTTCTCTCAAAGGAAATTGTGAAAGTGTCGTCGTATATTTTATCTCTGTACACGATGGCCAACAGCGTGAGCAAGCGCCAGATTTTCCAGCTGCGTTATCTAAAACGAAAACGTTATCCCAATTTTATCTTAACGAAACCAACACAGTTGCGCATGAGTAAAATACTTTGAACATATTCCTCTTCCGGTTTACTTACCCTTTACACTTTCAGCACAGACTCGCTGATTAGCATCACATATTTTTTGTGTAGCGTTTCCTTCAAATATAAAAGAATACAAAATCAATTAGATTTTGGAACTCCAAAAAAAGCGCTTCTTTATATGTTTGTGCTGTAGCTTACTTGGCATAAAATACCGAACGCATGAACAGTTCTTATATGTAAGTTTTGCAATGCATTCTTCCATGCAGTTATCTGAAGAGTAATGTCTAAAATGTGGTAGCTGTGCATTTTTGTCCTTTTTCAAATAACATCCTCGTTTTTTCTATTTGAGAAAGTTAACAGGTTGATAAGTTTTTAGTTTTACCTCTCTTAAAATCACGAGACATTATAAAGTATGGTTTTGTTACGGTATCCACTGAATAAAGGTCATCATTCCCCAATGTCAATTGGGGTTCGATATTTGCAAAGACCTCAGTATTTGGAGCTATTGGTCTTCCATATGACATGATATCTGGAAAACTAATTGGGGAGTGGGCGGTTATCTACCGTAAATACACAAGATCCATTAGATTTGGGTCAAAACCCTATTGGTATTCGACATAATTTCACAATCGTAGTGCTTGGGGGTAATGAGCGACTATACCTTCAGACCCCAACCATCATTAGTATTACAGGTTGAATACTTGTGTAACTCAGGATTAACCATAATCGAGAGTCCATACGGTTTTCCACCTGCCTTTTGGTGACGCGGATACCTCTTTTCGGTAGAATCTTCGGCGTCAAGAACCATTTTATTTGAGTCGAACCCCATCCACTCATCAATCGCTGCTTGTGGGAGAGACATTTTCTCTCGTTTGGCAGATGTATCATTTTCCCTTTTGCATTTAGTGAAGAAATAGCAATTAATACAAGGTTTAAGGTATAAAAACAAGATTTGAAGGCAAACCTACGGTAAATTTCTGAGGATGTATTTAGGCATCATGTTGAATACACAACATTGTCCATGCCTAGTAAAGATGTCAAAGAATATCTCGCTACAATTAAGTGGCTGCCGGGCCCACATGCATTTGAGTATCATGTCATTGCAACTAGTTATTAACTGTCAGAATACCAAATCATTTGCTTATTTAAATGAATAAATTTTTAAGATGGTTAGCTATAATAGGTATTATTGAAAGCATAATATCGTTTGAAACTGTAAATTTGCAGACACACATTTCTATAAAACTGAGTCTCGTGATTCTCTGACTTTCTGCCCACTGTTTCATGCAAAACGTTGAGAATGTTGTCTTTGAGACGTTGAAGTTCATAGTCAACACGGGTTATTACATCAGGCTTCCCCTTTGCGTCAAAGAGAGTTTCATTGATGAGTCTACGGAAACTTTGTGCTGACAAGCACATGTGCGTGATATGGTCAAGATGAAAAACTGCTTCCTTCAGACCAGGTATATTCATTATTTCTTCATCTGATAGTTGTAGAAGCATTGCACCAGCAAATTTTAGACTTACTTCGCTGAAAATATAAGCATTTAAATTGTGGATTACTTTTAGCATGATAATTTCAGATTTGTCGTCAAATTTTTGAGAATTAGGCTTACTTGTAAGTATCTCTTACAATCTCCCCATCCATAAGGTTTACGTTGCAAATCGTAATCGCTGGGAAGGGAATCTGTGCTATACTAGTCTCTTTAGGTTGAAATGAAATTATGACAGGGTTTTCAAAGTATTTTAACACAACCCCCGAAACCAGGTAGATGGAATAGGCGAAACAAAACAGTACAGCTATGATCCAATAAATTCTGTAAATATTAAAATTCAAACAAATTGTCGTTCAATGCAATTATCAGTGATATAATGTTCCGTTGCTCAATAAAGATAGATACGAAACCAAAACCTTTCTATGATGTGCAGATTGGGAGTAGCAAGGTATTTAACTCCATGCAAATTTGAATCCCTCACTACCTGACCCAAGAATCCTTCCAGGCGTCTATTTTTAGGACAACATTCAAAAGATTCGTTCTCCTTTTCGTCTTTCATTTCGTTTTTTAACAAAACAATTGATCAAGGTGAAAGTATCGTGATAACTATATACATAGATTCCACGGTTGCTTCTGGATAAGCGTGAAGCCTGGATGTGGCCAGTCTACGGCTTATCGATTCTCACTTCTCTTCATTTCATGGCCACTTTTTCAATTATTTTTAAAATTAAGTTTGCCAACTGAAACTAGAATGCGAATGTAATTCCAGCAACAGCCACTCTTATTAGTACGCATAAGTAGGGGTATAATATGGAGTACTTAAGCAGAGCAAATTAAAAGAGAGACATAATAAATTAGTTTTTTCATGAACTATTTATCGAACAGGAAACCAATTACAATCTTTTATATTTTTATGTATAGTCCAGTAGAAAAGTTGTTTATGTTGTCTTTAGTCTTATAAATTTTTATAATTACTTTTAGTTTTCCATAACCAAGCGCAAAATTTGGTGACTGTAGACAGATTTTTGCTTAAGACAATATGATGACTAAGAAATAATAACACAATGATTATATACAATCAATATAAAACCAAACATTTACAACTTCAAGAAATTTGAGATGAGCTTTAAAACGTCTATAGTTCAACAATGCGTAATGCTTATAATTTTTTTAATACATGTGATTTATAAGCAAATCTAAATTGTACATGTAAGGACAGTAATGGATTATTATGACAGGTACGGATATGTATTTTCGGTGGGATTGGCTAATAGTTGAAAATTGGGAAATTGTCCAAGCTTTGAGTTAAATTTTGATTTTGCAGGGGCCACAGCCAACTGCTTTGTGACAACTGAAGTTGTGCTTAGCCAGTTATAGTAATTTGCCAATGAATCATTTTGAATATGATTACGTGTTTTTGGATTGACAACAGCAGACAATTTATCAATTCCTTTGTGAGAAGCCTTGATAGCACGCGCACTCCGCAAGTGAAACCATGCTCGAAGTGTGCAAAAGTAGATTGCTTCTACAAATGAGATTATGCTGAATCCAAGAGTTAGGCTGAGTAGTCCACCAGCATTTGCTGTGGATTTACAATCAAATATATACATTTTATACAGAATTTAAAGTCCAATGGTGAAACATCAATTGGAATTATGCATATTTACCCAATAGATCATGCCACGCATACAATCCTTTACGTTCTTTGGCGTATAATGAGTCAGTGCCAAGAAATATATGTACGATTGAATAGTTTGAAGCTCTGTTGGATTGAAATGATTGAATGTATAACATAAGAAGTTGGATGTCGTAGAAAATGTAACAAAAGGTTTGAAATTTACCGTTTGCCAGTATGGTGGGAGGTATTGTAGTGAAACACTGATGCAGCCGATTGTCGTAGAGGAAAGTAAGACATTTGTGTTTTGTAACGAATTTCGGTACAAGCTGGCACACATTTTGAACAATAGTTTGCCTTTCCGGTAGAACCTACCTCCACTTGCCGTTTGAAAATCAAAACAATTTATTATTTAACCACCACTTACTTACTACCTCCATGTCACAAAAGACGAATCTTACGCATACTTCTGACTTTTTCGGCACACTCTAACAATTTGGCACCACACATTTTTTGGCTTGCATTCCCTATATGAAATTGAACAACTTTTTGTGAAAAAAAATCAGATTGATGGGTACTTCATAAATATTTTTTTATATATCATTCTTACGGGGCATAAAATATCTGACACAGTTGCACCTCTCATAAGTGCTTTTAGCAATGCATTCATCTTTGCAATTGTCTGCAGTGTAAAATTTGTAGGTTTCCAATGTCGCATTTTCATCTCCTGGCAAGTAGCAACCACGTTTATTCTAAGAAAATAACATTATCAGGAACTTACATAAGATATATCTGTTCATAGCTGTTTTATTCTGAACTTACCAAATTGACAGAATTCAAATGAGATTCAGCAATCGTCACTTCTGGCTCAATGTTAATGAAAACCTCGCTGTTTGGAGGTATTGCTACCCCATAATCCATTATACTTGGAAAACTTATGGGGGAATGTGCGAGCGTCTGTTAACCCAGCAGTAAGCAATTAAAAAATGAGCATTCAACTTCTTGTATGAAATATTTAAATCTTAAAGCTGTTGACTGTAAACCTTAAAACCCCATGCGTCGTTTGTGGTACAAGTAGAATACATATCCAATTCAGGATTAATGAGGACTGATAAGCCATATTGTTTGCCTCCTGATTTCTGATGTTTCGGATATTTTGTGCTGTAGGATTTTTTTAACGTCTGAACCAAGTCCGATATACGAAATTTTTCCCATTCTTTAACAGCTCCTTTAGGTAAGTCGTTTATCTCTTGTTGTACTCGACTTTCATTTACTCTATACAAAAGGGTTTTCAATCAATTGAACACGTGAAATGAATTATTAATTTATCATCAATTAGCATTGCATTACGAAAGATTTTTCAGAATAAATCTCGGCATCATATTAAAAGCGCAACACGCTCCATGTTGAGTTGCAACCGGAAAGAAGAAATCCTTGCATTGAACAAAATTGTTTTCCCACATGCATTTCAATATCATATCCTCACAGTGGGGGCTCGCCTGTAATTACGATTCACCATTCACCATTTAATCTTTTTGAAGAATGTCGTGATATTCGAAAATGGGAATATATTTTTCTACTAAACTTACGTCTCGAGAGAAGTTCATAGTTTTCTCCTTGTAGAGTTCCTCAAATGCATCGGGTGAAATCTGATCCGTAATATTATAATTTAAGTCCAAGAATTTTTTCAAAATGTGAACTAAATCATCCTTCCCTTTGGAATCGATAAGATCATCCCCTGAAAGCCTTTGAAAGCTTGGGGCAGCCAAGCAATGATGAGCAAGGTATTCCGATAAAACAATATTTTCTTCTACCTCCGCAGTAAGAGTATTATCGCTTTTAATAAGTGTATGGTTGAGCTCACTGGAATAGAAAGTAACAGGCAAAACTACTTTACTCAATAGATTAAAAAATTTAAGTGCAGATTGCGTGTGTAATTGTACGTACTCAAAAACCTCTCGCATGACAGTTCCCTTTAAAATGTTAACGTTGCAAATTGTAATTGCTGGAAACGGGATTTGAGAAACGCTAGTCTCCATCGGTTGAAACGAGATGATTATCGGATTGTCATTATACTTTCTTACAACTTCAGCAACAAGATAAATGGAATAACCTAAGCAGGACAGTACAGCAAACCCCCAAAATAATCTGTAATTAAGATTTCAGAAAAGATGATAGGAAAAAGAAAAGTCTTTATTACGAAGACTTGTCTTAAGTCGTAAGCGTAAGCAGATCAATTTTGGATATAAAATCTATTATGCTATTATGCAAAAATGCTTTTGATACCTCTCCACGATATGCCGGCAAGGCAATGCCAAATACTTAACACCATGTAAGTTCGAATCCACAAAAATTTGTGCAAAAAATCCCTTAACCTTTTCCGTGCTTTCCCCACTCATTTTGCATGGTAAAACTCACGTATTTTCCTGGAATTATTCACCCTTTAAGATACCCTTGTTTGTTGGTGCCACTAAAGTATACTAACTTTCGTAGTTTAATGACTTATTTTGTAAGACCGCTATGGCCAAATAACATGAATTAATTATTATAAATGTAATCAAATAAAATTTTCCATCCATAACTTCCTAACACTTATTTTGCATTTATAAAATAACCTTTCTTTGATAGTATTGCCCTTGCGATATGGCGCATATTTATCCAGAAATAATTAACAACAGGAAATGAAAGCATATTATAGTATCCTATCTGACCATCTAATATCTAGCAAATATCTGGTGCGTACTCACTTGAAAAACATTATTGATTGAAATCCAAGACTGTTTGTCTCTAACATCAGTGTTATGTCCAACCCCAAACTACGCGTCTTATTTTCACGATTGGTATAGTTTGGCATGAATATGAACATGAAAGCTTCCAATTCATCAAGGTTAAGAATAATTATTATGCTCTCGCACATGTTATTCATTTCCGTTGAAAAATGTCTCTGTCATTGTCAAAATGTTTTTGGAGCTGAGCAAAATATCTTTAACCTTGTAACATTTTTACGTTACCATATATGAAGTGTATAACATGCCCATGAGAAGATCCAGACATCCAGAAGACTCAAATCTCAAATCACATCATCAATGCAATACAATGATGATGTGAAGAAGGGATGAGATTTTTTGTATGGACATCGGGGAAATGTACAACAAGAGCTTGTTCATAACCTACATCAGCTCTATATTCAAACATGTAATTTGATGAGCGTCTCAGCCTCAACATCATCCCGGAACGGAATCCGGAGAATTTGTTATCCTTATATACATTTTATGTGTATAACATAAAAGTACTTACAGAGGACAAAAACAAAGAAAGCTTATACAAAAAGTATGGACACTATATACAATACACATTGCATTGCACATTTGCAGATACATAAACAGGCTGAATGAGAGGAGTCAAAGCTAAAAAGATTTACTGTGTTTTTTATAATAAAAAAAAGTGTTTGAGGGTTGAGCTTGGTTTCGGTTTGGTATGTTTATAAAAATACCTACAACCTTCTTTTTTTAACTAAAATTGGACGAGAATATCAATTTGCTTCGAATTATAATATTTGTAATGCTTTTAGTATATAGTAGACACTTTTAATATAGTAGTTAAGTAGGTACTTGTATTACTCATAGGTTTTGATTGTTAGGAAAATTTTGCAAGGGAAGCGGTGAAATTTTATGGTGTGTGGGTGTAATAATAAATTTTTAAGAAGGGTATTATAGCCTTTATAGCATTAGGAGTACGTGGGTGATAAGATCTGTACTAACTAATAAGGAAGCCTTTTAATTAAGAACCAATCATGTCACTGACGACATTTGGAAATCCCGGAGGAGTAGCTAGGATGCGGCAACCAGCACCGAATCCTGCTCAGATTCAGAAAATGTTGGATGAAAATGCTCATCTAATCCAGACGATTCAAGACTACCAGAGCAAAGGGAAAGGTCAAGAATGCCTCCAGTATCAGACAGCTCTTCATAGAAATCTTGTTTATTTGGCGTCCTTAGCGGATGGAACACAAAATATTCAACAGATGCTGCCTGTAGTTATATTAAAACTTATACTTGAACGTATTTTTACTATTGGTTGTTTTTAGAGATTTTTGAAAGTATGCTATTTAACTCGGTATTGTTCTTTTGTAGCCACCTGGTCAAGAAATGGCTATGCAAAACCAACAGAATCCACAACAGCAAATGAATCCACCTCCTGGACAACAACCTGGATATTATGGTAGACCTAGCCACCCGAATCAACCTGGGCAACAACCTGGTTATCCCGGCTATGGTAGTTATCCCCCGCCACCTGGGGGTCAGCAGCAACCTGGTCAGATGCCAAATCAACCACCCCAACAACAAATGCCTCCAAGACCACCTCAGCAAGGCCCTCCTTCACAACAGCCACCACCGTCGTCTTATGGTCAACAACCACAACAACCTGCAGGGCCAGGGCAAGGTGCTCCTGGGCAACAACAATCAAATGCTCCACAACAACCTTATTATGGATCACAAGGTGTTCATCCATCGTATCCACAGTATCCCAATCCGTCACATTCCAACCCTTATGGTCAGCAACCACCGCCTCAACCTGGTTCTGTTCAATCACAACAGCAGCAACAACCCCAACAACAACAGTCTGGTTATCCTCCTCAAGGGGGTCCGGGGTATCCTCCCAATCCTAGCAACTATCCTTCTAGTTCAGGAGGAAATGTGAACCAGCCAAATGCTCCAGGAGGTTATCCTCCTCCACAAAGCCAGCCAAATTATAATTATAATCCTGCGGGACCATATCCTCCCCCAGGAAGTCCAGGTGTTGGCCAACCAGGAGATAATAGAAATGTACCGGCAAATGCTCCACCCCAAAGTGGGTATCCTCCATATGGAGGGCAGCAATATGGACAACCTCCTCAGTCGCAATATCAACAATCTCAAGGATATCCACCTCCACCACAGGGAGGCTATGGTCCACCACAGCAACAGCAACCTCCTCCTGGGCAGCCTCAGGGTGGTCAGTATGCCCCCTACCAGCCCCAGTATCAGGTAAAGTATTAATTAAATTTAGAGTCTTAATAATGCCTAGTATAATTATAATTTGTTTTTACACTATGCTGCATTTTTTTTTGCATTTAGGGATATCCTCCTCCACACCCATCTTATGGTTATCGCCCACAAACTTCTACGGCTGGACAGAATTCGACAGGAGGTTATGCTCCACCACCAGGTTCACAACCAGCTCCTCAGAGTCCTTATCCATCGCAAGGACCTCCCGTGTCACAATAAAGTTTATTTTTCTTAACTATGGGCTTGGTGGACGTTTAAGTATTCAAACAATAACTGTTTTATTCATCATCATGAGTGATTTACGAATGAAAGAAAGGTAACTTGGATAAAGAAAGATATAGCCTTTTCAGCCAGCAAGGACGCGTACCTTTTAGAGTTTTTTTAGCGTATAATATAGCAGGCTTGATATTATTATGAGCTGAGCTTCACTCATTCCTGTAGCCGCTGTACTTGTACTCACTTCTTTCATATATACTCCAGGTTAAATAGATAATCTAATCTAATAAAGTAATAGTAATATAGATCACAGGTCACCTTCATAGTAATGAAGTAAAAAAATTAAAAAAGTATGTGTTAATGTTAAAATGTTAAAGATTTTCTGCTGAATGTAGTTGTAATATGATGATGTTAGGAACGTCAAGTAGATATAGATAGATAATAGTAATAACTAACTGTTAGTAAACAAAATTAATTTTTAAGATTCTATAAGTATCGTTAAATTTTATTATTAGAAATGCCGGTTGATTCGATTAGTTGTTAAATTATTAATTAATTAGAGGTTTATACTCAAAGGTGTAGGCAATGTGCGAAACTAAAGTAAAATTAAAGTATGATTAAGTATGTACTGATTTACTTTAAAATGAAAGTATTCTTTTATCTGAAATATGATGACTGGTATATAAAATTAACTTTTTTATTAGTTTTACCTATTTCTGTGTCAATAAAAATAAATTGAAATTTTTCTATAAGGAATATACAGTTATATTTTTTAATCTAGACATGAAAATGACTTGTAAAGTGAAAGTTTTTGCTAGAAAACAGTAGGGCTCGATGAACCGACGGAATGACTATCATGAGAAGTCAATCCTACAGGGCAGTCAGGAAAACATCTATGCATTTCCTCGACCATTTCTTTGTAGTCTACCTCAGCAATAGGAAAAGTTCGCTCCGGCCACGGGTCAACGAACTAAAAATAATTTAAACAAATACATTTAAACATGAAGACCAAGTATCCTAGTATTAACTATTGAACCATTGCATTGGAACCCCCATCAAATAATTTTTATTTGAAATTACATTTACCACAGTCGCTGGCTCTTCATCTTCTTCTACTTTAGATGTAGTAGAGATGGTGCGTCGTCTGCCAACTTTAAACAAAGATTTTAAAGCTTGATTGGCCATTGCTTCGGTAATTACTGTGGCATTATCTGTTAACTGTGGAGTTGTAGACCCTCTATCATCTGTGAATTCTTTATTACCCTTTTCAGAGTTCTGTGTTTGACTTTGAGATGGGATTTCATCGCCTAAATACATTTTACAACAGATATATAAGTATTTAGCCGTGTAGGGACAAATTGTATTGTATAAATAATTATTATAAATGACATTACCCGCAAGAGGTGTATCAAAACTATCGCTTTTACACGTAGAATCCAAGCGACGAGTCTTTCTACTACTCGTAGCATTCTTGGCCTTTTGCAATGCTTGACTAAATCTCTTTCTCTCTTCCACTTCACATTTGTTGTGGCGATGTATAAACGTTGCAGTGCTCATATCCTCCAACTTAATAAAAAAAAACTTAAAGGTTAAGAAATCTATTAATATTTCAGTATAGTAACACGTAAATATATTCTACATACCTCCCCATCGCTTTTATCACTTAGAGCCGTGAAAATGTCAGTGTATTCTAAAATTCTCCAACTGTTTCATAAATAAAAAGTAAAGCAATTCATGTTATATTTTTCGACGTACAACACATTTCAAGATTGACAAGTCAGTGTTAATGTTATTTGTTTTACAAATACTGACCTTGGCGTTTCAATTGGCTTGTAGACTAGTTGCTCCACCCTGGTTGTGGCTGCCATACTATAAGGAATGACGATGTTATCTATGTCAAACTCTTGATTTCTTGTCCGCCTGTTGTCAGAAAACAAACTTTATCAGTTAAAGTTCAAGCCCACACATTTGCGGTTTAGTAATTTTATGCACCACTTTTTACCTAATAGAATCTTTTCTTTCTCGAGATAATCCTAAACCTTTTCCAGTAAATTCATTAATTTCCCGTTCGTCATAAGTTGATTGAGATTTCCGAGCTAAATTTTCAAAAGCAATTTATTGGTTAATCATTCAGTTAATATGTCCAAATAATATGTAAATTAGAATGCAGTTTATAAAATTTCTCTTACGTGCTGAACGTTTACGTGGAGAATGTGGCGCTTCATCACCAAATCTGTTATCCTTTTTAGGTGAACGAATTGGACTTTCTACGTACGGCTTTATGTCATACGACCTAGGTTTTTTCGATCGTGGTCCAGTATCAAGAAAGTCTGGAGGAAATTGATGCGATCTTTCCTTGATTAATTGCTGAATACTGTTCCCCGATGGTAAAAGAGACGACGAGCTTGTGCCACCAATAGAGATAGGAGTAAGTAGCACTTCCAATGGCACATCTGTAATACAAATACAAATGTTTCAAACATGACATAAATAATAGCGCAACAAGGACATAATATTGACTAATACTCCGGTTAGTAAAACGTAATACCTTCTGGAAATGACAAAGTCTTATGAAATGTTTCATCCAAAACTGTCAACTTGTCCCTACTAGTCATAAAAACTTGATTGACTTCTGCTTTCTTCCTTGCTCGTCCTAGACAAAGTGCACATAGCTCATCTCTTCCATAACAGCTACATAAAACGGTAGGAAGTCGGGTTGGATCACGGAATATGTTTTGAATGCCACCAAGTTGAAAGACTTTTCTGTTTTTGTCTGGTCGCTTAATTGCTGCGCATCTACTAGCACTTTGAGTTGGGTCTGAAGAATTTACAAATTCTACCCCAAGCACCGACATACCATCTGTCCCCAAGCTATTTTGAGAAAAAAAACGAAAATACCAATATATTGCAACGGTTTGGATTTATAGATGAGTTTACAAATAAAAAAAACTACACACTAGATAGACGCTTACGTTTTGATAGTAGGTATAAAAGAACGGCCTCCAGAGACTCCTGAACTAGCAGTACTTTCCATCTGATTGGAAGAATGACTACCGGAGGATCCTTGAGACACATTTTTCGTTCCAGATTGATCAATGGCGGAAGGGGTCGATGATTTGGACTGACTACTACTGGCTGAACTGTTGGCACCAACTTCGCCATTACTTTTCGAACTCTCCTCTAGACTAGGTCTTCGCGGAAAGGTAATCATATCGGACACTCTAGAAATATCCAAAGAAGTGGAGGAGTTTGAGCGTGAACATGTATCCTTATGCTCAAGTACATCGATCGAAGTCTGCATGCATCAAAATGACTCGTTTAAAATCAATGTACAAAAATTAATCACCTTTTAATAGTAGCGGGTTTGAAATCATGATAAAATTTTACTGATGATGTAGCATCAACTGGAATATTAATAATATTGCTAGAAGTAGATGGCTTTTCCAGCTGAAAACAAGGCTTCCTCACTTTACAATGTCTACAAAAAAGATATTATTATTATTATATATAACCTATTACGGAAATATAAAGGAATACAGTAAATTAAGGGTTAAATAAAACTTGCTTTCTCAACGCCAGAGATTTGGTTAAGGAATAATCACATTCGTTAATACTAAAATCTAAAGATGTTCGTCTAGCTTCATATTGTTTTTCAAGCTTGATAGCATCAATAAATGGATTGTTTTCTCTGTAATAAAGAAGCATATAACATATAAGAATGAAACTTTCAATTCGATTTCATAGATCTTTTATAATTCTTGTTACGTATATATCTTACACGGGAAGATAAGGCGTATAATCAGAATTACTAAGCTCCATCATTCTATCATCCGGGAGAACAACTTCGTCGTCATCAGTCTCTGATTCTTCAGTGGCGGAATCATCATTGAGATCTAATGAGGGACCCATTGCGTGACGGATTATATTTGTCATTAATTTATTTGAAAACTGGAGCTCTGCTAAGTTCTGCTTTGTTATCCGCTGGGAGGGAGGAATAATGTCTTGATACGAATTACTCTTGCTTCTTAATAATGGATTGAGTCCAGGATGCTCTACGACAGATTGCAATTGTCTTGAGACGTGCCTCGCACTTTGAGCCTGCATTATTCCTTGCACACGTTGCATCAGGGAGCCACAACGCTTAGCAAGATACTCGGAATTTCTTTTTATAATAATTTCTTCCAAAGGTTCATTATTATCTGAGCCCATATTGTCCCTTGGAAAACGATTCACATACACTTCGTCTTCCTCATCGTCGGTACTGCTGTCTATGGTCATTGCATCATCATCTTCGTTTACACTATTTATACTGGTGCCAGTGGTGCCATTATTATTACTAACGCTTGGACCGCTAGACGTGGAAACATTTGGAGCCATAGTAGTTGATGTGGAAGGCAGCTCTTCAGGTATTTTCTGTTTCTCTTTGGTAACATCTTTTCCTGGCTGTTGAGAAGTAGAAGCTATTGCAGGAGGTTCGATGATTGACGACGTTTCTTTTACTTTATTTTTTTCCTCCAAAGACTCCATTGGTGCCGCAACAACAACTCCACTGATATCTTTTGCGGCAGCAGCAGCAGTGGTATCCGAAGGAGAAGAAGTATCCATTGCTACATCAGAGTTGCTTTCCAGCTCACTGCTTACTGGGGGGTCAGGTGGTTTCAAAGCAGGGCCTGGTTCTGGAATTTCCGTTGCTGACGATGTTGAGGCAGTCACTTCTTTTCGAAACTCCTCGGAATTCTTCATTTTTAGCAACTCTATAGCACAAGCATTTGCATCAAACATCACAACGTGATAATAATATGGATAAAACTTGTCTATATCACAAAAATAACAGGGACTATAACTATGCCAGTAAAAATGGAGCATTATCAGCAATCATTCTCCCTAATATCTGAATATAGTAGTATACTAACGATCTGGGAACTGAAACGCGCACACTGGCACTCCAGCTCTTCTTCTGAGATTACGGCTACTATCCATATTGTCTCAATCAACTAACAACCATCAATGTGAGACGTCACTTAACACTGACTGATTCCACTTTTAAATACGACTTCCGCTGTCACTTTTGCTTCAAGGATTAACCTAGTTTTAAAAAAAATCCAAAAGGTTGGTGGTTTACAAGTTTTGCTTCTCCCAAATATAGCATCAATAATAGAATCCAAGACAGTACCCTTATTCTCCCCCAAAGTACTACTGCTGCTGCATCACTTCCAGGCTCACAAACTGAAGATAGGGATATAACAAACACATCTATTTATTATGACTACAGGTATTTACATTCAACATGATTACATCACTTTCAAAATTCGCTAAGTATGTACCTATAATGTGCTCATTCAACTTTTCCTTCATATCTTTTAGCTATAAAGGTACATATCCCTCATGGAATCATCACAAGACTCTTGGACTCTCACATCTCACATATTCACGGAAAAGCTTTTTTTCTTCTTGTGGCAACAGACATGTATCCACCGAGTTAATGTTGGCTCTCGCTTCTGCATGCACCAATATCCAGCAGAATGCTAAAGATTGCAAACAAATATAATAGTAATATTATACATATCTTCAAATTACAAATGAAAAAGCTACTTACGTTTTTATATGCAGAAGCAGAACACAATCCCCATAATATATTATGTAATGTACAGATACAATATACAAGTAAACAAAAACCAAGCTCAAACAACTCAACATTCACGCAATGTTGAATGAATGTATCCCGAACCTTAATATTATCCTAGTAAAAAGATACCTAAAAATGTATATAAAATATCCCTCTTCTTTTTCGCTGCTGACTCTCCTCATCCGATATCGCATACATATCTATTCTCAAACGATGCATATAATAAGCTTTAGGCACATTTTTGAACGTTACCTGATATTGGTGCATTCTCAATGGCCACTCCATTTTTCAATGACTGGCTGCAAAGCTTACTCCCATGCAAAAATCTTTTCACAATGTTTTCCTTCGTTCGTTTCGTTCCCAATCCTATCATCATGCACCTCTGCACCTAGATAGATGAAAATGAGCAAAAAAAAGTTATGTAAATTCAAACCAATCACTATAAATCCAATCCACTTATCGCTGTAACAAAAAAAACATGACTAACTGACTGATAAGTCAAAAATATGAATAAAATTAGGATAAAATTGGCTACTAAATGAAAAATCTGTACAAAAAGTCTGTGATAAGAATCAGCTGACATGAACTTTTATGAATAATAATAATATACATGTATAATTACAAAGTACTATTAGAGAACGATTAAAAATGTTAAAAGCATGTCGATTTTTGCTGTAGAGATTACAAGAAAATTGATGATAACTGACCAGAAACAAACTCAGCTGGCACTAAAAGCAGTGATTAACAATAGTTGATAAGGCGAGACACAGCTGCTTTTACTCATGAAATGAACTGAACCCTTCGAGAGGAAAAAGTGTGAACATTACATGAGCAATGAGCAACAACATAGAGCTCTCTGATGAAGATCGCTGCTGCTCCTGATCTGATGCACATAATATTTTTTTATGTACAATGTGGTTTGGTTTATTAGGCAGGTGTATGCAATAAAATTATAAACATGTTGTATGGATATATAATTATTATGCAACCCTTTAACTAAAATAAATTAGTAATCAGCCGAAGAAACATGCTACTTTGCTGATTCCGTCTTGCCATCTTATCTGGCAAGTGAAGGAAAAAGATGAGATGACAAAAATGGACGTTATATCGGTAACCAACCAAACCACAAAGACAAAGCACTTTAAATGATTTATATGAAGTTGGGCACGAGAGACAGATAAGCACGGAACAAAGGTCACCTGCTTTTTATTACTGACAAAATTTCCTGATCGATATTCATCGTTATAGTTTAAGTACTTTTATGTATGTAACGGAAGCTATATACATAAAAGTTACAGAGATTTTTAGAAACATTCAACAATCATAGATGAACAATGAAACCAGATCACTTCCGTATCATGAGGGTGTATCTATTTTTCATGCATTATTGTCCAATAGCCCATTTAAGGGTACACAGGGGCACTTTGAGAAAACTACTGAAAAGGCTTATGTTTCTCGTCCAAGATAATATGCCAAATGTGTATCAATTTTAGAACATGGTTTAGCGAAGATTAAGCCTAAAAAATGTAGTCCATATATAAGGACTGTTATCTGGATTTGGCACTGCATTTTGTGCTTGATTTGCTGAAAGTGAAGAGTGTGTTAGTAACTTAACTTAGCTCGTTTCGAGCTTTCCTACGATCGTGGCCAAACCTCAAATATAATATTTATTCAAGATGGCTAAATTACGAGTAAGTTTCTATACATTTTTTTGCATGCAACTGTCAAATCTGGAAGATCGGTTTTCGAATTATTGTGCAATAAGTGACAATTTACTTTTTAAAAGGCAAGCGTCATCCTGTTGGCGTTGTTGGCTTTTTTGGTGTCAACTTTGACAGCAGATGACGATACATTTGAAAAGGATGTTAACAAGGAATCAAAAATTGAACTGCCAACAACAGAGGTGGAGGATTCACCAGTGTCCCCTGCTCTGTCAGGATTGTCAGTCCTCGCCCATCTCGCTGACTCTCCTGCTGATCGCAAAGAACCGCTGTACAAAGCTATAGTGATTGAAGATGGGACTGGAGGCTGGGGTTACGCATGGGGTGAAGACCGAGGAGAGGAGGGTGGTGGTGAAAGCGATGGTGAGAACGGGGGTGAAGGTGAGGGTGAAACTAGTGGCGAAGAAGGAGGCCAGTCCCATGTTGGGTATGGACATGAAAATGGATGGAAAGGCGAAGTAGATATTAAGCATCATGGATGGAAGCACGAAGGCAACGAAGACGAACATCATCATGGATGGAAAGGCGAAGGTCATGAAGCAGATCAGGAACATCATGTATGCAAAATATTCGACATTACTTTATAAAAATTGAAATTTTAGTTCCTGAACATAGTAATTCATGAATTTAATTGATTGGTTCGATTTTCCAGGGCTGGCATCATGACAAACATGATCATGGACATCATCACAAACATGGCCACAAGCATGGACATAAACACGGTCATAAACACGGCCATAAGCACGGTCATAAGCACGGTAAGCATACCTCATACGGTCATGTCATACGCGTCATAAGTTAAAAGTCATAAAACTACTTGTTAATGAATTTTATTGAATAATTGTGTATCTTTAAATTTCAGGTCATCATCATAAACATGGGCACAAACATGGTAATTAAAGCCATATATTTTAATAATGCACGTATTTTTAAGTTTTTATAAATTTTGTTATTATATATTTCTATTTCATCATAATTTTTGTAGGTCACAAACACGACCATAAACACGGTCACAAGCATGGTAAGAAACTGGATTTGATTTTCTTGTTTTTGCATTTTAAGTATTGAGTGTAATGTTTCTTAAATAATAATGTTTCTTAATTTGACCAGGTCATCATCATGGCCATAAGCACAAGCATGGCCACGAGCACGAACATAAGCACGGCCACAAACATGGTATGTAAATTCTATTTTTCTAACAATGGCTCAGCCATTGTGGCTTTTTTATGGTTCGGAAGATTGATATTCTATAATTTCAATTTTTAGGACATCACCATAAACATGAGCATCATCATCATCATCATCACCATCATGGCCACAAGCACGGTAAGAATAAGCATATCAAACAAACAGTTAACCCATCGAAGGTTTTAACATGCATAATTTCATTGTTCACACAGGTCACAAGCATGGTCACGAGCACGGATGGCACGGGGACGGGGACAGAAGATAAGTAGTTAACAAAAACGAGAACGTAGCAAGAGATAGAACGGAATACTCTGTTCCTGTCAGATTCTCAGTGCCCATGTTATAGTTATCTTCATTGGCCCAACAAACATAAATCTAATTCATCCGATTCAAAAAAGATTCCAGTACTTCATTATTACAATCTAAATGCACTCACCGTTTTATCCGCTTCATTCCTTAGTTTCAAATTCAAATTGTGTTTCGATTTCGATACATTTTCTTTCGGACCAAAATAACTGCATGCATAAATTCAGTTTCAGCCAACGGCACATGCGAAAATGCAGTTACATATAGTTCTTCCGTTCTATCTCCTGTTTTTTACTCCTCTTCAGAAACTAGCCTCCAGAATCTCAAGACGCGTCCAAAGATTCTTGCATGGATAATGATGCAATGAAATTAGAGCCATCATGTGTATCAACTTAACTGTTACAACAGCCACACTAAGTATTTCAATTATATATGAAAAAGTACAAGTTTTCTTATTGGAGTTTGGAGTAGCTAAGATGGGTGGGGATGTGGGGAACTGTTTATAAAATACTATACTAGGTAACTCCCATTTCATACATACATTATATTTTGTAAGAACAATTTAATGTCCAATTATCCGTATTTACAATGTGCAATAAAGATGGATAACATGAATTTTTGCGAAGGCCATAATATACGATTTTACCGTGAAATACAATCAATTTCCTGCATTATTAATTAACTCATTAGTTACTGATAGTCCTAATGTCACCATTGAACAATCTGTATGAGTGCATAGTTAATTGTCATCTCTTTAAATTCTTATAAGCGTGCAATCTAGTGCATATGAAATCATGGACTCAGGGGCTCAGCACATGTAAAAGTAGTGCAAAGCAAACGCATGAATAATCGGGTGCATTGGGTTCTGTATATGGATACATACACAAGTTTTCTAGCAATGTACATATGAAAAACAGCTGTGTAAACCTGTCACACGCTTGGAAAATTCTGTGCTTAAATATTTCGTTAAATTCAGAATTATTTTAACTAAATTAAAAATAAAATAATACGCAGTCCTTTGTGGTGTAGCGTGTTAAGTTTTGTTACTTGAGAATCAGAGCTGTATCAAAGGAAGAGGTTGCTGATTTTTATTTGTTGTGCGATTATTGAGTGCTTTCTCCAATCAATCCCGTAGTAAACAATGTCGGGCAATTACTACTTCGTTATGGTAGGGCATCATGATAATCCATTGTTTGAAATGGAATTCTCACCTGCTGGAAAGGAAGTTCAGGTAAAGATGCTTCAAAAGGTTCAACCCAATTTAACTTTCTTACCATTGTTGAGTGTGGGGGGTAATCTAAGCAATCCAATTCATTGTTGATTGATTAGGGAGTTTTTATTGATATATTTACAGAAGGAGGATCACAGTTATCTCAATCAGTTTATAGCTCACGCAGCACTTGATCTCATTGACGAGCATGCCTGGAGAACGAGTAACATGCACCTGAAAATTGTCGACAAGTTTAATGACTGGTTTGTCTCTGGATTTATAACAGCCTCTCGAATTCGATTTGTGCTCCTTCATGATCTTAAAAACGATGACGGGATTAAAAATTTCTTTTCGGAAATGTATGAAATGTATATTAAGGTGAGAAAATACATTAAACCATTTCTTTTTAACATCAAACGCCTTCAGCTATGAATCCAAAGTTGTAAATTTTAAATGCATCTTTTTATTTGCAGTATTGCATAAACCCATTCTATTCCCAAAACACACCGATCGTAAGTCCAGCATTTGAAAAGAAGGCTGCTTTCTATGGACGCAAGTTCCTCGTTGGATGATTTAGAATAAACGTTAAATAATTTAACTTTTGCATTGGTACTGATAAAATAATTATGTTAAATCTTAATCAGTAATCGGCTCGACCTGTGAATATGGTTAAATTGTATGCTTGATGTATATTATTACGTGAAAGAATAAAACAGATTTTGCACACTTTTCTGGTATTTCCTCAGAGTTTTTAATTTTTTATTGAATTTTTTACATTTTTTTTATATCTCGTTGTTTAACAGCTTTTTTGATAAACATAAAATCATAAATATAGATAGTGATAGAGAAGACTAATGACAATCCCTATTACACAAGATGATCTTGAGATTTATTTGGATTGTCAAAAAAAAAAGTTTACAATTTTTTTATCAATTCCAAGATAGTTTGTTCTCATTATAAATTTCATTGCTCAAAAAGAGCATGTAACTTAATGCATGAATGTTTTTTTGTGAAAGCAGTTGACTTTTTAAAAAAAACGAAATAATTATTATAATCATGTCATGATGTTTTATAGAAAGTAGAAGTTGTGTTGTTTTCTTAATTTCTTTTGCGATGTTAAGTGCATGTAAAATGTGGATGTTATTTTATTTTGGACTGGAAACTTGAAGATGTTTTTTTATAACTTGTTGGATCAAAATGATGTCAAATTTTCGTGTTCCTTCATTTTTAAAGAAAAATAGAATGTCTTGCGAAAACGAGAGTAATTATGAAAAGCGCATTCTTTCCACTAGCAGTACATACGTTTTTTTCCTGCAGCTTTCCCTTGTTCCACTTTTTCTCTTATGTATATCACACACATACATAATTTATCCTTTTAGTAGTGCAATTGTATTCATCGGAGAAAGCGAAAGCATACTTATCTTTTTTTTTGTATCTAGATACAAAAGTGTAATGTTGGTGAAGGCAGTCACAGAATTAAATAATATATCGATAAAGATAAAGACTGCAAAATGTTGAATGTTTCGGTCTAGCTGGCTTCAATCTGGCCTAGCAAAGATGTTTAGCTGATATATTATCAGTATTTTCGTATATAATATATGTATTTCATTTAGGGATCAATCAGTTAATTTGAAAAAAAGCAAACAAGGATACATTTTAAAAGAAGAAGAATACTGCGCGATTTTTTTTCAGTAAATAAATTGAATTAAATAATAATTAAAGAAGGGATTTCGGTTTTGTGGATCAATAAGTTTTCCGACTGAATATGGCAAAATTAGTGAATTTCTTTGTAGCATCAGTACAAGTTTGAGATGTATAATAGCAATTAATTTTAATTTTTTTTATTAATAAAAGAACTTTTTAAAGAAGAGATTTTTTAGTAAATTTAGACACGTGAGCGTCTGCTTGGGCGCTCAACAGGCTGGATAGCTCGTGGGGTGTGTCCGTAAGTTTCACGGGAGACGGGCTGGTAACGATAGCCTGCGGCACGGATGCGAGTGGATGCGTCATCAGTGTAAGATGATGGGATATCATTGAAAATTGATGGATAGAGGTCAGGGATCTCTGAGATTGGTCTTGGCCGACGAGTGGTCCTTGACTCCTCAGCACGCATGTCTTCGGTGCCTTTAATGTATCAACCACATAACATAATATAGAATTAGAATATCAATACTTCACGCATCATTCGCTTTAGTTTGCTTTCTTGCAATTTTCAAGGATTCCAAAAACAAATATATATAGTGGAGACGAAGACGGTAATAAAATGTTTAGCTAAAAATCAAAGCTAGTACAATTCCTCTTCCTATCTCTTGTCTAAAAAAGAGAAAGATAAAATCGACAAGGATTGGGAGCTAAGCATTTTCGAACACGGCATATTACTGCTTGTCCAACAACATGCCAGGGATTCTGAGATATTTATGTTCTTTGGCAATGTGTCAAGAGCTAGAAATGCATGAGCAGATCAGTAGTACTTTCTTTTTTAAATGTAACCAAATTATATGCCTCCTTTACAAAAACAGGAACAAATGAGTGAGCGCAACATTTTCTAGCGCTCTAGTCTGGGCTCTCTACCGACCCTGTTCGAAAATAATATATGCCTACTAGCTCACAACTCATTGCTTCAGGAAGAAACAAAAAAAACAGAATATCGTGTGCTCCACATGTACATAAAAACGAGGAATTTCTTCGTCAAAGAATGCAAATAGCCAATCAATACTCAAAATCTTTGCATTCCTCTTTAGGAAGCCGACATCAATAACTAATCATGGTAAGCCTGTCTCTGTCTTCTGTATCTGGCACTAATAAATATCCTAAAATCATGTCTCTTTTCGGATAATGTAAAGCAAAGTATACTGAAGGTTCTTTCTTATGTTAACTTTAAATATAAATGATCGTAGTAAGCATTTCATTACCTTTAAGAGCTCGCACGTATGAAGTCCAGAACCTCGCCTTGCGCTGCACTGGTTCATGCATGCTGATCATGTCGAAATGTTGACGGAAACTTGCACTGCTCATTTTGACTTTTGTGGTTGGGTTTACCTAGTACCAGTAAACTGCAAAAATATATTATAAACGATGGATTAGTGAGTATTGAACAAATCACACTGTGAAAGAATAAAATAAAAGTCTTTGTCCTGTCCTGTCCTGTCTCAAATCACCCAAGTTTTCACTCAAACTGAATACAACTCTTTTACTTTTCGTTTTTGTATTCGCAAAATGAACTACTTTAAGATTGAAGAGTCAGTTCAGGATCAGGACTTTTAAGTTTATTGCAATGGAAAACTTTGTTTCGGAAATATCACATGAATAATTTATTTATCTCACAAACCTGTTAAAAGTCTCACTGGATGAGGTATAGAAATGTTAGTGAAAATAAGTAGAAAGGGGGTTAGATGATTTTTTTGTGCTCCGGTTCGTTCGCCCGTCTTAAAGCAACTGATGGTCACACTAACCGAATTTTTCAACTACTGCAAGACTTGTATAATGCCTGTGAATTGGAGCTTCTTCTACTGATACACATACATATTTATGAGACCTGTTCCCCAGCTTTTTGTCATTATAGAAGTTTCAACAGGCATTAAGTTCTAATCCCCCGACCTGTGCGCTTCTATTGACGCTAATACCAATGCTAAATACATAGCCGGATATAGTTGTGCATCTAATGAATGGTATAGTATAATGAATATGAGCGACCAGTTTTCGAACATGGAATATATCGTTAGGGAATGAAGAAGTGAGTGTGAGAGACGAGCGAAAATCCACTAATTACCGTAATGTGTACACGATCAGCATCATCATCATCATCATAGTCGTCACCACATAAGGTCGGATATGGAGACCGGATAAGATGGAGTATAGGGTAAGAGGATACTAGTGACGATGTAACGTAACGTAGCGTCGTATAATATGGCGTGGCATGTTTTAGTGTGTGCGTTGGGAACTATCTATCTCTCACACTTGGGTAACATGCCAAACAGCAACACTCTGCATTCTATTTTTAGGCAACACTTTCGTAAAATCGGTACGAGGTCACCTCAAACGTTCCTACAATTTTTTCCTCAAGTCGCATTCTACAGATCAAGTGTATATACCTATGAATCTATATTAGATGCCTATTTACCTCATGCTCAATATCTATCTATCTATTGCGTTACAATACCAAAATTTTTGTACCTATTAGAATTGCTCACAAAAAAAGCAACTTTTATTTTTTCAGCAACAATTTATACTTGTGCTAGATTGCATCTCATAAATGAAATAGCTAGATCCACATCAGTGATTTTTTCTTTGGTACGTTATGTCAAGAAGATAAGCGACACTTTTTCCTTACAATAACAAATCAAAATGATTTCTTCAAGGTAAATCATTGGCACAATTACGATTTTTGGAGGAAAAATGTGTCCTCCTATCATAGCCTTATCCCTTTTTCAGCTCGTAATTATTACTATATGCATACGTCGTCTGTATAAACAGTACAAATGCAGAAGAAAGAGAGCTTCAACTAAAGAAAACGTGATATAGATCTAATCTAGCAGCAATGAACAATTAATTTGGCACAGTTTAATAAAACATGAGGAGTAGACTAGGAAATAGTAGAGTTCCATCCTGTCTAGTAAGCAAATGTTGCATGTGCATCTTTGAGGACAACAAGAACACAACAGGACGTTTGTCCACTTTCACCAATTTTCACGGGGTGAGGCGACAATAATTTGTTATTTAAATGACCTACTCTATCATAATTTGCGTAGAATCCATTTAAAAGGGTTGACGATAGAGGAGAGTGAAAGTGGCGAATTATTATGCTGTATCATGCTGCGTAGCAAGTAGTAATAATGCGATGCAAAATGAGATTTATTAATGACCAGCCCCTTTTCATGTGGGATATGCACATGTTTCTTACGTCAAAAAGTTGGATGCATTAAAAACCTAGAAAACTTTGTTGATTTCAAGCCAGTCTCTACCCACAAGGGAGAAAATTGTGACATTCAACATCTGCTGTTCTTATTATTTTCTCAGACTATTTTTTTTACAAGATTCACCCGATAAATTAGTTCTCTCTCTCTCTATTTGAAAAATCGTTCTGGCCATGGCCCGGATCTTGGCCTGGATCCATTTAAAAACACATTTGATATTTTTTTCTCGCATAGACGCAAAGTACAAATAAACAGACAAGAAATTCATGATGCATCCATCCATTATCATTCACGCCATGCTATGCATCATTCTCCTTTTAAAAAACAGCCCACCACTATTAAAAAAGGAGGTTATGGTTTTATGGAATTAAAATCGCTGAAACATTTTTTTATTGCTGGCAGAGTCAGCTTATGCATTTTACTCCCACAATGACAACGCATGTAATTTTTTTATATAAACTACCTAGTTTAGTTTCAATCGCCCACGCTGTGTAAATGCTGTGCTGAAGCCAAATTATTTAGGAATATGAAAAATGGAATGAGCAGAGCATTACATAGAATGAATGCTGCTGCCACTGCCAGCGTGATTACGTTGATTGATTATTTGTTCAGTGTGCAAGAACAAGTTTTGGAGAAGATCAAGTTACTGAGAGAGCGGAGGCGAAAAAGATGCTCAATGAAAATTTTCATGGCCTTCGGAACTGTTCGCGCATGGAGATGGAGTGGCAGGTCAATAAACCATCATGATTTTACTGGTTTGCAAAACTCCCTTGTGGAAGCTACTAACTAACATGTGTGGAAAATGGATTGGAAATGCTTTATATGCAATGCACAAGAGTTTGAAACAAGAGGAGAAGGATGGGTGATATCGGATCTATTTTTACAATTTTTTTTGCCCGTTGTTGCAAGCTGCAACGTACGACAAACATCCGTTTCAAGCATTTTATGGACAATGAGTAAAGACAGTAAAAAACCAGAAGATAGAAGATCTGTTATTAGTGACTTCATTGGAAATTTGTGAGGCATGGCAGAAGGAATATTGATGGCGAGAATTTTAGGATTGGATCGTTAATTTTCATGTCGTTTTTATATTGGACTGAAAAAGAGATTTGCTAATAACTCATGTTAATGTGTGGTGATTTTGTTTTGTTTTGTTGGAAATTGTGATGAAGTGACAAGAAATGTAATCTGTTGAAATGTAAACTGACGATATTCTCAAGGTTATTGTTAATGTCAGCCAAGCGTCAGCAGACCAGGCATGTAATATATATTCCACGGCATGTCAAGATCGGAGTCTATTACGAACCTAAAAAATATTATTCTTGCCAATTTTTAAGTCTAACCCGACAATTTGCTGCACTTATAACATGAGTGTTAAAAACATTTAACGTAATAAACCCTACATGCATCAGCAATTGAATGATAAACGTCTGATGAGCATAGACATAAACTATAGAGCAATCACGCCTTAGTTATTATCGCATTAAAATGTAAAATTGTTCAATTAATGCAAGTGCTAATTTACACACCCGTAAAAATCAAACATGCTCAATGTTATGTACAAATTGTACGGAAAGATTAAAACAAAAATTCCAGAAGAGTTCAATAGCTTAGGACAGGTGTGAAATGTCACTGTGAGATGTGGTGCCGGAAGTCATGTTCTCACATCTAAAATGCGTCTCTACCATACATTCTATTACCCATTACTCATAAAAAATAGATGCATGCTAACTTTGCATGCCTTTCTTCGTTCCCCAATAAAATGAATTTAACCAAGTACGGATAGGTTAAAAAAGTAAAAGCAGGCTCTGTATCAGCAACTGAAGTATTAAACACAAGCCGAATTAACTTTTATTTTTCAAAATTAATGTTTTGATCCACTCCAGAACAAACTCTAAAATAGTTTTATTATATACAAGCGGAATTATCTAAACATACGGTAGGGTAATATAAAAAGTTTAGAAACATAAAAATATTCACTCCTTTGCCTTAGCTTCCTTACCATCTACATCATCATCTGACTCATCTTCATAGTCATCATCATCACTCCCTCCTTCACCTTCCCCACTACCTTCTTCATCACCACTATTCTCTTCGGAGTCATCTTCCTCTTCACTTTCAGAGTCATCTTCATCCTCTTCGTCTTGCAAAACTACATTATTAGGCATTTGGAAGACATCCGTGGATTCCGATTTTCGACTTGAACTGCTATTCTTTGTTTCAACCGTTGTGTACATTCCATCAACATTTTTCCATACGTTGAGATGAAACTTGGAAGCTGCAGTAAATGAATTTGAAAGTAAAACACACGCCATCAGATTCAATTCTGATGAAACATCCCGACTCTTTTCCATCTCAGAATAGCTCATCATATTCAAACTAGCTTCAATACAGATATGGTCCAATCTTCCCAATTTCCACATTTGAGCCAAGGCACCAAGATGCAAACCAAGATTTCCTTCCCATCCCAGGTTTTTTAAGTGTAAATCTCGAAGCTGGGGCAATTCCAGGCAAACAATCTGAGCATCATCCTTGTGAGTCCGCAAGTTAATTAGTTCTAAACACTCCAACCCCTTTGGCAGAAACTTTGCATTTCTTAGTTGAAGCGTTTGGTCATACTGGTTATCCTCCTCGTCGTCGCTTTCAAACTCGTCTTCATAATATGTTTCTGACCTTCCTCCAAGCGTAAGATGTTTTAGATGAACACACTTTTGAAAACATGCCAAATTCACGCCATCACGAATGTCGAGCCTTAGTGTTACCAGCGTCGCCCAATTGCACTCTATTGAGGATACTGGACATGGTATTTTGTCTCCTGCAAAAATTACGCTTTTCATACGATCCTGATGCAGCAGTAAATTTTTCCATAGTGGAGCACTTTCTTGAGTTTTTAACAGGACAACATGGATTTCTTCCAGGGTGCATTTCTTTAGTTCCAAAGCGCTTACGGCAAGTTGTTTCAACGATAAATAGTCTGAATTAGAACATGTTGAGGAAGATGAAGAAAAACTTTCACCTCGACAGTCACCTTCTCCTGATTCTGGTCGTTTGCTTTTGTCAACGGATTCTTTCCCACTCTTAGAAACATTCCCATTACTTTTCTGATTAGGCACATCATATTTTTGATGCAATGAAAAGCTCTTCAAACTGTTGCAATGTTTTGAGAGAAAATTTGACACTTTCATCACAACAATCCCTTCTCGTGATTCAAAATATGGAAGTCCAAAAATGAATTTGTTTAGGTTGGGAAACTTGTTATTATCCAGAAATGCATGAACTGAATTGAATGCTTGTTTGTAACTAAAGTGGGACAGGGGGATGGTACCCGTGTTCATTCCGGAACTGTCAATCACGAGCTCTTTGAGATACGGCGTGGTGCTGGAAATGCTGAAGGTTTTCTCCGTGTCTACAAATTCTTTATCATTGAATATTGACAAGTGGAGGTATAGACTGGTTATAAATTCGCATTGTTGAAGAAAATATTCCATAGATTTGAGCGTTACGTCACCAACAAGTCCCATTTTGTGAATATGTTTTCCATGTGGGATTATGGGAAAGCTTTCTACATTTTCACATGATGATTCACTTGTTTTCTTATTAAGGGATGTTGAACTAGTAGAATTGGATAACGATTCATTGCTTGCAGTACGTTGACGGGGCAATGTCATCCAGAAATTAGCTTTTATGCTTAGTTCATCCAAGGTTGATTCGGAGTCGACTTGATACTCGTTGTTGGACTTTAAAATTAGAACTCGACCAGTAAATATATCAACCATTCGGTTCCATCTTTTGGAAACGGCTCGGAGTACTCCAAAAGATTCATAAGGGCAATGCCGGAATATCTTGCCTAAGACCTAATAAATCATTTTTTCATCGAAGCTATTAGCGCATACATGGAGGCATGATTGGAAGAAAATTTTATCAAGGTTGCGAAGATGAGATTTTGCTTAATACCTCATCAGGAAGAGCATCATCTATACCAGAGGAGAGTACTTGCTCCGAAAAACTCATTTTGCAGTACAAAAGGCCGTTCCGTGAGGTCAGAAATGTTGTTTCTGAGAAAATTCCTATCTACAATTAGCTACCAATTGATTCGTAAGTAGTTCTAAAGGACAGCAAACGACGAAATGATACTTATGTCACAGAACTACCATGTTCCACGGGGCGGGGTTAATCTATCCTCGAGTGGATATATAACGAAATACTTTCTGTGCATTTGTCGCAATTTCTTGTTTGGCTATAGCTCACTGGTTTTCGTGTTGCATAGGAATTTTGTTTGCATTAGTGATTTTGCTGTTGTTTTATGATGCACGTTATAAGTAGCTGCGTCGTAATTGCAACCTTCCGATCAATAGCAGAATTCAATAATAATTCTTGTCTATTCCCAATCGCATCATCATCAGAAACCAAGATGGTTTTGTTTGCTAAATAAAATGAACTCAACAAAGACGAGCAAGAATCATATATGTGATGTCCCCTATGCGTATTCCCCTTAACCACGGTCGGTATACATATGACGACTATTTGGTCAACTAGTAACATCCCCTTTCTATACCCTCACATTACAGCCACATGAACGCTGTTTATGTATAGAAACTGAGAGATGGAGGAGTTTATATGTAAAACGCTGCATAATACTCTACTGCATTCTTGCCTGTCCGTCCGTCATACTATAATCATCTAGATACTCCTTCGTGTCATTAGAACAAACAAATGTTGCACAGAAAGTGTATCAATCCACACAGACATAATCTGCATGCTGAACATTAAGGACTCACACTATCATATTTCAATTTAAAACTTTGCATACATGTAAGCACTAGTCTTGATCCCAAGTCTCAAACCATCATCATGCATGAGTTTGCTTATAAGAACCAACCAAACCGTATTAGCAAAGCATGCCAAAAATTGCGTCACCAGAACGTACTACGATTGACGATTCTTTTCAGAACGTCATCATCATCATCATCAAAATCATCACGAGTTGAGTGCCTAGGAAGAATGAATACACGATGTGTAGATTGAGTTCATATATGGAGCGGAACGTGTACTAAACGATAAGCACAAAGTACAAACACTCTCGTAATTTCCTTATACACAGTAGACATGCAATAAAAATCCCAAAGGATACATTATTCCGATATTCCCTATGTCTACATATATGTACATATATATATACCTCCACATCCACATATCCCTTCAATTCATTCTTTTTACATTAAACTCACACACACGCAATAAAGTGAGTGGGCTATTGCTATATAGAGCCCAAAGGAAGGAATTTTTACATGAGGATGATAATGATGACGATGATGATGATGTGCATAAAAAGACATTGTACATTTATAATACGTCTGTGTCTCTCCCATATACAACAAAATCAGAATCAGCAGACCCCAAAAAATAATCCTTTTCTAAAACGCTTTTATGTATGTATATCTAGCGACCCAATACTTAGGCACATTTATATATAGGCATAACGTTACTATTTGCCTTTTCCTGATTGGGACCACACTATATACATATCCATCCACACACTAAAAGTGTATAATATCCTTATTACCAAATACCAAATACAAAAATCTGTTCTGTTGGTCTTCTCCCATTACGTACGTTTTTGTCTTGATCTGATCTGAGTAATAAGGTAGATATAGGTACAGAGTAGAGATTCTTTGGTGTAAGACCCACAACATAACTGGCTCTGGTTAACTGGATTTTTTGTTGAGAAAAGAATTTTTAGTTACGAAACACACTTAAACTTGCGTCTTGCTCTTCATTGTGAAACTGGTAGTGACCGTTGCATTTTATAGTACGTGCACTCTGTTTTTAGTAGTTCTTTTTGTGTCTTAAATACCGTATGTATTTGATAACCAGATCTCATCAGTTTTAAATCATCATCATATAAGACGTACGCGTACTCACTCACACATGTCATATGGTAAGTTATAGTGAATTTTGCTTGCATTTGTTTTTATGTATCTTTACCTCTAGGTTTGATTGGATTGCAAATATTGCATGTGATTAAGATTCCTATTGATAAGTTTAAAGTTGCATAAGATCGATAAATGAGAAGGTGTACGTATTATCATCATTGGTTGTAGTCAATAGTGGATTTACTGAAAGGTAACCCGTATCACTGACTGTTGTATACCGTATTTTTAATTCCTATGTTGTGTGTTGCTTTATCAGTTACGGGTTCACGTTTTAAAAAAAATATTATGGTGTTGGTTTGTCTGAGCCGAGGTTCATTTATTTTTTAGTATTTTATTTTGGTGATTTTTTGAAGCATTTGTTTGTATGTCATGTTGGTATTTGGCTTAATCATTAATAGTTGGATTGAATTCCGATTTGTGTTTTACAGATTTAACCTGTACATGATCCAGGAGACTCAGGAGAGGAGAGTGTGAATATCACAATACTCGATAGTTGATAGTGGAAATTGACAACCGACGACGACGGACTGGTCACTAGTTTTTGTACAGCCCTGATAGGAAGGAATATCATCTAAGGTTACACGTAGTTGTTGTCGGTGGTAGCAGTTTACTGGTAAGTGTTACGGGACTTACTTTTCAAAATAAAGTTTTAAATGTTTAATGTTGTTGAATATTATAGTTTGTATTTTTTCTGAATTTTAATTTATTAGGTGAATTACGAAAACAGCTCAAGGAATCAACGGATGAGGAACTGAGAGGAGAATTTTATTTTGCGAAAAATTGGCTCAACCTCAAGTATTGCGTGAAACAATTAAATTTTTGGAAGGAACAAAGGAAATTGATGTAAACTTAAGTAGGAGGATATTCATTTGGTGTATTGTAATTGGGTGTGATAGCAGACACACTGATATTCAAATTTCGTCTGTGATAGACTTGGTAAGATTTACTTTTAAAAGCGACGTTTATTAGAAGATAAGTGATTAATTTAATACGTTTAAGTATAGGGTTATTATTACATTGTAAATAGTAATTGTTCCAGTCAAGGTTTCATTCAGTACGTGCTAGTTAATTGCGTAGGTAGGGTTTAGTTCAAAGGTTAGGTTTTTATTAAGGGCAGAAAATGAGTAGTGATTATTCTTCGGATGGAGATATGGAGGAAGGCTTAAATATCAAGCCACCGCAAGCAGAGACCCGTGATCGACACAGACATCACAGGACTTCAAAGGCTGGTTCTTCACGACGACCAATAATGGATCGAGGAAGTGGGAGTGGAAGCAGCAGCAGTCATAGATCTCGTCACGAGGGGGATTACATCAACAGACAAAGTTCTCATAGACGGGAGCGAGAGCGCTTAAGGCTAGAGGAAAAAGTATCACGGCATTCTGCCAAACATGCGTATGAGGAAGTTCCCCATTCTTCTAAACGAAGACATTCTCGACCAAAACCATACGGATTTCCAGAAGACAAATCCAAGGAATTGATTGAGAAGAAAAAACGGAGAATTGACGCAGAGCTGGAAGAAGATAGGATTTTTAAAGAAATTGAGAGGCGTAGAGAGAAAGAACGTCGTGATGAACAAAAGAAAGGAAAGAAGGTTTCAGCTAGTAGGCATGAAGAATCTATCGCATCTACATCTCCATTGTCCTCTCCAGAACCCCAACAACGACCTTCGAAATCCGAAAAAGGAAAATCAACTGCTTCTGCAGAACCAGAAGAAGACATCAGAGAAGTGGAAAAGCTTCCAGAAAGTTTGCATGCTGCAATCGAGGTAGAAGATATAGGAGAAAGTTCATCTGAATTGGAGGAAGGTGAAGAAAAGTCCCCTCCTGTCTCGCATTCTGATATCTCTGCCTCTGAGGATGAAAACATTCGTGATGGTCCCAAAGTTGAGGGTAACGGGAAAAGTGGTTCAGGAAATAGAACAGATGAAGGTAGCAGCTCAGGTTCCTCTTCCTCAGCTTCTAATTCCGAAGACTCCTCAATCTCTAGTGATGAGGATGATGGTACTACTACTACAGATAAAGATAATAAAGATAAAATCAAGCGTACTACTACTGAGGATGATGAAGGAGAAGATAATAAAAAGTCTGCTGACAAGGAAGAGCCAGCGGAAATTGAAGAAATACCGCAACAACAAGAGGAAGTTGAAGAAGTCCTTGACTTGGATGCATTACTTCCTCCATATTATCCTGCACTACAAGGTTGTCGAAGTGTGGAAGAATTTTCCCTTCTTAACCGCATTGAAGAAGGGACTTATGGAGTCGTTTATAGAGCAAAGGACAAGAAAACTGGAGAAGTAGTAGCTTTGAAGAGGCTGAAAATGGAAAAAGAAAAGGACGGATTTCCAATCACATCATTGCGAGAAATCAATACATTACTCAAAGCTCAGCATGAAAACGTAGTCACTGTACGTGAGATTGTTATTGGAAGCAATGTTGACAAGATATTTTTATGCATGGATTTTGCGGAACATGACTTGAAATCCCTTATGGAAACTTTGAAAGCTCGACAGCAAACATTTACCTTGGGAGAAGTGAAATGTCTAATGGTACAGCTATTGAAAGCGGTTGCTCACCTTCATGACAATTGGATTCTTCATCGAGATCTCAAGACTTCAAACTTATTGCTTAATCACAAGGGTATCTTAAAAGTTGGCGATTTCGGGCTAGCTCGGGAGTATGGATCACCTCTCAAACAATACACACCCATTGTAGTTACGCTTTGGTACCGAGCTCCAGAGCTGTTGTTGGGGACAAAGGAATATTCAACACCAATCGATATGTGGAGTGTGGGATGTATTTTTGGAGAACTACTCAAGCTTGAGCCAATGTTTCAAGGCAAGAGCGAAGCAAACCAGTTAAATTTGATTTTTGAAACATTGGGAACACCCAATGATAAGATATGGCCAGGCTACTCTCAAATGCCTCTATTGTCAAAGATTACATTTGCTACACAACGTTTGAACAAGTTGAAAATCAGATACAACATGCTAAGTGACAGAGGGTTAGACTTGTTAAACAAGTTTCTAACATTCAATCCAGAAAAGAGGGCAACTGCTGAAGATGCATTAAGTCACCACTTTTTCAAAGAAGCACCACTACCAATTGACCCCTCTCTATTCCCAACTTGGCCTGCAAAATCTGAAATGGGGCATAGGAAAGCTGCAGCTTCTCCAAAACCTCCTCCTGGAGCTAATCAATTTAAAGACGAAGATGAGCCAGCAGGGTTCTTTTTGGGTGAAGGTCAGCGTAGAACCCCAATTGGAGCAGGATTCAGTTTGAAGTTTTAAGTAATTTTTAACTAATAACTTTCAATGCTTTTATGGGCAATGAGGTAGGATTTGTATGGCACGTACTGGATTCTTTTTATTACTTTTTATTGTTCATACACACAAGTTATTCATTTGTATAAACTGTTGAACTTGAATCAGTTGTTATGCTTGAAAAATAGAATATATTAAGAAGTTTGAATTAATCAAATACAACACAATCCGTTTAAAGTGTGAATATAATTTAATGCATTTCAACAACTTCAGCTTAAGATGATAGCAGACTATAGGCACTAAACAGTCTAACCATTTTTTTAAGAATTTAGGGTGTTATAAAGTGGGGCAGTAGTACACATTCACATTTAAAAATAGTTTATAATGCAAAGCACATACGTAAGTTGTGGTGGAGATTTGTCCCTGTTCGTATAAATTGAAAAACTCGTTCATTTATTTTTCAGAGATTTTGTGAGCCGGCGACCAAAAAAAGTTGTGCATTTATTCCTGTTCATCAGTCAGGTTCCCATTTCTCAGTCTCTTTCATCTTTGTATAATCGAAAAGTAAAAAAAAGCTTGTCCAGTTCAATTTTACTGGTGGATTAGAGCTACTACTACTACTACTACTATGTCTACTCCAGCTCGTCGACGTCTCATGAGGGATTTCAAAAAGTTGCAAGAAGATCCTCCAGCAGGTGTTTCTGGTGCTCCCACCGACAACAATATTTTACTGTGGCATGCAGTGATATTTGGACCTTCCGAAACGCCATTTGAAGATGGCACGTTTAAACTTACTATAGAATTTACTGAAGAGTACCCAAATAAACCACCCACGGTTCGCTTCCTCTCAAAAATGTTTCATCCGAACGTGTACGCTGATGGTGCAATATGTTTGGACATCCTTCAAAATCGCTGGAGTCCAACCTATGACGTTTCTGCCATTCTTACCTCTATTCAGTCATTGCTAAGTGATCCCAATCCTAATTCACCTGCCAATTCAATGGCTGCCCAGCTGTACAAAGAGAATCGTCGCGAGTATGAGAAACGTGTCAAGGCATGCGTTGAGCAATCCTGGATGGACTGATCGAAATATAAATTAATTTTAATAAAGTGCATTCAATTTTTAGTCCCCCGAATTGAAAAAAAAATCGTATTAATAATAGTAATCACAATTATTATTAATTTAATTTAAAAAAAACTACTGATTGACAAATTAGTAGCTACTGTTGATATTTACATTTAATTTTTTCTCATGAAATAGGGTTTGAAAGATCTTTAAAACGGATATTATAAATATACCATAAGTTTACTATATAAAGATTCAATCCTACTATATAGAAACCCCTATAAATTCATCTACAATTTATTGTATTCAGTCAGTTGTTTCGTAATGCTTTACAATAACAATACGATATACGATATAGTATGATAAAGAATTTAATATTTTTTGAAAGGTTGCTTTACTTCCGTCTACTAGGTTCCTTGGGTTGTTTTATATGAGAAAACTGTTAAAGAAACTGATGTAGTTTTTCTGTTGTACTATAATTTTTTTGTACATTAGTTCAGTGCTGTAGACAAGTACTTTGGTGTCTGCTATCTCATCATATATATTCGGTTGTTGTGTTGTGTGCTGCTGTATTCCCTGTAATAATTCATATGCTGCTGTTAAATGATCCTTTTGTACTTCTTTTCATATACCTCCAATTAAATTTAACCATAAAGCTGGACAGTAGCCAACATTATCCATTTATAGTAGAACAACGTTTTGATATTTGGGTATGATTGAAAGTTGAAAGTGTGCTGTATTTACAATTTCCTTCCTTGGATTTTCTAACAGTAATGGTTGTATTGTTGATTAGGCATAATAATGCTGGAAAGGTTTCTACACTAATCAAAAAAATAATTGATCGATATCGGTAGTTCCAAACGAGGAACCGATTAATTAAAAGCACGCATTATAAACCGTTATTAAAAGTTGTAAAGTAGAAATCTTTATCCTATGTCTATTAGTCAGGTTACTCGTGTTTCATTGTAAAGATGCTATGTAATAATAAATTCGATACTTAAGGTGAGCGCAGAAGAGGTTGGTTTGTAGTGATTGTTGAATGTACATAAATAGAAACCTACTACTTATAAATGATTATTGTACGGCATCTTCAATAAATGTGTAGTCTGATTAATAAATGACCTGTGTGATTCAATAACTTCTCAAGTGTGCATAATTTCTTCATCCTTTCGTTAATAATAATTATTTTTTAATGCATTTAGCAAATGGTTAAGAGGAGCAAAGTACTTCAAAATATTTATTTTCAGATTGCAAGCACATACTCGTTTTTAACATTTTGTATCTTTAGCGAGACATGCATTGACTTTTTTAGTTTACAACTTGACAAAGCTCCATTGCTGGTCTTCACTGTTGGTGCATGGGGCACTGATGATTGGCTGGTTCATTCTGTAAGAATTACAAAAGCATTATCATTATTAGTTTAGTTTTAGAGCACTTCATATGACATTAGTTGTTTAAAAGTTGGAATCATACCCAGTGGCAGTTAAACAAGTTTCATACTCCTTGTTCTTGATTTGGGTGTAGTCATTGCCAGCATCATTCAAGTACCACAGCTTGTGTTGACCAATTCTGGTGAAAGAGTTAATCTGAAACGAAAAAAATATCAGAACGGGAATCAATACTTATTCTTGTCGATAGATTTTATGATAATATCCCCCAATCCCAAACTGATTTGTTGATCACATACCCATTTCAAGAAGCTGTTAGTCTCATCTTGTTCCAAAACAAAGCTTTCGTAAGAGGTAGGACGAAGTTGGAAGGCACTGTACAACACTTCAACAAGAGATTTTGAAAAGCCTCATAAGAAATCATAACAACTTTATGCTAATAAGTCAAACAACAACTACAGATAAAAATATAAGCTTATGTGACTCTTACTTGAAGATTCCAATCGCCATTTCTGTCCAGCTCCATCACCCCAAACACCAACTCTTGGCATGTCAGTCAGGTTAGTAACTCCAACATTAACTTGGAGAACCTATGAGGTCAACAAAGATTCCAAATCGGTTAAAATTTACCACCTGTTAATTATGGAGGAAAATAATAATTAGTGAATAGTTCACATTACCCCATCAGGATAAGGACGGCTCTCGATCTTGTAGACATCAAAGTTTACGAATTTCGTAGCTGCAGGTTTGGGACTGCCAGATGTCAGCGGCTTCTCATCTGCAGCACTGCAAAGTGCTAGTCCAAGGAAAAGGATGAAAATTTGCTTCTCCATGTTTGTTCTGAAGTGATTGGTAGTGTTGAGAAAGGATATACTTTACTGTTTCTTGTTCAGGACGTGAACTGATGATTTGAAACAATCCTGACATTCCTATTTATACTACTGCAGCGTTTGACAGAAAGTCTCTTTTGTCTTTTCACATCCATTAACTTTCAATTAAGCTGGACTGTGTTTAATGACTAGTAGTGTGACTCCGACCTTCAACTGGAGTACCTAACCATAATATACTGGATTACAAATTATTCGTTACATCATCATCGGTAAATGAACTTTCTGAAGGTCCAAGTCCAAACTGCATAAATGAACCCTTCTCACGCATTTAACATTAAGAATTATTTTTGAAGAAAGACAAGGTCAGCGAGCGTGAAGGAGTGAGAGAAAGTTGGGCTGTCCAGCTCAGCTAGTATTGTGCATGCATACACTGTAGCCATTCATCAATCCAAGCAATTAGTCATCAACCACGTTGTTTGCGCACAACTTCCCAATAATGAGCTCACAGTAATTACAATTTGAAAGATGGTTTTTGGATATCTTCACATCTTTCGAAAACATGCTATTTTTATTTACTCAATCAATCTGACCTGTGTTAATGCAGGATGGATGTCACAATGCCCCATAGCAGGAAAAAATCTGCCATCTCTTTAATGACGGATGACAATATCTAATCAAATATAAGCTAGAATAATTTTTGTTTATCACAGGCATTTTCTGCCAGTGTCATTGCATAATATTCTGTTTTTATGAGCGTTTTTTGATTCATTTGATGCAGGCTCCCAGTTTGTCCCGTCCCGACTTCTTTCCCAATGTATATAGAAAATGACAATAACTTATTCCTGTACTAAAGGCTCCCCAAAGTGCTAAGTAAGGTGCATTAACATTGTGTTTCTGACCTGTCATTTCAAATGCACTTTATGAAATCAAAAGTACTTTCTCTTAATCAAAGTTCTCCCTTTCACCTTTTCACTTTTTAGTATAGTGACATTTATGCAGATATCGGACATGTTTCATGATACCCCAAACTCAAACACCTCTGTCAATGTGGGTGGCTATCACGAGCTGTGTACTTTGCCAACTGTTTGGAGTTGGTTTTTCACCTGCGCGTACATACATACGTAAAAACATAACACATGAGCACAACGATTTGACAATGCAAATGCAAACAAAAATGTTTTTGTGCGTTGTTTCTGTTATTGCATTTTTGTGTACTTAATAAACTATTAAAACTGTGGTTGACAATTGGCACTTGATGAAAGCAGAGCGTCTGAACGCTAAATGTGATAGTTCTTGATTTATCTCACAGAAACCATCTTTAGAGAAACCAAACCGAATTCTCTAAACTAAAATTTATCATCTCTAAAAATTGAATGCAAAATTAGAAGAATTGATATCTTCAATATGAAAGTTTTTTCGGTTTTGTAAACCGACATGCAAAAGGATAGTAAGTGTCACAGAACCCGGAATCTTAGCTTCGAAATACAATCAAACACCTATTTTCAAATTTTTCGTAAATAAATCTAGTACTACATAACGTCTGTGATATGACTGGATGTTAAATAAAATCATTCATGCTGATTCTCTAACACTATAAAACAAAACAGTTATGGATCTGCAGTGGTCACCCGTATTAGCAGATCAATTGATAGCGTGGAGTCAAGAGATCTCGCTATACCAGGCAGAAGACTGTGAACCCCTTCCTGCAAAACTACGACCAGGATGTAAATTTTACCACTGACAACTTTATGTGCATACTAATTTTTATCTAAGAACCTAAGTGAAAGTTTGATTTGATTTGTATTTTAAGGTACCAGAGTATCAAATCAAAAGGCTCTTACAGTCGTAGCAAAACTATCCGACTACCCTTTCCCAAAGGTGATTGATGCTTATCCGGGTACTGATGGGGAAGGCATGATTGCTTTAGGACTTGCCAATGGAAAAGTCATTTTGTCTACGTTTGGAACTACTGTTGTTAGCAAAGAATTTGGTAAGGCTGCAATCAACAACAAAAATAAATCTTAAATCTTTTTGGATTGGGTAATAATTAATCTTTCATTTGTACATTTAGTTCCGAAGCACACCAGGCAGGTAAATTCTTTGCAGTGGAACAGGGCCAATCCCAATTTTTTAGCAGTTGGTCTAGACAAAGCAAGAGCTGATTATGCAGTGTCGATATGGGATGTCACATTGGGAAGTAAATATGTCAATGGCTATCATTCTGATGTTTTGCGTCCAAAAATTGAATTGGGAATTTCCGAAACTGCGAATTCTGTGGCGTGGGTCCAAGCTAGGTCGCTCTTAGTTGGAATGAATGGAAAACATATTAAACTATTCGATTTGAGAGGTAAGAACGAATCATATCATATTACTTTAGAACTACTAGTAAATGTTTTTGGCGTTTCTAAAATAAATATACTACTTTCATTCTATATAGATTCCCAACCAAAATTATCGAATACTGCAACAACCAAAGCTGTGTTTGGAATTTGCGTAGATAATGTGTGTAATCATCGCGTGGCATCCTTTGCTGAGAATCAAGTTTTCGTTTGGGATACAAGAAATTTTGAGAAACCGTTCCTAATATTAAATCATTCCAAGCATGTTTCAAAATTGGGATGGTGTCCTACAAGGTCTTGTGCCAGAAAAATAATGTCAATTTTGGAATAGCATATCAGTGATTGATTTTTTAGTACTAAACATGTCTTCAATTTAATTACAGATCTGGTCTTTTAGCGTGCCTTGAAAAAGATAGTAGCTCATTAACTCTTCATGACGTAAATCATGCTGTGATGTCTACTGAAGAAGGGGAACCTGCTGTTTTGGAAAGAAGACTAACGCCTGCTTATCCTAATGAGGTGGAATCAGATTCTACCACGGCATTATCATCATTTGCATGGCATCCAACGGAAGAGCATCTCATAACCACTGCCACTTTTAATGGTGTGCTAAAAATAAAATTTTATTACGTTTTTATTAATGGAATTTATTGTCATTATTGGCTTATTTTTGTGTAATGAAGGTGTTATGTGGAGTTCGTTTGTGTACGAACGCTTAACTTTAAATTGGTCACCCACATCAATACTTGGTTGGTCTGATGGAAAAAGGATGATTAACTATATTGACAATACGGATGAAATTTATACTGGCCTAGATGATATCTCTGTGAAGATGAAACAAAGAGCTAAAAACGGATACGGGCTTAAGGTAGAATCCCATTCAGCAGTAATTTTGTCAGTCATAAAATTTCATCCTATGTCACGCGATTTTAATGATGTATTGTAGCCACAACTTCGAGAAAATGGAACTACAGTTCAAGATGATGAAGACTTGAAAAATCTCTGGACATGGCTAGAAATTTGCAAAAATTTAACGGAAAAAGAAAAACCACGTCTTCAATCTATTAGCACCGTAACTTTTCCTGGTGCTCAAACAGTTTTGAAAATGGAGTCAAATGGTTCGGGAGGTGTAACGAGTACAATCAAATCTGAAATTATCAATAATTCTTCCTTTGATCTTCGAAACAGCAAAACTTACAGGTTCGGCTAAATCTTCAAAGGCTAGTTTTAAAAGCATTTAATAAACTAACGTTTTTACCTGAACATTTTTTTCTTAAAACGGATTTTAGGAGCGATGAAAGATCTTTTGTGCAGCAATTATGTGGATGGAGTGTAGAGTCTATTCATGAAATGCAAGGAACGCCCACTCGTAAAGCTGCTATAGCTCTTTTTCATTTGAAGCTTCGGCTAGCTATTAAAATACTTAATGAATCGGATAATTCAATTGTTGCAATGGCTATCGCTGGATTCAGTGATGACCAAAACTCGTTATGGAGGGAGCTCGCTTTAGCTAAATTTAGCCACTTATCTGATCCTTATATTCGAGCTATTTTTGCATTTTTAACTGAAGCGGACAGCAATTACGAAACCATTCTAGTAAGCCAACATTTATATGATATGATGTATGGAAGAATTACAGTTTGTGCCTTGCACCATTCTTAAACTTAACCTGCATTTCATTACTTTTAGCATGAGTCTGAATTGACTGTAGCTGACAGGTTAGGGTTCGCATGTTCTTTTCTACCAGATGCCAAATTAGTTAATTTTGTCCAAGAAATTTCAAATGACATGATTAAAAAAGGAAACCTTTATGGCATTCTCTTAACAGGTAACTTATTATGCAAACGAAGATAAAACTTTGATTTGCCTTTATCCTATTTTATCAAACTCTTTCTAATTTTTGTAATTGCAGGAATGACTCCACAATCTATTCCCTTACTCCAAAGATACTTAAATTTGACTGCTGATGTCCAAAGTGTGGCTGTACTAGCAATAAGAACAATGGCATCGGATATAGCATCTAGTGCCATACTTAAATTGTGGATTGAGCGATATAGGTAATCTAAGAATTTTTTTTGGATTGAAATTTATTTGACCTGAGCTTCAACTTTTTTCTTATCATTTTCAGAGATCTTTTAGATTCTTGGAAATTATGGGATGAGAGAGCAGAGTTTGACATTTTGAAAAATAGAAATAATCCTGCTCTCATACCACAACCGGAGGTTACTGTATCATGCAATTTTTGTGGGAAAAGTATATCTGCACCAGGGGTCCCTGGAATTGGACGAAGTACTCAGATATTTTCTAGATTTATTACAACTGATGTCAAGCTAAAGGTATGAGTCAAAAGTCAAAGAACTTAATGGTCACTGAAAGACATGCAAAAAAGATATGTGGATACTTTTTTTGTTGCCATTTATCCAGCAAACTTCATGTTGTCCAAGCTGCCGGAAACCTTTACCTCGATGCTCAATATGTTTACTACACATGGGGACAATTCTTGGAAGTGGAACTGAGCAGCCAGTCGTTGACATGTATAAGATTGGTGCTTGTCCTGAAGCATTGTCTTGGTATACTTGGTGCCAAACTTGTAGGCATGGAGGACATACGGTTCATTTACAACAGTGGTTCCGGTAAAAGGATTGCTACCTTTTAATAGTGTAATAAACGCGTGGGATGTAATTATTTTATTGTCCAATTTTATTTCTATTTTAGGACTCAAGCAGAGTGCCCAGTCTCTGGCTGTACATGCAAGTGCATCAACTTGGATAGAGTTTTAGAGTTTCCTAGTTAGAAGAAACTATAATATGTGATCTAAAAATGGTTAAATCTTTTTCATGTACGTGCAATCAACACTGCTTTATGTAAGTAAGTGAAATCCGAAAGCTATAATAAAAAGTTTAACTTGTTTAAATCCAGTTCAGTTTTTGATACTTTTATTCAATGAAGCGAAATGTGAATGAGCGATGATATAATAACTACGTAATGTTGTGACAGCAGGTAAGCCGATTAAAATGACTACAGTGTTAAATCGTTATATGAGCCTTTTTTATTGACATCCACGTCCTAGCTCACCAGTTTCCTTCCTTCGATCCTCTGGAACTGGGACAGTAGCAGAAAGAGCAATATTTCTGTCAGTTTTTGTCAATGGTGTGTCAGCAGAAGCTGCAACACGGCCTCGAACATCCAGAGCTTGCTTTTCAATTACAATCACCTCATTCTTGTTCTCGATTTCACTTTCGAGTTGTTGCAAAAAGCCAAGCAGCATGTTGAGAGCTTTCTTTGCTTCATTGACTTTGATTTGTATAGCTTTTACAGATGCCCGAAGTTGAAGGACTTCCTGTTGTAGACCGTACTGTGCATCGTCACGAGTCAGCTCAACTCCAAAACGGTAGGTTCGGTTCTCCAATCTAGTTTCAGCCAGCTTCATCTTATTAGTTTTGTCCATTAAGGCATCCTCCAAGTCCCTAATTTCCTTTTCAACTTTGCACATTTCTTGCAAAATCTGAATACATGCGCAAGAAATAAAAGTTAACACATATTTGATTATATAAATGTATTTTCGTTATACGGTAAAAGCACTAATGATACCTTTTGTCGCTGGTGACTGAGATCGTTAGCAGCCTTGGTAAGTTCATGTAGCCGCTTTCTCATAGCAAAATCAGTCAGTTCTTGTTGAGCTCGTATATCATTGTAGGTTTGGTCAATGGCGAGCAACATGGCTTCACGAAGTTTGACAGAATTAGCCAATTCACAATCCGCACGAAGCTTGTTGTATCTGCTTTGCTCCTCCCAAGCCTGTGGAGTCATCATGCCTGGAGGGACTCGAAGAGGATCTGGACGAAATGCAATTTCTGACGAGGTCTCATTCAAGTTTAGCAAATAGCGATCAATGTCCAAAGAAATTATCTTTTCGCTCAAATCTCTCAGTATATGCTGACGAACTTCTTGAAGACGAGCCATTTGATGCCATGCTTCCTGTCCTTTTTTCTCCAAGATGTTCCTGGTATCTTTTAGAAGACAAGTTTCCTAATATTTACAAACAATATGTATACAATTAATATTACGAAAGCTGGCTTGCCTGAAAAGTCATATTCTTTAAACATGAATAAAAGCATAATGCATACTTTAGTCAATTCTTCTTGTGCTTCATCAATAACGTTATCCTTTCCCCGTCTTTGTCCACGAATACTCAATATCTCGTTAACAATGTCGAGATCAATGACTTTAGTCTCAATTGCTTGCTCCACAGCTTCCTTCGCTGCTCCCAGCTTGACGAGTTCCCTGTCAACTGTTGAAACTGTTTGTTCTAGAGTCACCCTCCAATTATCAATTTCAGTGATGCGTTCTCGAATTCGGTTATTGTTCTTGTACGTATCCCATCTCGCTTGAATGCCCGACTCATTTCGAATTGAGCGACCCTCATGACGAATACGTAGGGTATCTTCTCGTTGTTGCTCAGCTTGGTTAGCAAAGTTCCAGGTGAAATTATCCCAATCACTTTTACTTATCCGTTCAGCCGGTTTCTCCATCCGGCAAGTGATTTTTCCCAACATTTTGTGTAATTATTTTATTGCACTGATATGATATGATAAAAATACTTTTCAGTTTTAGAAAAAGTTACTTTCTGTTCTATAGGTTAGTTAACGCGAAGAATGAGATATATATTATGGTATATTTGGAACTATTGAAAAGATTTCCAACTACTTTGCTTGATCAATAATCTTTTTCGAGTTGTCAAACGAAAAGACCCATAATGGCTAGTCATGTAAAATCAATCTGTTCTAACAAGCAAGTATAACTCCTTATATTACCTTGGCGATTATCTTCAAGTTTCACCTGGCTTTCACCAGGACTTATCATAATATCCCTACTGCTAAAATTTTCCACATCTCGATTGCTTCCTTTCCTTGACACTCTTACGCTTACGTTACAAAGCCAAGTGATCATAGATAGTGGTTGTATATTATTGTACAAGCAAAAGCGGGAAGAAATTGGATGTAATGAGCTGTTTTCAGAAGAAAGTGTTTTTGTGAAATTCACCTTTTCAACTTGCAAAGTACCATATCATAATTTAATTAATTGCCTATGCTGACGCTGTTAGTGTTTGCATTTGTAAAATATTTATTGGAAAATCAAAGTCCCTTGGTTTAGTTTAGAGGGTTAAGGTATGCGCAATTATCATGGGCGAAGAAAACCAGTTACTTGTAAGTTTTGTTAAAAATATATTAATGCATTGATTTATTTGGGCATTGTGATACTGATTCTTGGGCATCGGAGCTGTATTGTATACATGATATAAAATAAGTTTTTGTTCATGAATTTGGATGATTTAAAGTACTATTTGCCAATAAATCTATGAATCTATATGTTATGTGTTTTCTAGTTTCAACACACGGCGGACTGGGATTGGAACTCAGATATTGAGATTCCAAGTCTGAGCTATTGGTTTTCCTTCACCTCCATTGTGCTACCATCATATCTGTTCCTAAAATTGTGGGCATGGATGGGCTGGAATATTTTTATAAACAATTAAGTAGTCATATTATGCTGTGAAGTTATGAAAAGTTGAAAGCCTCGTATAATATGCAATGTGATAACATAAGCCTGTAATCCCGAATAAAATGTATTTTATTTACACCCAAAGGTACTTGTTGTTGGCTTGATTAAGTTTAGTTTATTAACGAATGAATTTTATGCGTCTATTAATTAAGTAACAAAATTAAATCATTAAAGGTATACAATGTAGAAAATGACTTGATAGCAAATAAGGATTTTTAAGTAAATTCAAGGTATAGTTATATGGAAGTTCGCTCATTTCATTTCGAGCAATGATTAAGGCACGCTAACGATCCAATATTGTCAACTCTTCTAACCTCATGCGTCCCATATGCTTCTCTACTCGATAGCGAGCCAGATCCTTTCGCGTGACCATTCCAACAACTCCGTTGTTATCATTGACAATTACCAAATGTCGTAGCCCCAAACCCCGAAACAAGCGGAACAGTCGAGGTAATGATGCATTATGGAGACACGTGTATGGGGCAGGATTCATGATAGGTCGGAGGTCAACCGTGAAATGCCTTTCCTCATCAGAAACATGAACTTGTTGGATAGTTGGGTATCTTGGATAAGCGTCACGAAAGTATTTGATTGTAAATCCCTTGTGGCTCCATGCTTCTGCGTTTTCATTGTATAGTTTGTGCTGAAGCACGACAATAAGTTGGGAACGAAGAATGAGTCCTCGGAATGTTCCAAAATTTCTCTGAAGATTAACAAAAATAATATAGAAATTGCAATGACTTTAATATAATTGCAAGTCAACATAACTTGATTAAATTATCTCGGCTTACCCCATCTGGGAACAGAGGTGGATCAACTACAGGGAACCCATTGTAAGTTTCATTTGTTAGAACGTCTATAATTTTACCGACAGTTTCCACGCAGTTAAATGTGACCACAGGGCAGCTCATAACTTCTGTGGCGTAGATATTGTGAGAAAGTGGTGGTGGCTCCCAGCCCAAAATAGGAACTCCCATGAGTTGAATGTGAGTATCATAAATACCCTGGAAGACAAATAAGCAAGTCTCCTTTTCATACCAATTTATTCCTAATCGGTAATCAATACTTTTACCAATGCCGTTTATTTACCTCATTAAAATAATCTCCAACCCATTTCGCTGTCAACAAAGTAACCATTAGCGGTAAGCCCAAAGTAAGATTTCCTGTGGCTTCGATGAGAATAACCGTCAAACTAATTGTCATTCTGACAACACCACCCAGTTGGGCAGCAGCTCCAATTAAAGCATATTTGCCAGGATCCACCCATGTCTGGCCAGGAAATATTTCTTCCATTCCCATTCCTACAACTCGACCCCATGCCGCCCCAGTTAGTAAAGAAGGGATAAACAATCCACTTGACACACTCAACCCATAAGTCCAACAGGATAAGAAGAAGTAGAAGGTGAAAAATATTAAAATTGAGGACAATTTATGGGATCCTGGCGGATCATGGAAAAGTGAACGAACACTCGCTTCTGGAGTTTGAAACCAAATAGACCCAACAGCAGAATATTGCCCATCCGCACAATACATTTGTATAGGATACGTCGTTGGATCTTCACCTAACGGTTGACAGTCACTCAAGTACAAAATCATCCCCATTCCCACTGCAGCAGTGCATGCAGCTACAACAACGGTTTCCAAAACCTTTACGTATTTCTTTGTAATGTATCTACAGATAATAAATGTTGACCCAAATTAGATTATTTAGGGATTTTCCTTAAAGTAACCATAATTTCGTCTATTTCTTATAATCACCTAATTCGAAAAACTGTGAGTTTAAAGTTGAGATAATTAAAGAGTGCTCCAGATAGACCACCGAGACACCCCATCACAATGAAAACTGGAAGCTCTCTAAAGTCATAGCTGGTATTATCAAACTTTCCAAAGTTGAGAAGACCAGCATATGTCAGTTCACCTTATAGTTAAGATAAAAATATCTGATGAAGAAAGAATTACAATTGCATACATCATACCAAATCACATTTTATACCTGGTCGACCGTGATATGTACTGAGCACAACGTTCAATGTAAATGTAGAAATCATGGATCCGAAAAATATTCGCCAGGTTAAACTTTGGTTCCAAAAACTGGCTCCTTCTTCCAAACTAAATAATACTCCACCAACAGGAGCACCAAAAGCAGCAGCAACGCCTGCTGCAGCACCTCCAGACACAAAGTCTCGCTTTTCATGATCTTCGCGAAAATACTTGAAAATTTTAAAATCTTTTCGGAACGTTGTGGATTTCCCCTGAGAAATTCCGGCAGCAACCACCGCCCCAGAGTGGATCATTGGGCCTTCCTAAAATATCAATTTGGTTTGTTATAGCATATTTGTATCACAATTCCAGAAGACAGGATCAGTGAAATTGTATGGGAATGTGTTATTTTTCCTGTACCTTCCCAACAGCAAGACCTCCTATCACAGAACATGTTACGCCAACTGCTTTCACAATTAACGTTTTGATCCTAACTATTCTTGGCACTTTGACTCCATTTAAATAGCATTTTACTTGTGGAATTCCACTTCCGGCTGCAACCGGCTAAATACAAAATTAAAGCCCGTGTGTCATATTAGAAAGGTTTTCTCATTTAAAATTCGTTTCAATTTTTGATTGTTACGCTTGCTTACCTCGACGTAAACTACTAAAGCTGACCCAATAACTACTGGAATAACATTCCACAAAACCCAGTAGAGAAAGGGGTACACAAGACATTCCTCCGTTACGCACTTATCAACTTGTTCTTTCAAGAAGGCAAATTTAACACTAGATCCTTCTTCAATTGCAATGTCAATACAGCAGGCTATTAAAGCTGTAATAATTCCTATAAAAATCATAATAACCCATCGCAGCAAATCCTTTTGAGCTATAAATCTATAGCCTCTTGTCCTCTCTTCATCAATGAGTAAAGTATGTTCACACAGATCATAGTCAAGACTCTGAAAAGATTTGAAAAATTTCGAAGGGTGAGTACAAAATCTCAAAGCAATGATCTTTAGCTTTTTTACCTCATATTTTGAAGAGAGCAAATGAAGAGTTCCAGGCTCAACCTTCTTTATTCTGTTACGATGCAATGGTATAGAAGATGAGGCTAGAGCACCTTCTCTACTTTCAAAGCTCCGTCCATCCCCAAAGGTTCGGACAGAGTCATCCAGTATAGCAGAGCTTTCCATTATTGGTTGTCCATGGTCTTCGTCTGTGTTGGAACTGTTAATGGAAAAGTCTCCACTCTGCAATTGAATCATGTACAAATCAAATCAAACCACTAAAGATGAATCCTTACAGAGAATAAAGTTATAAACACATATTTCTACCAAACACCAAACCAAACGTAATTTAATGCACTAAACATAGTAATATTAACCACATCATTACATTTCTATTTCTTATGCCTTCAGTCGCGGTTGCTCTGTACGATCGTGGTTGATTTTTATCATCTCGAAGCAGAGGGGCGTCTTCATCCTCTCCTGTTTCAGGGGGATCATGATCTTCATCATCATTCTCCTTCCTTTTCCTCTCCATACTTATACTCACTTACTTTCATCTATCTACGTCGCGATTTTAGTGTGTTGTTGCTGATGAATGCACTTCATTCAACAGATTTTCGGACGTATTTATTTACACTGATAAAAATGTTGACTCAGTTAAAGTCAATTGCGAGAAGATGATGAACGATGCTTTTTTGGGCAGTTAAAATTACGTAGAGAAGAACCACAAGTGGAGAACATGAGTCACGTCATAACTCATAACATAACCCTTTGACTTGGATGGCAATTAAAACTTATCAACATTTTGTGAAGTGATGATAATGATGGACACGAGCGAAGCATTCAGCACGTAGCAGTGTTTCTCACGTTTTCAATATCTCTCCACAGATAAAGTTATCAGTTGTCGATAAGCTAACACTACTGCTACTAATTTTTAATGACCAATTAAGGTACAGTCAACCACTTCCTTTTCGCCATGAATATGAGTTAGGAAAGGCTTGTCCTTGTCCATCCATAGTATTGTATCCTTGTCTTTACGCAAAGCAGCTTTGATTCATTACTCTTTTGCACATGTTAAATATGCATACAATATGTAACCTAATCCGCAACTTGTAAGTATTCCTTTACAAAATTACATGAAACTGGCTACGGTTACGTAAACGCTGGACTATCCAGCATCCAAAACTTTTGCCTCTCATGTGACTACGAACAGTTGGTGAGCTTGTGACATACATAACAAAAGCACAACACATGCAACAACTTGAATAGTAGAATACTTTTCCGTGTGGTTTGGTTTTTAGAAGCATCGTAATAATACTCAGCAAGGATATGATAACATATACACAAGGACTACTTACATAAATGCACTCATATGGCATAGACAAAATACATCTGTGAATATTGTACGCATGCACTCGTGTAAAGGCTTTTGCATCTTGCCTTGCCTCATTTACTATTTCTGCAAGAAGTGTAAAAGTTTAGTTATGCGTGTACTCATTCATGGCTTCTGAAACATAATCTGTATGAAAACCTTTTGCATTTTTGTTAGATGATATGTCTGCCAAAATGTTTCATGAAAGAAAACATTTGTACATCTCAAAACACATTAAAATGTAATTTTTACGAAGAGTTCTTTGTTTTATTATTCTTCATCGATATCATTTCCGCGCAGTGTAGTCATCAATAATATAACATTACCGTATTCCTTACTACAAGTGAATAATAATAATTATGTAAGTATAATTTGATAAGTATTTAAAATGTACGTATAACAAACCAACAACACAATCGTTTTTATTCATAAAAACTCATAATACATAAATTACTATGTACTATCTATATCAAATAAACCATCTTCCTCCGTATCGATCATCCGTGTAAAACCAAAGTTCGAAACTTGAAAAAAACAAAAGGTCTTACTTTTCAACAAAGTAATAAACGGATTTATTTTGGTTCCTCAGATCCAATATCGACCTCATTATCGATATTTTTTTACCCTTAATAATAAATTACATATGCACTAGCCCTAGTTTGCATTTCTCTACTCAACTTCAGCGAGTCGTCATTGTTTTTTAGTATATACAATATATTACGTAATTTAGCATTATCACGTTTCTTGCCTTTTTCTTTCTCCACGAAAGAACAAAACTCCACGAGTTCTTTGTAAAACGGTAAACGAAGATACATAGAAGAACTTAATTCATAAGTAAAACTTATTGTACATAGTACATAACAGTAATAGTATGATAAAAATGATTTGCGCATAATAATAAGAAAACACGGAAAACATGAACGAGTTTTTAACGAAGGGGGTTGGTTCGAAAGCGATATGATTACAAAACAAAAATTACAGAATGTGTTGAAGTACTTGAATAAATATACGAATACAACTAAACCCTATGCATAATGCATGCACATGCATTGTTACGTAACGTACATGATGGTGTTTAAAACATAGTTTCTAGTTTCTATTATAAAATCACAACTTACAAATTCAACCCTAAAAAATTGAGTCACAACTGTATTTGGGCTAACTATAAGTACACAATGTCCTTTATAATTTAAACCGAAAGTTTTTTGTAGCAAAAACTAATTATTCTTGAAAAACGAAAAGTACAAAGGATTTAACAACAACAACAGAAAGTCTGTGTTTGTTTAAGTATATGGCAAATGGCAAGGATTTTCTTGACTTGACTGTGACTTTTTTTATATATGTTTTAGAGCTGCATATGAATTTTAAAATTCACAGTTTTACTGTATTTAGTTAACAAAAGTTATTTCCGCTTAAAGAAAGTCGTCGAGGTCTTTTATACTCTTGTACAATGGGTAATTTTAATAACCCTTCTAATTATTATTAATATTAATAGTATTATCCTTATTGGCTCTTTGCTAGTTGTGTTTCATCGCATCCACTTTTGAAACAAGATTTGGTACTGTACTAATACGTATGTGTATGTACTTATGAATAATTATTATTTCAATGTGACGTATGTATTTATGTATACTATATGTTTTTAACTTTAGGTTGGTGTTGTTGACGAAATACCCATCGTCAATCATTTTTTTGCTAGCTATAATAGTTTATATAGAAAACGAGGAATGATGATCGCGATGTGTAGCGGTATTAAAATCCGTCGCGTCGTGAGAAGAACAAAATGCTAACAAATATACGCTAGTATTCGCTTTCTCCGTCGTCACGTCCATCGTGTTTCCCCATTCAATGAAAGATTCAATAATTTCAGCGTACAGCGAGGAGGTGTGAGGAAAAGTGGGATATAACAAAAAAGGAAAGTGATTTGGGAATCAGTCGACGTTATCTTGAAATATAAGTCGGATGAAGCCAGTCGGTCCCTCCAGCGGAATAGCGCAAAACGGACATTCGGCTTGTAAACCTTTGGTACCATGCGGTATAGGCATGTTTGCCCAATACCTTGAAAACAAAAGCAACAAACATGAATGTTATATATGACCAATATATAAAAAATGTATCAATGTGTGGTAAAAAAAGGTTCATACCTTGCAGTCCTTTCGGACACCATGTGCCCACATGGAGAGAAAGCATGCGACAGCTGTCCGCTGTCGCAATATGTTGAAGGCTCATAAGACATGCTGAGGTTGACAAACGGTCCACTTTCCATACATATAGGACACGTTCTTTCTTTTGATTCTGATCCCTTCTTGTGTCCCCATTCATGCAGTCCTTGTACATGGCCACATCTGTATACAAGCAACATAATAATATTTATCATTTCAAGTTCAATAGATCTAAGCCAGCCTGTAATAATAAAATGTAGTCCAAATTTAGGGAGATGTGACGTACTTTAAATACACGTAGGGCTCTCTATCCAGAGAATTAGTCTTTCTCCCTACAACCAAAGTGTTTAAACCGACTGGACATTGAGGTCTTGCAGCGTTCAATACATCCAGATTTCTATCCAGTTCTCTTCTTGTCTGAAAAGCAAGAAATCAAAGAAATGATACTTCCTGTAGCTGCGCCTGGTTAAGCTATTTTTATGTTGTGAAATTAAAACCAATGAAATCTTACTGGCGACTTTTCGAGACCCGCTGCAGATCTCCAAAGAAGGGTAACACCACAGAGGTCAATCATGGAGCCATCTTCCAAGATATTTGACTCATTCTCTAACTTTTTCCCACGTTGTGGGGCTGATCTCGACTCACGCATTGTGTAAAGGCCACCATTCACACTAACCTCACGCCACGGGAGTACCTGAAAAAATAAAAAATCCATTAAATACATCCAAAAATAAATAGCCTAACCAGGAGCAGCTAAGCAAATATCAAGGTAATACCTTGGCATTTCCACCTGCAAAGGAACCCTTGACATGGAGTAGTAGCACCCCATTTGTTGTAAGGCCATCAATCATCCCATTCTCTTCCCATTTACTCGCTTTCTCCTATGAAATTTCGAAAATTTCAACAATTTAACGTACTACTTCGTTATTAACTTTTTAATTCCAACAAGTCATATTATCATGTTCCAAACTCACCCCAAGGAAAATATTTCTAGACGAGTCAAACCCTGCTGCATACACTCTAGCAGTGTACGGTGGTTTCCTATCGACGAGGATTCTACAGGCAAATCTGGAAATCGTTGATTGCATTGACTTATCTACGCCTCCGGATTTGTCTCCTGCTACAGTGTCCATTACCACAAAGTCTATTGGCATCTCTGAAGATCTCCCAACTTGAAACATGTCCGTTTCCTCATCTGGAACGTATTCCACCACGACGGCTTGATTTCTTGAGAGAGTATACGAGATGGAATGGATTTGGGTGTCTAGCACAGCTTTGGAGGTGTGTGGTGTATCAACCACGTAGTGTTTTGAACGCTTGATTCCTGAAGCTTTCTCTTTCCTATGTAGCGTAAACTTTGACCTTCGTCTTCCCTTATCACCTTGTGGGAGATAGCCATTATAGCCGAGAACAACAAGCTCCCCGTATTTCACGGGCTGGGCGGATGATGCTGATGCTGGCATGACGGAACTTGTGGTCATCTCCTTGTGAACTTGATTACTTCCATCGGTCACCTTTGGATCAAACTGACCCATTATTTTTTTGTAGTATGCACTTCCTACTCCACTTCTTACTGTTTCAAGTTCACACGCTGTTTCCAACAAGGAAAATAATAATATGTTTTTGTTCTAGGAACGCACTCCCCAACTATCTATGTTTTTCTTACTTACTTCTTAACTTTTTTTTGTCACCTCAATCACAAAGCCACAACAGTTACATTATGTTTCTTATGACGGTTCTTATATTCTCATGTGAATTATTCAGAAGCAGAACCGCAAGCACTTTTTAATCTTTAATTTTTTTCTCTCTTTTTCCTTCAAGTCATATTTTTGTCATTTCCAAAAAAAAAATGTTGCTCATGTAACTCTGACTGTTCTCATTATATTACATATTATGCGCATCACGTACAAGTTCTCAATTTTTGCATTGTATTCATTTGCTTCAGGGCTTCATTTCATCTATACGTCCTTCTCGCTGGTCTTCACTTAAATTTCTGCAACCAAGAAAACCATCATACATAAGTAACCTCGTATTGATATTACTAGATAGATATTAAACTAAACGTAGTGCGTTCAATCAAGAATGCAAAGCGCAATCTGCATTATTAGGTACAAACAAAAGCATTGTAAATTTGCAGTTCTTGCCAATTTTTTTTTTCATCTTGTCTTGTCGGCTCTACTCGTTTTAACTCCTTGCTAATTAATGGCTATATGCGACTTTGTATTTACTTGTTACGTTTTTTACGACTTGTCTTAAAAACCAGTCACTCATTCAGTCAGTTTAAGTCATCACTCATCATCCATCAGTCAGTCTGTCAGTGAACCATGTCAAAAGACCCAAAAGTCTCTAATGAGCTTGCATTAAAGAAACATGTGTACCACACGTCATTTTTTGATGAATTTTTCTAGTGTTTTTTTAACTTTACTTCATCACATGTTCAATTCACGTAATAATAGGCAAGTGCACATGAAAAAACATGCAAAATTGTAGTATGCCCTCAGAGCTTAAACAGGGTACACTCGGTACACACACACAAAAAAAAGTACGAAATTATTTTTGGTGTGATGCTAGTGTTTCAAGTGACATACATGCCACCACACGTAGTACTTTTTCACAGTTATACATGTGTACAATCCGTGTCTACGTTATGTTTCACATTCGTGTAAACTTTAAGCCCACAGAAATCCCATGATGATTATTATGATGTTTGATGTGATGTGATGAGGCTCTTTTTTGCATGCATTGGGTTGAATGTTAGATTCAAACTTCTTCAGCAAAGTGGAAGAGTCAACTACTCAAATACACACTTTACGCTCAATCAATTCTTTTTCGCAAGAGCGAGAGCAAGAACTTACAAATCATCTTTATTTACATATCGGTATCTTATCCTTTATACTCTTTTTTTTTATCTCTAGCTTAAAATTGTTGTGCTTACTTACAAAGGGCAAAAGACGATAAAAAGTGGATGAAGTAACATGTTTATTCCTAATCTCACACATAATACGCGTCAGACACAGACTCCTATAATATAGACTTTGTACTTTTTAACAAAACTAATGAAGTAAATCACATCCCATCATTTTATTTTATTATCCTAAAAACGTAGTTCCTTTTTTGGACTTCTTTTATGAGTTTATGTAAACGCTGGTTTTTTCCTTTTTTATCTGTCCATTAGCCCCTTCAAACAAAAAAACTCATTATTTGAAGACTCCACAAAACTGACATGACATGGACAAAAAATTTTCTGTTTTTGGTTCTGTGTCTGTGAGTAGTAAACAGTGGGATCGATTCATGAAAAATAACAGTCTCTCACATAATATCATGAAAATGAAACCCTATATTATGATATGATCATAAAACCAGAATTATAATGTACACAAAAGTAAAGGTAAACACATGAGAGCCGGCCTACTTTTTTTCTGCTTCATTGGTTTGCTTATCTTTTTTAACTGGTGCTTCTCCTCGCTGCGTAAACATTATCATATCATATCATCATGAGTGTGAGTGCAGGCATGAGTTTTTATTGACAATCTTTATTACCATGCCTTATGGACATCCTATTTTTTAAAGCATAACGCATAGCCAGAGGTTAATGAATAGAGCAATCTGTTTTTGTTTCTTTGAGAAAGGAAACGTTCAGTGTTTTGCAAATAACCTTTCTGTCTCCTTCTCTAAAAACAGATATTATTCTTTATCTTTCTTCCTGACACATATATCTCAGATGAAAAGTACTATTTCATTTTTTTTCATGTGTGTGCACTTGTCAAAAAACTGTTGGAAAATGTGTGTGCACACATGACATCACATATCATCATCATACATGTGTTCAGTTTGAAACTAGGTGTTTTTTTTTTAGTTTTGGCAATAGTAATGCGGATCCTGATGGTTTATGCATATCCAATCAACGTAGTAAGTTGTTACTTTAGAAAAAACGAGCTCATGCCGTGTTTACATATTCATAAAAAAAATAGTCGTGTGTGTGTGTTCTGTACTACTACGTAGTTAGTTGTTGTGTGCAAAAGGTGCAATGAACGTGAGTGAACACCTTTTGTCAATTTTTCGTTCATATATTTTTTTCATGCTCACAGCGCTACCTCACTACCTGCCAACTATGTCATCCTAATTAAGGTTTGAACTTTAATGCTTCATTGCGTATTCGACAAAGCATTATAGGTAACGAGTGAGCATAGGCGAGCAGGACATAATATTCATGAGAAATGTGGACTATATGGATGGACGCGAACAAGTGAAATGGAGGATATGAATCATATAAACGTATTAAGTATAAGTATGATGCTTCGGCAAGAGGATGATGAACCAGAGACCAAAGCATATTATGCATACTAATAATATTATTATTGCGTTGCGGCCTTTGTACTTTAAATGTTGAGTGTTTGTCAACGATTGGACATTCGTCATCATCATCAGTCGAGACAGATTTAAATGTGTCTCATGATGATAACATACCTTTGCTTTCCTTATCTCTCAGTTTTGAATGAACAAAGATGACAAATAGCCTTGTAGTGTGTACATGTTTTCATATGTACATGTTAATGACAAAGGACTGTTTTGGTTAAGTGGTAGGCGTTTCTAGCTTTTTAAATTTCATTTAGTTAGTAAAACACGTACTATGAGTGAGCATATTATTATGTGCTTCCTCCCTTGCTTAATGTGCATAAGTAAGGATTTCCCACACAATGTGCAAGGTAAGTGGAGTACTTAAACATAGAGATGCTCATTATTAAACACATTTGACAACTGTATACAATTTACTATCAGAAGGAAATCGGATGTGACGTCGTTTTTTTGTACCTTTGCCTTGTCTAACATAATAAATACATTGTGGAAATACTTGATATATGTAAAAAATGTTAATTTTGTATCTGATTAGATTTTACAATGTGATACATTGTATCTTAATTGCATTGTGTGTGCAATCAAACCGGGATGTGTGAGTGGAGGTGGTGATGATGTTATGCGGTTATTTAAAACCTATTTAAATGTTACCACGTACATAGATGATGATAATATGTAACAAAGAAGAACGTGAGCGATCTGCTAAGCTTCCCGTATCCTATATTTCTTAATCCGTGTATATTTGATCTTGTGCAAGAAACAAAAAGTTGATGTTGAGATAAAGCTGCGTCACTATCACTTTCTTAATAGGCTATAAATTAATTATAATGGCTGGTAGTAAATTGTTAAGTATCACAATTATTATTTGATGCAGAGACCAGACTTTTGTCTTTCCAGAGCAATGAAAAGAAACATAATGGGAAAAATGTTTAGTATGTACATTATGTGACATGATGATGAAATGAATACTTTCGAGGTCTTGGCTGCTCACCTTCAAAGTATCCGTATAATTGCCGAATTTTGGCAAAATGTCAAAGAAATAAACTCTCGTGTCAAGTCAAAAAGCACTCCCTCACACCACATTTAACACAAAAGAAGAAGGCACCATATAGCCATCTCTTTTTTATATGCTACTCAAATTTGTTCTCAACAACAACTCAAAGAAATGCAAGAAACAAAACCTTGTTTTATATCCGTTGAATAAAATTGAACTTGAATCAACCCAACTGTTTTTTACCTTTGTTATCCGTTATGCTCAAATTTGCGAGCAATATGTAAGTATTTATGTAATTGATAGTATTACTCAGCCTTTTCCGTCTGTCTCACCTGAGAAAATTCTTTTGTTTCATGGGAGGAAGAAATGACTCGTCTCTTTTCCACCATCAGCGAGCCTCACACAACCAAAACCCTTCACAACTTCTGGAGTGGACTGACTAATCCACACTGGTGAATTGGACAATGACTAAGAGTGGAAATTGGCAAACAAGCTGCACGCAAGAGAGAAAGTCCAAACACCACCACTCTGGACATTGAATAGAATGGCTCCACAAAGAAAAAAATTTTCCCTATATCACCCACATTCGGGTGTCGAAGTGGAGTCAAGCAGCAAAAAAAAAATCACAACCTGGCCATATAGTGTTCACAAGGAAAATAATATTCACTTTACTTTGTGACAATGAAACAACGAAAACACTCACACTTATAATATCACCTCACATTATATAACACAACGGGAGGACATGGGCATCTATTAAAAAAAGGAAAACAGAATGGCCTTGCCTGGCACCTTGTCCTTTCTTCTCTTCTTTCACAATAATACCACCATCACCACACACACACACACAATGAAAAAAACTTTTTTTATTTTATCCGTATCTGATACACATCTATCTCTGATCTCTTCCAAAAAACCAACTACTCTGCCATTTTTCTTTTGGAAGGAAACAAAAGAAGAGGAGAAATTGTATAATATGCAACTTCTGTGGCACTAAAGACACGATGAATGGTCCATTTCCCGTACGTAATATCGCACATTCACATTTTTTTTATAGTTTACGACGACAACAGAGGATAGACAGGAGCTGTGTTTGAGAGAGAGAGAAAAATAAAATCTACTTTTTTTGTGTATCATATTATTTGAAGGAACGAAACCTAACGACGTTCCGTACTGGTGCCATTTAGGTATACACTGATGCATATCCATATATCCCTTCACATCATCATCATCATCATCAACATCATCATGGTGTTTTTTTTTCGTCTGATACCAGAAACTCCAATGTAGAATGGTGATACTTAGTGCTACTGCTGAAGAAAAAAAACGAATAAAATATACCAATAATACCAGTCACCATATTACATCCCATGCCATGCCAGCAGTAGTATTGGTTTATATAAGACTGGGTATAGCGTAGGGGGCAGAAAGAAAGGATTTTTAGTACGTGTGCATAAGTCATATAATGTATGCATAACATCCATCCACCAAAACCAAGTGGTATCGTATCAAAAATGTATATCTCTGTGTATGCACATCACACGGTGCTCCAAGCGTTTAGTCTTTGTGAACGAGAGGAATTCATAGAGAGAAACATGTTTAGGACTCTCTTCATTTGCTGCTGATGTGAAGTTGTGTTGTTGTAATAAAATTTCAGTTGTGTTTTGCTGTGTCAGTTTCACTCACAGTCATAAGCACAGCAGTATAATATGTATGTATGTTATAAGGACGTACGCAAAAACAAGGACATTTGTGGTACATGCATAACTCTTTGGCTACACATTGTAAACATAGAACAATGTGTGTGTGTAATACTGACTGAACTATCATCATATCATCATCATATCACAAAATTTGGAGGATTGAAACTATATATATACACATTTTATATCCATGGCATATGGCATGGTAGAGCAGAGCATGATGATGGCATGGGGCAAAATCTTCCCTAAAAAGGGACTTACAAAACGGAGCCACCACAACCACAACGTAGTAAGTAAGTATTCACTCACGTTGTGAGCGGATGGAGCCTGTGATTACTCTAAAACATGGGCATAGATTTCTGTCTCTTTTTTGGTTCAGAGCCACAAATCAAGATTCAGGATCAGCATTGCTGGTTTAGTATAATGTGGTTCCTTGTGTCAAATGAACAGGTTCACAGAGAGAGAGATAAACGAAATGTGTGTATGAAAGATGAGCAAAAAAGTAAGACAAGAGCAAGCATTTATGTATGTATTTGTAGCTTGCATGCAGGATGTAATACAGTCAAGTAGTGCTGTGTAGGCAAGAATTTGGAAACAAAGGCAGGATTTATTTTTTGTTATGTTATGATCAGATCATGTTGCTATGCTGTGTGAACATACATATATTGCAAGAAATAAGTGGCTGGATTTTTAGGTATGGAGCGGAATACAAGGACGGTGGTTTGGTTTGGTTTGGTTGAAGTTGGGTAGTTGTAAAATAACGTAGGAAACTTTTGGGTAGATGCTTGTCCATGCATTGAAGCATATCATATAAAATGTTCTTGGTGTAAAGTATGCCTTTGTTGGAGGCTAAGAAAGGAAAGGGTTACCTTTTTTTCAAACAAGCTTTCTCACATCCAACATCATCACGCTCAAACCAACTTGTAAACTTGGTTTTTGTGAGGGAGCTGAAAAGAGGACGGATATGAATTGTGGTACAGCAGGTTCTCCGCTGAATAGAATGTGGTGCATTGTACAGCATGTGCACAAATGAAATTACATGTACCTATGTGTATTTGATTCGTTTTTCTGATCAAAAAGAAGAAGAAAAAAAATGGTAAAATCGTGTTGCAATACAATAACCAATGGATATTTTAGGTACATGGTATTGGTATTGCTTTTACGGCATGACATGACTGACACTACAGCATTTTGATTCTCATGCAGAAATTTTAGGCTTCCACTACTATTCCACTTCTTGTATATGTCCGCATTGACATTGTATTTTTCGATTTGAAATTTACCAATGCTGAAATGTTATGGCACACAGCCCAGCAGGCAAATAGTAGCAGCAGCAATTTTCAAAGGAAGACAAGATAATGTGAGAGTAGAGTAGAGAAACTAGAGTCGATTTGAGGAAAAATGTATGCATCAATGAGAAAGAGTTCCTGCGAGCTGTTATCGTATCTCTCTGGCTCTCTAACCAATATGGAGTAAATCAAGCGTGGAGGAAAGGAACAAAGTAGTGTGTGTGTACTGAAGGGAATGAGAGCTTGTAGTTTTGTACTCTGCTATTTTGTGACATGTTCAGTTGATGATGCTCCTTTTCGTCGCAGTCCTTCTATTGAACCATCTCATTTCTTCGGGCCATTTCACAAGCCTTTCGTCTCAAATGAAAGATTAAACAAGCGAAATTGAAAGCACTTTCCCATGACGCGTGTGAGTGATGTACAACTTTCCAGAAAGCTGAAAACAGTTTTTTTCTCTGATTCTACGATGTACGAGTATGTATGTACAGAAGGACAGAAGAGTCAAATGATGACACGATATTTTCAATTCAAATGAGACTTCCGCTTGTACTCATGATGATGATGATGCTCATCAACCTCATCAGATTAGACCCTGTTCCTAATGCTGACTCTGAAAAGATCTGAAAAGCAGGCCAGAGGGAATATTATATTATGTTTGCTTGTCTACGTACAAATCGTTCGTTTACATGTAGAAAAAAACAGCGATGTTGGATTGGATGTACCAAAAAGTTATCCTTATGTAAAGTCGGTGCTTTCTCTTTGAGACTTGACTTTCCCTGAATGACTGTTATACGTACGTGTTGTCGCAATGAGCAGGTTTGTTTTTCATTCCAAGAAGCATTCATTAGATTGAAATGTTGTTTTTCTCCCTGATATTATATCTGCATAATCCCTCATTGACTATGTATGATTTACATACATTATTCATTTACATAATTCATTTTCTACTTGTGTAAGCCCGAGCCAAGTCAAGGAAAGTCCTTGATGAAGCCCTTCAAAACATTTCACAGAAATAAGGACAAGGTTTCGGGTTTACTTCATGCTAAAAGTCAAAATGTCTGGAACGGTAACGGTGATGGTGCGGTGGCTATAGCGGAAATGAAAGAAAATAGGATTATAGAACAAAAGCTAATGATTATTGGGATTTGTAATTCTAGAATGTGTGCATTGCACACCTATAAGGGTGTGACAAATGTGGTTAATTGGATCACAAATTATAACCTTTTTCTAACATAAGACTTAACCTTTAGGTTTTTGCCAAGCAAATCAATTGTGAGTCTGACCATACTAATTACGTGTTATGCAACATGACAGTTCAAAAACTCATTACTATATATGCATGTTTTTCTAGACAAAACACAAAACTGCCAACTGTGATTTGATGGAAATGGAAAGCAAACGTTAATGTTCGCTTTTAATACAATTCGTCTTGCTCAATTCGGTCATGTACATTATTTTCAGTATTGCGGCCGTTTTTACGGAGACAAAGCAGGCAACATTACGTGGAAGCTATATTCTACAAATGTATTTACAACTGGCACAAAATTGGCTAAAGTCAATAATTCGTTTCAAGGCTTCCGACGAGGAATTGATTTGACTCACTAAATTGTGTACTATTGCCAATTCCCAGATTGCCACTTATGTATTTACAGTTTAGCTTACGTTTAACGGACTTTTATGTTACGTTCGGTGATATTGTTTTTAAGAGTTTACGCAAACAAAGCATGAAAAATTAGTAAATAGTAGTCCATTATGGTGAGGCAATGTAATTAAATCGTGAGTGAGATAAACACGTAAATACATTTATGAGGTCATGTACATGCATTTACTTTACTCTCAAGTTGAACTTTACTCTTAAATTTCTTGTTCTTCCGGTTCGTGACTGACTCATTCATTTCATAACTGCATCGCATAACAAAACACATCGTTACAATTGATTCATGCATTGTTAAAAATAAGTTCATATCTCACCTCTAACTCAACTCAGACCCCTCTTCTCTGGAGATTAAACGGTACACATTCTATTATGAATTATGACAGCTACATATATGTAAGTTTGATTCCAATCTCAAAACGCAGAATAGAACAGCTATTCAGCATTCTCTTTGTCTTTTGAGCCGCATGATTAACCAATAGCGAAGCACATTATGGATGGGTAAAACCGTTACCGAAAGAATCTATTAATATTTAGTATGCGTGCATGACACATGCAACTATTGATGCAACCTCTAATCTCAGCATAAGCAATATCCTCTGACTCTATGAATACTGATGTCATTAACGTCACCAACAATACAAATGCACATTACTCATACAAATCCTTTATACACTAACCATTATCATTATCCTTATTGTCGGAAGATATGGTACTTCGTGTAGCAGTATAAAGGAAAATGATGTACAATTTACAACTATAACGAAAGGACCAAAAGAGAAAAGATCCAAAGTTCAACCAGTTAAAATTACTATACACAAATCCAATGCATGAAGAATGTCTCATCAACATACAAAGATAAAAATACCTATTGAAAGAGTCAATGGGTTAAAAGCAATTATTCACCAGCCAAGAGGGCATGCATATATTGCATATACATAGGCATCCATACTTAAGAAAATACCTTACGCCTTACGCTACGCACATCATCATCATGTTATCATCATTTATGAATCAAGACGAATGAAATGCTTGCAATTTTGTACTTAACATGCAATACATATATACAAAGCAAAGCCCTGCACTTGTTTTGTCGTACGTGCAGAAGAGGCGATGCAAATGAAATGAAATGTAAACAGTGGTCTCTCGGTCATATACCTAACCTTACCTAAGTTTAAAGGGATGCTGTGCATAGTATTGTAGTAAAGTGCACAAACACACAGTTAAAACTTTTCATTCCACATGGCTTTGATGACGATATATTCACTACTACTATGCATAATATGCAGACCGATGATGACAAAAATGCAATGCACATTTATTTACTTGCAAAGGCATCATCGCATCGCGTATTGCATGCACGCACAATATGATTCTTGCGATATAAATATGTACATCAACATCAGCAACCACATGAAAATTATAAAGTGATTTGATGATAAGATGGATAAGGCAAAACAACTTTTTGTACTTCACATTAAGTACGTACATTTCTTTTCTATATATTGGTACTTACTTTTGCTACCAAAGTCCTAAGCTGAATCCAATATAAAATGTATATTTTCAATCCATCCAGCCTATGCATAAACCCATAAAGCAGTCATAGTAAAAGGCACCCATCTCTCTGGTTGCTGATAGATGTGCTTTGTGCTTTACTTTTGGCCGTGCTCCTTTTTGTGTTATGTTGTGTTGCTGTTGTTTTTATTGTGTATTATATGAGGAAAAGAGATACAATACAGGCAGCAGTAGTGCTACATTATTGGGAGATAGTGGCTACTTAACAACCTCATCTTGTGAACTTACCTGTGCAGTCGATAGTAATTAATTGTCTTTTTAAATTTCACCGATTCTCACCGGACTTTTCTGGTGAGCTATAAGCTATAACGCAAGTAAAAATGGAAAGTTGGATGTTAGTAAATGTGCAAACCAATTGGTGACTGGCTGGGTACAGGTAAATTGCTGAAATTTAGTGAGGAGTTGGGGAGTAGCAACTAGTAATTAAATTAAAAATAAGAAAAAGTCTTCATGCTGGTAAATGTGATTGTTGTAGTTGATAGTTTGTAGTTTTCTTTAGTGTTAAGTGTTTGGAGCCACTTGATTTTCCTATTTTTTGTGTATGGTCGATTAGGTGTTAGTTGTAGATTCTAGTCTAGACATATTTTAGATGTATAAATCCCTTTATTGATAAATGATAGAGTAGAGTAGAGTTATTATTAGATTAGTGTGAATTAAGCATGAATGGAATGTTGTGTATTGGGAGAAGTCGAAGGGGTGGTTAACAAAAATATCGGTTTTTGTGGCAAGCTGAAACTGGAAACTGCAACGCAACCTGAAGGTGAATTAAATTTGATGCACCTGTAACGCTGTAAATTCACTTTCTGTTAAAATGGATTTGGAACTTCCGGCTGGCCACATGTTAAGACTTTCAGATGAAGTTTTACTTATTATATTGAAAAACCTTTGTACCAAGGATCTACTTAGCGTTTTCTGGTAATTGTGGAATACATATATTCATATACTTTAGCATCTCCTTTGTCTTATGAAGAATAGGGGTACTTACTTGGATTATGAATTATGACTCTTTTATTTGGGTTGGATCCAATGTATAGGACTTGTCGTAAACTTCAAAGAGTTTGTCATGAGGCAGACCTATGGACAAATATTGAAGATCCTTTGGATAATTATGAAACCTTAACACTAGTTTCAAAAAAGTTGGCTAATCCTAAAACTACAAAAGTAAGAATTGCATCACCAGTAAGTCCATTGGGAAACAAAGGGTACAGGTCCAGTTTCTGTCCGTCATTGATCGAGTCTCTGCACTTAAGAACGATATCCCCTGTGAATGGAACCAGCTCGTTAACACAATTACATCTTATCCGACAAAAATTCAATGGGTTGGCATTTCGTTTGCAGATGTTGCCCAAGTCTTTGAAAATTTTGCATTTATCTGAAACACACATTGATAACCTGTCAGAGGAGTCACAGTACTTCCAGGTACTAGACGTTGATGTTGAACTGAATAATTATGTAATATATCGCTTAAATTGCATTAATTTTAGTTTGGGCTTTGGTATTATAGGGTCTGGCAGATCATTTTACATCACTTGAAGAACTGGATCTGTCATATTGTTCATGGGTCACGGGTCACAGTCTTATGTCTCTAAGCAAGTTTCCAAAGCTTACGAAATTGCTTCTTCGTGGATGCCGAAGGGTCGGAGAATGTCTTGCATATGTATCTTTAGCTAGTCGTTTTGGATTTAAGAGTCTTAAGGTATGATGTTGAGTACTTTTGATAAAAATTGCAAATTATTAATCAGCCATTGCAATGAATCTCATAATCTATGTATATTTCAGATTTTGGATGTAACTGACACAAAAGTAGGAAGCAGTGAGTTTACAGGAATGAGCTCTATTGCCACTCTTGAAGAATTTTACTTTGGGCAGTACGACCAATATTCTGACAGTGAATATAACTACATCAATGATTTTTGCTTTGCGACCATTCGGAATTCGCAGAGCTTGAAGGTCCTTGACATCAGTGGAAGTCGGATCACAAACGGAGTTTTACCAACTCTGTTATCTATTCCCCGGTTGAAACAGGTTTACGCGCATTTTACACAGCTTACTCAGGAAGCGATTGAAGAGTTTCATAGGAGAAAGCCCAACTGCGCAATTTATAAAGTGGCACAAACAGTTGCAACACCTCCTCCTCCCGTGGCACATCAGCAACCTTATAACTATTACAACATCAGGATTGGAGACATGTTAGAAGAAGCGATTGAATTGGGAATTGGAGTGGACTGATGCCTACAAGATACGGAGGGAACCTAGAACCATTTTTACCATTATCTCTGAACACTATACTACTTTCATTTGAAACTGATATTCATATTTTATACACATATATTCAGCATTTTCTATTTTATTTAGTATTGTCATTTCTGCTATTCTTTCAGGTATAAGACTTGTAAAAGTCAAGGCACATTTTCGTGCTTTTTGTGCTATATATGTATCTTTGCGGTTGTTTCTGTATTATTTATTGTAAGTAGAGTGTCGCATTTAAATATTAATGAAACTCATAATATAAAATTGTTCATGCACATTGATGTAACATGGCACAATAGAAAGATGATGCAGAACAAAACGCATTTAAACAAAGTAAAATCGTTCATTCAACTTTGACTTGTTTTTATTCTTATTATAATTACTTTATTTTATCACCATTCAATTTCAGTTCAATTACAACATAGTTTTACTTTTTATTGCATTGTGTAGGTTAGGTACACAGTACACACAGAGCCATAGAATAGCAATGTATTATGGCATTTATTCATAACTTATGCATCAGTATGATTGACAAGAAGGCAGGCAACATATTAATTTCGCTCTGTTTTAATAGTATTGATTAGGATAATTTCTTACGAACTGAATCTCTTCAAGCGTTCAAGATTTTAGCATGATGTTCAATATGATCAGAAATAAAAGTGGTGATGAAAAAGTAGGAATGATTGAATCCCGGTTGCATCCTTAAGTTCAGCTGAATCTTTGGGTTAGCATCTGCAACTGCTTTTAAGTTTTCGGGAAGTAAATGTGTCTTCAAAAACTCATCATCGTCACCCTGATCTATTAAAATTTCTCTTGCTGGTCCATCATAAGTTTTCATAACTTCCGTCGAATCATAAATGTTCCACTTGTCTTTATTTTCCTCCCCCAAGTAGTTCTTGAATGCAACATCTTTACCCCACTCTGTCTGAGTAGGGTTACAAATTGGGGCGAATGCAGAGATGGATAAGAACAGCTCCGGATTACGAAGTCCACAAACCATTGCTCCATGACCACCCATACTAGGAAGGAGAATACATAAATGAATAATCAGATTATTTCCATTTGTAGGGAAAGGTGTATGAGGTGAGGAGCTGATGATGGAGCAACATAAAAAATGTCTAAACTGTTACCTGTGTCCAAAAATTCCAAACTTTCCATTTGTCGGGAAACTATCTTTAATCAACTGGGGTAACTCTTTGGTTACATAAGTGTACATCTTATAATGTTTAGACCATGGCTCCACTAACGCATCCAAATAGCAGCCTGCACTGGCACCAAAATCCCAACGATCGCTTTCTCCAGGTAAATTGCAGCCACCTGTTATCACATAATCATATCATTATAAAAATAAATTACATTTTCGAACACTATGGATATCTGCTGACAATTGGCAATGACAAAAAGTGCTTACGAGGACTAGTATCAGGACCCACAACGATAAGTTTCTGCTCTGCAGCAAATCTTTGAAAAGCAGACTTTTGAATAAAATTTTGTTCCGTGCAAGTTAGACCACTAAGGTAGAATAGAACGGGCAACTTTTCATCAGGACTGGCTTTGGCTGGTTCATAAAGAGAAAAGTTCATGGAACAATTCAGCTCCTTGCTGACATGCTTGTAAACCTTCTGGAAGCCTCCAAAACACTTGATGCTGGAAACTAATTCTAAACCTGCTGCTCCGGCCATTGTTACAAATTTACTCTTTAAGATGGAACCTGCTATAAACGAATGGATATATGTCAATGGAATGCTGAAACTAAAAAAAGACGATGTAAATGGAGAAAGGAGTGCTAGCACTTAATATACTTACCAATCGTGGAGTTATGTCAAATTACAAGGGAAAGATTGGATTGTATAATATGGATGTGGATGTGAGACACAGTCTAATTGACTTTGTAATCGGATTTAGATTCAATATCTGGTTTGATCGACTGCCAAATTAATAATACTTCCAAGTTCAAGGATACAGGCTAGGCTAGCCATACATCTGTGGAAGTTGTTTCTAGTAGGAAAACCTTTCAACTTTTAATATTATATTTAGTGTACCACCGGCTTCTCTTGCTTCATTCACAGATTGCATTGCATAAATATAGAAAGAGATATAGAGTGCTCCATTCAAATCACACGACCACTCATAAGACCATCCACATGCTAGATTCACTCCAAAAACTTGAGATCTCAGTCTCAAAGTTGGGAGGTTTTTATATGGAGCTGGATACCCGATTCAATGCCTCTAAAACATTAAGTTATGTACAGTCTCAACATATACACAAGCTGTAGGTTTTATTCATGTGGTAGTGTTAGTACTGTATAAGTTGTATCTGATATATCTTCTGTATGCTTTTCAGCCAAAAGCTTCTGTTTTTGTTTGAGCAAAATTCTATCCTTATCTTTATGTTAAGTCTACAGCTATTTACTTTGAGCAGAGGGACACCAATGAGTTTTTCTGTGTGAGTGTACATGCACTAAGACTAAGGCACACTTGTTTAAAATTGTTTACATTTTCTTAACTAACTGTAATCAACAATACGAGAAAATAATAAATTGTTTAGTAAACCTTTCAGTTCAAATTTCAGTGTTGTGGTTGTTGGTTAAATCATTGGATGACCTTTTACTCACTTTTTTTAAACTGGATTGTCAACATTTTAAATACATCACGCTTCTGCTGCTCCAATTCTGGAGTCAAAGTCAAGAAGAATCAACAGTTGTAGCTAGAATACGGAACACTTCATTAGTTATACCAACAAGCTGACTGACTGGACACTGAATGGAAGTGGAATATCTCATCCTGAAGATGGAGGAACTAAGCTGAACTGGTGACTGGACACAAGAACGAAGAAAGAAGAGGAACATTGAAGAGTTTTCAGTGGACGATTCAGTGGCCAAAAGGATTCCTTCGAAAATAAAGACAAGAAGAGGACGCCCAATTGATTTGGTGTTTGGGATCGATCGATACTTCAACTTTGGAAACACATCAATAATTTTCCATTGTATCTATCCACACCTGATTTACATTCCTTTGTCCGTTCCAACTCCTTGAAACCTAATATATTTTCTTTGATAACCTTTACCTCCCGCTTCACACCTTATCCTTTCCAAGTTCTTGCCTTCAGCAGCCTTCACAAATGTATTTAGAGAGATGATTGGTGATGAAGGAGGTTGAGATTGGCTCCGTTGATCTTGCAATTAGACATTTTCAAATGCGAGTAACTTGATACTCGAGTCGAGTAACTCGACACAATGAGTTGGACATTAAAAAATTGAAATGCTAAAAATAAACTTTGAAAAGTTTACGAAAGACTGAACGTTCAACGCTATAAGACATAAGTGAATCATTAGGAGTCAGTTAGTTACTCTGTTAATAAAAAATATCTGAGTTTTTAGTAAATACAGTTATACAGTTTGGTGGAGAGTGGATAACAGCAATGGCTTACTACGGTAAATTATTTATTTTTTATTTATTTTTACTCATAATTACTTTAGTTTTATACTTGGGTAACTAATGTACATAATAATTTAATCATCATTTTCTCAGGTGGAGGTCCTCCGCCACCTCACTATAATCAAGGTCCTGCAGCTCCACACGGTCTTGGACCCATGTTTGCCGGACCACCAGGCTATGGCCAACAACATCCGTATGACCAAAACTCTGGAATGTATCATGGCCCTCCACAAGGATATAATGGTTATGATGAGCACATGCAACCGCCTTATGGAGTTCAGGAATATTACAATCAGCAAGGTTATCCCATTCAAGCACATCCTGGAATGGGACAAATGGAGGAAGGATTATATCCACGTCCACATATAAATCCAAGCTTTTTACCCCCTGAAAATCCTCCTCAATCTGCTCAAGCTCAGGAAAAGCCAACAAAGATTTTAAGGAATCCTTATCCTACAGTTAGTAAAGCAGAAATTCGGGGCAAACAAACTGATGAAGTTTATGATCCAAGCAATCCAACGTTGTCTTCTGCCAACAATGCTAACAATAACAATTCCAACAACCCTGCTGGACCTAGAAATCCTATGGACAACTCATCAATGGGTTATCAAAGACAAAATCAGCACCAAAACCAGAATCAAAATCAACCAATGTTTCATCAACAAATGCAAATGGCTCCTCAACCACTACCACCACCACCACACCAATATCACCAACCACCACCTTTAGCCATTCCTCAAACTCAACAACCTGTTCCAGTCACGAACGCGAACCTTCCTCCTAGAATGCCCATGTTTGAAAATATGAGTAATGCAAATTATAACTCGTCACAGTCCCATTCTCAGCCAATGTCCCGACCACCAGTTAATGATACTCCACGTCAAGAGCAATCTGATCCCAATGTAAAAACGCAGGTTATGATGACTGGGCTAGTAACTCATGTATCACCTGGAGCTTTTGGAATGATCAGTGACGAAATATTCTTCCAAGAAAGGTAATTTGAATGTTTTACTCTATTTAATTTATTGCTAAAATATTTAAATAATCCTTTCATGTTCAGTTAGAATTTGAATTTATAGCTTAGCTAAATACGATGAAAAATATTTTCCATGATGAGTAATTGTCTATTTCAAGTAGAAATAATTTTACACAACCTGCAAATATTCATCCTCTCTGTAAACTTTCCCTCTGATTGTTACAGCATTTTTAGACTTTAGAATGCCATGTAAAAAGCTGCTTATACCTGCCTTACCATCATGAAAAATAGTACTGCATGTTGTAATTCTCAAGTCGCCCCATTTTAATGAAGGTCATTAACTAAGATATGTTTTTTATTTATTTTACTCACAGTTGCGTGTCGGGTCCCTTACCCTCGGTTGGGGATAAAGTGGTGGTGGAGGCAGAGCCTGTGAAAGGGATGCCATTTAAATATAATGCAAAAAAAGTAACCAAGTTGGATGCAGATTTAGTGCGTGGTGTCGACAATGGCTCAAGTAGGTCAGCACATCATACAACAGCTCCACCAAATGTTCAACAACAACAACCACACCCACGCTATGAAAGACCAGACTTTGGTCCTTTGCCAACCATGCCAGAATCTTTAAACTTGCCGAAACCATGCCCTCCTCCGAACCTATCAGAGATGATGCCATCATCTTCTTCCCAACCTTTGAAGTCGATTTTGAAGAGAAAAGGAAGTCCAACTATGAAACGAAATCCACCACCCCCACCAGTAATTTCCAAGGCTGGAGTTTTGGAAAATCTAAAGCCAGCAAGTGCGTCTTCTTTCAAACATGGTGTATTTGCAATGGATTTAAATAGAGATGTTCCTAGAGTGTTTAGTGCATCCAATGCAGGACCTCCATTGGAGTTTCCTGAATTCACGTATGTTAGGGAAAATTTGCCTCCTCAAGCTCACCCAGAACAAATTAGGCAGACTTCGCCTAGGATAACACGGCTTCTTCCATCATCAGATTTTGGTAGGCCACCGGCTCGTTCTCCAGAGTTTGAGCGTAGAAAGGCAGTCTCACCTTCCCCAGTGTCTATACGAAACGACATTTTTGAACAAAGAGATCAAAGTCCCATATGGAGAAACAAAAGTCGATCCAAATCTCCAGAAAGGAATACAGTAAGGCGGCGAAGCAATTCTCCATCATCCAAACGGAAATCTCGTCGGTCAACTTCTAGATCGAAATCACCAAGAGATAATAGAAGGTCCAGACGGAGTCGGTCAAAATCAAGTTCACCCAAGAGACACAAACACCCTAGTCCTAGAAGCAGTAGGGTTGCTAGATCACCGAGTCCAAGAAACAGAAGAAGGTCAAGATCTGCTAGTTCAAGGAGTAGAAGGCGCTCAAGATCCTCAAGCCCAAAAAGTCGCAGAAAGTCTAGATCAATTACTCCAAGAAGCCGTAGGCGAGTGTCAAGGTCTCCAGACAGACGAAGGTCAACTTCAAGATCCAAACGACATAATCGTTCAAAAAGATCTTCAAAATCTCCATCGCGTCGAAGACGTTCTTCGTCATCTGTTCGTAGTGCATCTCCAACAACCCGAACTTTGTCTCGCAGCAGAGGTAACTTTGCTTCAGAAACTGTTAGAAGTGGTGGTGTGACGTCAACAACTTCTTCGATCACGGCTTCAAAACCAGCACCGATCCCAATCAAATTCCAAATTGCAAATCCTCCAAAACAGCAAAGTTTGGTTCCAAACCCTTCTTTTAAAGGACAACAAGGTGCGAACTATGTGCAAAATCCAGCATTTAATATTACCAAAACAGTGTCTAATGTTACGGCGGCTGATACCAAAGGTCACAAAAAGAAACCTAAGGAGCAAGAACCAGCTTTTCGTGTAATTGAAGAAGGGCCCAAAGACACTAGTGTGAACAAAATGGGAACTAAAGGATGTGCAGATGATAAAATTAAACAATGGGAAGCAGAAAGGCAGGCGTTGAAGTCAAAAGTAGTGACAGAGTTAACCTCCGACAAGTTGTTGCAAAATCCGGTAAAAATTCTCCAGTTGAAGCAAACAATTCAGAATGATCTTCATGAACTCAGATCAAAGGAAAGCAATGCTAAAGTTGGAGTGAAATTATTAGAAAACCCCAACAATATACAACAGCTAAGGCAAACAGTTGAAAAGGACTTGCAGGAGCTTCGAAAAGATAAACCGTCAGCCGAGAACAATGGGCCTGCAACGAAAGTTCCATTAAATATTAGTCAGTTGAAAAGCAGTGTTCAGCAGGGACTGAAGGAATTGCGATCAAAATTTGATAATCAGGCTCCCAAACCATCAGCTCCATCTACTGAAAGCCGTCCTGGTCCTAGTTCAAAATCTGTTACAATCAATAATGATAACAACAACAAGACCTCTTTTGCAAAAGGACCAAACAATGGTTCAAATATTCCTCCTAGAACTGTACGTAATACTACTAGCAACATTTCTGATCGTGCCAAAAATCCAAAAAATTCGACACCCATTCCTCCTGAGTCTGAAGCTCCTCAATATGATGAAGAAATGGAGAGACTTCAGGAGGAAATTCACCGTCAAAGATTTTTGGAGGAAGAGCGTCGTCTCAGGTCGGTGGGAGACCAGGGAGCGTTGCGGCAATTGTACTACATGGAAGATAGGCGCCAAAGAAGATTGGAAGAACGCCATTTGGCTAATATCCGACTGAAAGAAATTCAGCTGAAGAAGGATAAAAACTTTGGAGACTTGCAGAGATTACGCGAAGAGTATGGACCCCCTATTGAACGGTTAAATCAGGAACGACAGTTACGCCAAACTCGAATGGATGAGGAAATGCAAGAATCTCAACTTCATGGTCAAGCCGAAGCGATTCGCAGACAAGAACTCGAGTACCAACAGTGGCTAGAAGAAGAAGCTCATGCTCGTCGAGATTCTGAAAGAGCCAGTCGAGGATTCGAAGGTAAATTGCCCGAGGGTTTCTTGATCATATCTTTAATATTAGGCTTTGTTTGGAGAATGATGGAGCTTACAAATTACAACGTACTCTATAAAATCATCTACCACTCATATTTCATGAAGTCGGGTACAAAAAATGAACGGTAAGTTGGGATTCTGTATGATTTCGAAAATAGTAAACATATTGTTTTTAACATAGGTCGCGTCAAAAGAAGGAGAACACCATCACCCCCTATGCATCAACATAACCAAGGGCCTCAACAAATGCCCCACCCACATGACCAAAGGTATACTTATATATAATTATAGCATGCACTTATATATGTTCTGAAAGAAATGGAAGAATTCCTTTGGCTGGGACGTGTATGAATGACAATAAAACATAATGTAATGAATGTACGTTTGCCTTTGTTGTCTTGTGTTGTGTGGTAAGTGTAGTTATCAGGTACTCAACTCATCACACAACTAAAGCAACTATTTCCTAAATCCTCACATCATCACCGTCACATAATATTTACCTACCATGTTTTTATGTAATATGATGTAGTTTATATATTCTTATGCGAAATTGCCACACAGAGTACTTTTACAGTAACTTAACTATTACATTCCTGTTACAGCAGAAGACGTTCCAGGTCTGCTTCCTTCGAGCGGTATAGAGATGATTATAGGCGTCGTTCTCATCGTAGTAGAAGTCGTGAAATGGAGTACGACCAGTTTGTGATGGCGCATGGTGGAATGCCTCACCCAATGCATATGGATGGACCTGGCTTTCACCCTCAACATGGTGGACCTCCTCATGGACCACCTCATGGATACGGACCACCACCTGACCATTTTGATGGACCTCCACCTGGTCATTTTGATGAACCAGATGGCTTTTATATTTCTCGAGCAATGGATAATGTATCAAGAAGGCAGGAGGAATTGAGTCAGAGAGAAATGGAAATCGAACAAAGGATGGAAATGGCTGGAAGGAGGATAGGAGGTCATCCTCCTCCTGGTTATGGCAATCCTGGGCCACAACCTCATCATTCTAATCATGATGATGGTGAATATGGCCGCTTTGTTGTTCGTCGTCGATGATTTTTTGCATGTTCGAAACACAACTGATTATAATGAATTTAAGTGTACCAAACTAGTTGATCCTTATGCTATTTGTAAGCTATGGCATTATATGTTTTAGTCATTTATGTTTCAGTCAACCGCATTATAATATATGCTCTAACAAACTGCGTCTGAAAATTTTATTCAACTAAAAATGCGTCAATGAAAACATAAGATTATTCAATGTTGAAGTGCCTGTCAACATTGCAATAAATAAAGCGTTTAGTTTTTAATGTTCAATGATAATCTCCCATCATGTAGCAATCACTTGTTTGTTGTTACATGTACTATTATTATGTGTTATAGGTTAAAACAATTTAACATGTAGAATAGTTTTTATTATGTTAAATAGTGTGTAGTCGCTGTTATTTTACTTTAAATATGTAGCTTGATTTTATTCATTTGGTTACGACAACCGGAGGGGTTCTTTTTTATTCTTTCTGCGTTATTATTGTAGTTTTATAGCAGATATCTTTCATGGAAAGAAAGGCCAAAATGGGATTTGAATTTCTACTTACTCAGGATCGTCCTCGTGAAAGTGGATCCAAACCAAAGTGATTATGAACCAGCACCTGCACTTGTGACTCTTCAGACATTCTGTAATACGGAACCCTTATAAGGTATATTGTTATGTTGCGTTGTGCCAGTTCCATGTTTTCAATGCAACCTTACCTTTTTAACTCTTTTATTTTATATCATTATAAACCCTTGAAATATTCTAGTTTTTAATATTACCATATTATATTGCGTACGAGATAATATACGAAGTAGAGTAAAATAAAAATATGTTGAAACAGCTACTGGCTAATGGAAATTTGCGATCTATTAATATGTACGAGTGATGCGTTTTTACCTACATACATAACGATAACCCCATTTTACATAAATATTTTTCGTGTTTCTGGGCAAGGCATGGAATCACGCAAACCTTTGTTCTGAACTAAATAATATGTATAAACTCCAATAACTTCCAGCATTGGTTTTGTCCCTCATGTCGTATGGTTATTGAGCCAACGTCCATATAAAAGATCACGTCCTAAATCAATTATGTACATAATATTATATGCATGATGATGCTCGTACAAAAATTTCATATATAATATACGGTGGTCTGCAATTGTATGAAAGAGAAGCCCTCTATCAATATCAATGCTCTACTCCACTTCATTCTTTAAAAGGGAGGAATCTGGAGAGAGAAAAAATGTTGACAAAACGGTCTATATATGCTTTTAGGACACCCTTTTCTCTTTGGTCTCCCATCCTTGAAAAATATATTCCCATTTGATTATCCTTGCTCCTTTCTCTGGATATAAAAAAAAGTAAATGGTTCATCGTTCATGTTCATAATACCCAACAGGCCAGTTGAGTTTGGCTGCAATCTTAAGTTCACTCGTTTCTTATAAGTAGGTATTTTAGGGAATCATACATTATTCCTCTACTTGTGCAGTACAAAATACACTATTTCTTTTGCACTCTCTATGTATACGCTGAAGAATACATACAAGTTTTATATGTATGACAGTTGTGTTGCAAACACACACACACATCACATCACTTTTGCTGGTTTGGTTCTCTGGGTTCATCAATCTAAAGTTTTTTTACGGGAGATTTCAGATGATCACCTTTACCTAAATGTTTTGATTGAAGAGAGAAAATGCATTGAAATCATGAAACCTGAGCCTTTCTCCAGAGTTCAGTGAATTTTGAAGTGAAAGTTGGATTAAGCAGGTGGTTATGCTGCTGTTTATATTTTGACGGAAACAAAAATCCACGCCCCCACCCATCCATTGCAAAAAAATACTCATTTAGTTACTTTCGTGACAACGACGGAAAGGATTTTTTTTATCGTTTATTGAAACTTCTGTCGGCTTGAAGTTGGATCACTTGTGATCTTGTATTTTATTTATTTTGGAAAGGAGACCTCAATTGGTTGGGTTATATCATTATCTACAATGGCTACATTACCAGGCCCATCCCAGGTTAGTATCAAATATTTTTCATGTTTTACTGAAAAAACAGATTGAATTTCAGGAATTATTATCAATCATGAATGTGATGAATTGATTTGCAGATTGCTGGGAAACACTTTGCCCTCTACGATGCATATTTCAACCAGTTGGAGAAAACGCCCTCGAGTATGATCACTGCAATGGAAGGTGCCAAGTTTTTGAAAAGGTCTGGCCTTTCGGATGCCATCTTGAGCAAGGTAGGATGAAGGAAGTCAGTGCATGATTATTTATGTGATGTGAGAGCACAGAGTTTTGAAATTTGGTTGTTTCGTACTTGCAGATTTGGGATATGTCAGATCCACAAGGAAAAGGAGCGCTGGATAAGTCTGGAATGTTTCTTGCTTTGAAGCTAATCACCTTGGCTCAAACTGGGAAGGATGTTTCAATGGCTAATGCAGTTGCAGATATTTTAGAACTTCCAGAAATGTCTGGGGAGAAACCTGTAATCAGGAGTGATATTATGATGGATTCTGGTCCAACTGGGAAACCTTTTGAATTGTCGCCAGATGAGTTGACCATGTATAGAAAACTGTTTCAGGGTGTTGTTGAACCGGGACAAACTCATGTTCCTGGTGCAAAGGTATGGACACAGAAATACAGCAGTTTTTAGCAGAAAAGTATCCACTAGAGCAATTTGAAAAGTCTCATGTTTGGCTAAATATTGTAATTTAGGCTAAAGGGCTAATGATGGAGTCCAAACTTCCATTTGAAATTCTTGGGAAAATATGGGATTTAGCGGATACGGATCGAGATGGAGCGTTAGATGAATGTGAATTCATTATTGCTCTTAATTTGGTGAAAATGGCAAAATCAGGACAAATTATTCCACCTGTTCTTCCCACCGATGCTATAAATTCTTTGAGACAGCGTATTAATGGAGGAACTCCTCAAATGCGACCACCCGCAGTTGTGTCTCCACCTCCAGTAGTGATGCCATTAGTGCCGCCACCAAAGCCAGAGGTGGTTCCAATGGCTCCGGTTATTCCACTTTCGATGCCAGTTGAACCTATTGTAACAGCAGCGCCTCCAGTGATACCTACTTCTGCTCCTATTCAGACGCAATGGATCGTAACTACAGACGATCGTGTGAAATTCTCTGCTCTTTTCCATCAAACAGACAAGGATTCTGACGGGTTTGTTTCCGGTATTGAAATCAAGGATATTTTTCTTCAGTCTGGAGTTCCACAACCAATGCTGGCTCATATATGGAATCTCTGTGACGTGCAACAGCAAGGAAAGTTGACAAAAGATCAGTTTATACTAGCCATGTTTCTTATACAGAGGAAAGTAAAGCAAAACCTGGATCCTCCTCAAGTAATGCCTCCGGAAATGCTATTGCCACCAGAACAAATGGCTGCTCATGAAGCACTTCAAGAAACTAATGCTGAGTTTGAACTTATCATGAGAGAGATTACAGAGTTGTCTAGTGAAAAACAAAATCTTGAGTGTGAAATTTTTAGTAGAGAAAGTGAAAAGAAGATCAAAAATGGAGAACTAAAGAGCCTTCAATCAGAGTACGACACGTTAGCAGCGACACTAAAACAGCTTGAAAACCAGAAAAATGTGGCGTTGAATCGTTTGAGCGAATTGGAATCTCAGGTATTCATTTTTCAGTTAATTTCAAATTTTAATTGCTCACTTTTATGCAAAATTGGATTATAACTCTTATTACGTTGAACTTTTTCAGGTTAATTTACTCCGTGATCAAGCAGAAAGTCAAGAGTCGACATTAATCCAACAGGAATTGGAATTGAGTCAAAAGAACACCGAACTACAAACGCTAGACATAGAGCTAGTAAATGTAGATAAGGACCAGAAAGATGCATTAAATGAAATTGAAAAGTTGACCGACGTGAAGCAACAAACTCAACTCAAAATATCCAAATTACGTACCCAGTTGACGGACCTCCAGGAAATAGAAAACACAATGAAAGCCTGCTTGCTGAAATATGATGAATGCATTGAAAATGGAAATGTATACTCTGTAACGGAAACAGAATTACGAGATTTGGGAATTGAGTTTTATGAAATTGTCGAAGCTGTTACTGAAACAAAAACACCCATCAAATCACCTGAAATTGCATTTCAAGATCAATTTACGATGGATCACCACCACCAAAACAATGACTTTTTTAGTAGGGACGATGATTTTACTCCCACACCAGCAACTGCTTTTGATTCTAGTCCTTTTGAGCCAACATTTGAGCCAACGCCAGCTGCAGATAACTTTGAAGATCCCTTTGCAGCATTGCGACCAGAGACAGCTCCAGCCTGGCCCGTAAACCAGCCCCATAAGAATGACCCATTTGCACCTGTAGCTGCCACACCTGCCAAAAGCCCTGGTGGCTTTGACAAGGATCCATTTGGAGCAGATCCATTTGCTGGTGGTGGTGGTGGTGGTGGTGGTGGGGCAGGTGCAGCTCCTAGTCTTCCTCCGAAAAAGCCTCCACCTCCAAGACCTGCACCTCCTAAAGCTGCCCCAGTTAGACCTCCACCCCCTAGAGCAGCTGCCACAAGTAATGAATTTTGTCGCACTCGTATTTCTTACTGTAAATAGTAATTGAAAGTGTGTTTAACCGATTCATTTCATTCGTTTTATAGCACCACAACCCCAAGCTGATCCATTTGGAGGAAGTGACAATACTTTTGAGGCAGACTTTGCTAATTTTGATCAAGCAGCGGTAAGTTTATTAAAAAATATGAAAATTTATCACTTTATAGTATCATTGGGATTTAAAATGTTGTGTAACGAATTGTGTGCACTATGAAAATTTGTATGTGATTTTATATATGCCATTGCAGTTCTAAAAGAGATGTAGCATCATCATACAAAAAATACCTTACTTTAGTTTTAGTTTATTACCTTGTGATTTAGTTTTTACACACCATCATCATTTGTTTGGATTATCTTATTTTAATTTAAAAGTTTATTTTTTTTATTTTTCTTTATTTTTCTTTATTTTCCTCTTCAGTTTTCCTTCAGTAGCAGTATTAATAACAATGTGGGGAGTCAATTTTCACCGTGGGGAGAGGTGACACCGACCACAACCACTAGTACTAGCCGAAGCAGAGTGAAGTCAAGTAATAAGCATCTAAGCAATCGAAATAATAATATGTTTTCAACAAATAAGAACCTGGAATTTTCTGAAGACCCATTTAAAAACTATCGATATGAAGACCCGTTTGCTCTAAGTGTGGATCCTTTCTTATCGTCAAATAATAATCCTTCTGATAATAAAGATGATCCATTTAAGTAGGTTGTACAGCTAGAGAAAAAAGACGTAAATTATAACTACCCTAACGAAAAGTAATAAAAAAGTATCTAAATTATTAAATAAACTGTCAATAATTCTCAATTGTCAACAATTCATGCCACATTGCTTTTATCAGTCCATCAATTCTAAGCTTCTCTTGTTTAACATTATTGCTTCCATTTTTACGCCAATGCAGTTTTAAAATTGCAAGCTATAATTTGCATTCGTCATAGGTTCGTGCTTCATCAAATTGATATGCATGGTTCATTAAAGAAAGGCATTTTAAAATTAGAAGTAACGAAAGTTTTTCTAGGATTCATAAGTCAGTTACACATCTTGATGAATAATATACACATAATATATGCTATGCAGCTGTGTCAACTTCCTATACTAAATGATAAAAGTTCATCATTAGATGACTGCATCCGTCTACACCCACTAACATACCACATGATGTGGACTGAATTGCAAAGGAAGTCAGTAATCAATATTTAATGCCTCGTTTCATCCTACTCCAACATCCTCATCAAAGATAGAAGATGAACAGAACATCACGGATTGGGTTGAACGTTACGTAACAAAGCGTGTGGTGCCTCGTTCTAATTTAGACTTGAAAGGAAAAGTAGATACATTTAAACCCCAGGTATATGTGGAATACACTAACAACGTCAACAATAGAGGTGTCCGAAAGAATTTCATTTTATGATTGTACAACAAAGGGATGATGGTAGAAAAAAAAGAGTCTTTTCCCTAATGGCCTCGTGCGATGCTTGTTTAATGCAAAGGGCACATTATGCTGGTTAGGATTCTCCTAGAGTACGGGATAAGGAACGGATTGCATATAGAAAAGTATACACACAAAAAAATGATCATTATGGAGAAGGAAAGCGACTGGGTAATTGGACAAATAATTTTTCCTTTCAAAACAATCCTCTCTCTATACCCTTTTTTATAGCTTTGTGATATGTTCCTTGCATTTCTCATTCCTAAAAAAGTAGTTTTTTCTTCCAATTATGAAGTCCTTTGGTGTACACCTTCATGAAAAATCAACCATTTGACAATGAGGTTTTGTGCCCTTCCTAGATTGGTATGCTGACCATGAACTTGGCCTAAAAACGCTTCTTCCTCATTTCCTGTCCTTCAGTCCTTAAAAAGGGAACAATTGAGGCAAGCTACTCAGGTCTGTAGGTACTTGGGCACAATTTACAGGTAGCCTTCACTGAGAAAGGAACTAACTGATTTTTTTGAGCTGCATACTGCGCATATGCCACTCTGTTTATAATAAAAAATCATACAATGATTACAATCAATAACTTTGTGGTGACTTTCACCACTGTGCTAATAATTTGCAAAGTTAGCCAAGTGGAGTTGACTCCAATTGTTGGAGGTGAAATTAAGATGGAAAACAGCGATCAAAATCTAACAAATGGAAGCAGCAGCGTGAATGTGAAAAATGTGTCGGTTCCAATTACATTGCTGCAAAATGAAACAGATCAATTTGATAACGATACTCTAGTGGTTGATAACACTGGGAATACTACTGAAAGTAATGAAATAGATATAGTCAAGAAAACGGAAAGTGAAATAATCGAAGACATTGTTAAGAACGATACTGCTTCAGATTTTGTCAAAATTAATACAAACAGCAGTAGCTCTCTCGATGAAATTGGGGCAATGCAAGTCTTGGTGTCTTCAAAACCTTTGATGGTAGTAGAGACAAATTTTTCAACTCCAGACTCTGACCCTGATGGAAACGTAACCGTTGCCAGCCTTCCAATAAACGTTGGAATGAATGAAAGCGAAAGCGGTGGTGAATTTGATTACAAGAAGAAGGCTCGACCGTCCTTTTATCCATACATGGAGCAAATTCTGAGTACTTTTTTTATTTTCATAAAATATTTTTTATTTACTAAATTACGTCTTTGCAGGATTTCCAATTTATAAAGTGCTATTGCTTTGTCAATTGTAGGATCTGAAGATTTGCAAGATTTAAAGAACGACACTAACCTGTCATCATATCCAACTATTGTGAAATCTGAAAAATATGCTCCTAACCAGAACTCCGTTTCGCTGTCTAATGATCATGAAAATCTTCCTAATTTCAGTGAAAAAGAAATGAACAAAAGACGCCTGAATCACTGGGTAAGATATCATTATTATGGCATGGTTGTATCATATGAATTGTTTTTATTATTCTATTGCTCTACTATTTAGAAACTACGGCATTTGATGAAGGGAGTTAACATGGAAGGTGAGCAAGGAAAGAAATTGGGGCAATATGGAACGAAAAATGGACTTCCTGTCGTTTTTGGACAGACACGGGCTGCACTTCCTCCAGACTCTACTTCAACTGGACAATTAGAGCACGTTCAAAACGTTACTAGCAATAGTGAAGGGACTGATGGAGGTGACTCTAAACTACGAACTTTCTTTAGCTGGTTTAGTAACCCATTAAAAGGGAAACTAGTAGCGGATGGAAATGACTCACTTCTCCAACAAGCTAAAGCTCAGCAAGCTATTCTTCCATTCGCATTGAGTTACAGAGGAGACTTTTTATTTTGGTGATTATCATTCTATAAAAATTTAACAGCTATAAAAAAATGTTAAGTTTAATGATATTAGCTATTAACTATCATGCAAAACTATACATGTTTAAAAAAATACATTATGCTGGCATAACACAAACATATTGTTTCTGTGAATATATTTATTAGGTAGTAGGAATATGCGTTTGTATTGTCAAAATGACTTGGATAATAATTATTAACTGTACAGACATTAATTTATCAATAATAAGACGAGCGTCGCCTTTTTGGACAAGCTGAATGAATGAATCTACCATCTGTTTCTTCGACTGGGTGTCAATTTCCTGTCTTTTGCATCTCTCAGTATTAGTATATCTCCATTTCCTTCCACTTTGCACTCATTCATGAACACATATCACTGTCAAAAGTGTCAAATATTAATATATACATACAATTTCAATTATTATCAAAATAAATGAGAAAAATTCTCGAGTCTCATTGTTAGGGACAGGAACTTGTAAGTACAGATTATGCTCATGTATCATTCAATGAAGAAATATAAAGAGCTAGAATCTCTAATACTTCTTTGGCTCAATGAGATGTTTTGAGGATATTGAGTGATTGTAAGATTTTATGAATATGACATATTAATCTGATTACCAAGATAGGTTGTAGGTGTGTACGGCGTAAGCAGTTGAGCCAAAAATTTGATTTAATAAACCAAATGCAGACTTGTGAATGTTTCAATCATAAATTGTGAAATTAGGCTGAAAATTATTACATTTATATACCAGAGCTTCGGATGTAAATTCCACACAAAAACTATCAAATTACAACCTTCTCTTTATCGCCCTCTTTATAACCGGTAATCCGCAGCTTAGTTCCGTAATGGCTTTGTCGTTCCCAAATGAATACTTTTATAGCTAGTAATTCTTCACACCGCAAAGTTAGAAACAAATAGAATTCACCTCATTATTAAAATTACATATATACATAACATTATATCACGCAAAGTTACATGAAGCTTTTCGTTATGATATTTTTCGATTTGAATGCATGAAATTCAAATTTGTATGAAATATGATTTTTTCCTTAAAAGCCTTTTTTAGTTTGAAGGAAAAATTCTCACAAAAATAAATAAAAAAAAGTTACTCATACTGACTCAGATTTTCTGCATTTTTCATTTCATGTCATTCAATCTTCATCCTTTCATGATTTATTTATCAACACGAACTCTCAGAAGAAGAAATTTGTGTGATTGCTTTTACACACATTCACCACATTACTTATACTTTAACGTGTACCCTTCCATAAAGTGTTTTGGCAGTCATGTATATAAAAAGTTGTGTAAAATAGATAAAAAAGGCTAAATATAAGTGATGCAATGGTGGATCTTGAGACACAACTTGATGAAGTAACAGCTTGTGCACTTGCTGCGGGAGATTGTGAACGGGTTAAGTGACTGCATGCTTGATGGTGAGAAAAGTACATTGTGCTATGCAGAAGAGGTATCTTTTTTATGATGATGAATGACCGACCGCACACAACCAACATGAAGCTGTGAAGGCTATGCATTATGTATTGAAGTAAAAGGGTAAAAATCTGGATTTAAGAAAAGCCCTTTACATCTCTACTAAGCCATGCATGATGGGATGTGATATGCGATGATGATATATGCCTCACTTGGAATGAATCAAATGAATGTACATATATATTTTTTTAGCTAAAATATATGTATATATCCATAATATGCAGAGCTGGTTTGAGTATACACATTATATTGCTAAAGATCATTATTATATCATCTAAAACACATCAACGTATCTTTTTGGTATGCATGGATGGACGGTTGAACGGCCTTGCCTTTTGGTAACTCTTGTCTGGAGAGATCTACGTAGATTTAGGCATCATTTTTTATGCATGCATAAAAACAACTAAAAAATGCTTTGCTTTTGCGAGGTACATCCATGTATCCATATTATGCATAGTGTATATAACATTGAATCGCTTCTCCGCATCGCATCTATTCTCTTGTGTACATTGTACCTAAAAATGCTCTCGCTCTTAGAACCTACCAAAAAAAACAGCACCACCGACGACTACCATCTCTTCTTTATACGCATTTAATTTCATCCTATTATTGTGTGTGTATGTACCTAACACCTATGTTCTTCTCTATGTGAGCATTAGCACTGCACAACGAGAATTTGACAAGAGAGCAGCTGTTTGCAAACTAAAAATAACTTGTCCAGACGGATAAAATCATGGAGAAAAAGGTTCCAAGATGCTAAACATCTTGGTAAATGCATCCGACACACTTTGAAAAAGAAAAACAAGAGACCATAAGGACAAAAGATATGGTTTGCAGAATGCAACTAAAAAGGTTTTTGGAAAGGACCAAAAATAAAACCAAGATGTTCTGTAGTTTGTCTTATCATTAATGAAAGTGGTGTGGAATTATATATTATGTTTCTTGTGAAATTCGTGAATACTTATTTAGCATTTTAAAATGTAACTTAAAAATTGAGATCAGAAACTGCGAAGTTATTGCAGTGGCCCGATTGCGCAAGGTATACAATACCGCACCGGCTTCTTTCCCACATGCATACTAATAACTTGTGATCAGTGGGACATTGGACACATTTATATGGTTTGTGATAATGATAAGATAAAGAATGAAATGTAATGCCATGCGTTGCAAAAAAACACTGTTTACCAATGAGTTGAAGTTGATGGATATAATAATATATATAAAACTGGATGATGGAGAAAGGATTAAATGTGTAATCGTAATCTATAGTGCAGTAGTTGGTATTGGTAGTGCGGTCTCTATTGAAAAGCCGTGCCTTGGAAAATTTTATTAATTAAAGGACAAAACTCGTAAAGGGATCTTTGACATTCTTTTCTTAGAAAATGATGCTGGCTACGGGCCAAGAGATGTTGAGGAAAATCACGTATGTGCATGGAAAGAAGCATAAGTACAAAAATAAAGTTTCTGGGTTAATTACTCTACTCCTGCCTCTATCCTGTCACAACATCTCATTAGCAAGTGGCTGCTGAAAAGTGCTACGAACAAGCTGTAAAATATAGTTTGAGAAGGATAACTTTCCACTCATTTTAAAATTTTAAAGGACACCTACTAGGGCGTTGGAAACTTTGGAGGGTTGGTAAGTTCAAATTAAAACTATTGTTCTGAACCATTTGGTACTGGTGGCAAAGTTTTTTCATTATGAAATAGAAAGCATTATAACATGTATAAGAGCATCATGAACCGGCTAGTTAGGCTTAGGAAACCAAAGTACATAGTATAAAACTTTATTATTAACTTTGCTCAAACACCAAAGTTTAAAAAGATATTCTTACTCCGATTACAACTCCACTGCACTGTTTGTTTTGCATTTCGAGCATTACATTTCAATCTAAACACAATCGAGTAGGTAGGTGCATGAGGTTTCGGAGAAGCTTTACAATGGGATATATGTATAACACATTTTTTTTATTTAGGTATAATGTTGAATGTACCAATCAAATATTGACAAATTTAATGACATCCATGAGCATCAGATTAATGCTATATAGAAATGATAGACACATGAATTGAACCGGCCTGAATTTAGTAGACACAATTTTGTTATATATTTTAGTTTAGTTCCAGTATTAGCAGTATTGTAAAATTTCATCGTTTACAGTTTCATGATCATGATGAAGCTAGAGAAATGATTGAGCACGTTTCTCGATTGATTTTTGGATTTACTACTCGTAACTAATCGTAAGTCAAAAGTGGGATTTGTACCTTACGCATGGTCTAGGTTTGCATAGTGTGTGAAGTAGTCTTTTCCGTTTCCACTTTATGCATCCAAAAGAATTCTAAAAAATGGGCTGTTTTTATTACTATACATATAAAATGAAATGCGTTAGTTTACGTAAGGACAGGATGTAAGTCATTTAAATTAGTTTAAAAAAAAAGAACCATGAGCATTTTTTAAACGGCTATACCACAGACTCCAACAAATATTAGCACGGCCATTAGCAGGTGTGCTTCTAAAAATGTGCGGTTCCTTGTGTGCAATGCCGGTATATAAATATATATATATGTGTACATACGCGAGCCACATGTCTATAAAAAATTCCAACAATTAAACTAGGTACATTGAACTCAAGGAACAAGTATCGTTTTTAGTTTCTATCTTAATTTTCATAATATTTTTATGCAGTGAGCAAAATTCTATTTCGGCATCTGAAAAGTACGCTTGAATGGTACATTTTCATCATTTTCATTATATTAAAATCAGAGCAGAAGAGCACAAGTATAATCTAGCCACATTCAACACGGATTCTGGAGTCGCCAACCACGCAATTTCCAATAACCATCATATTGACTTTTCAAAAATTGAACTTCTTGAACGTGAAACTGATTATTTTCGACGGAAAATGAAAGAAAGTCTTTACATACGATGTACACCAATAACCATGAATAAAGACTCTGGAATGAAATTCAATCCCATATGGACGGATCTCCTCCTTCCAAGATGCAAGCCACCATAGAGACAACCATTACCAACACATGGCGATATTTATAAAATTTAATTTTTACAAACTAAATAAGAAAGTGCTAATATACCTGTCAATTTTCATTTGTATTTCATTCTGTCCTGATGAAGGAATTCGTTAATGAATTTCGAAACGTCGACTGATTAAACTATCATAACCACTTATTTCCCGTCTTATTCAATATTCATCATGCTTAGTGGTTGGGGAAAGATTAAACAAATAATACAAAGCAGAAACGGGTCTGCTGACATCCATCTTCTCAACAAAATACAATGCATTAACAGACAGATATGCCAACGCCGCTGCAACACCAAATATCTGAAACAATGTCTTAAATTCGAAGTTATACCTCACGGATTTGTTGTACATCATCCATGTGAAAATGAACTGAAAATATCAAGAATACTCCGCGCCTGTTCCAAGAAGATTACAAAAGAAATGATCCATGTCAACTACCGCATTCTGAAGAACCTCCAGCACAAATATGATAAAATCCTTAACGAACTGACGATTAACTATCAAGACTTAATGACTGACATCACAGAATTACTAACTTTACAAGACTCATACAATTCACAATCTATCAAACAAGACCACATCAAAAAACTTGACGCATTAATAATGGAATCCGAAGTCTCCAAATCTCCAAATTTCCATCTTAAAACTACACAAAACACCATTGTGAACCTCAGCAATCAAACCTTGGATCAAACAGAAGAACGTTTACTTCAACTTGGACTAAATTATTCTCCACCTTATAAACTTGAACTTAACGGAACACTTGAATTGATAAAATCAACTGAAATTGCAATAACAAAAACTAAACTCGACGAAACCAGAGCAAATCTTCTCAGATCAGGTGTTCATAACATAATGGAGAAATACAAACCACCCGAGATCCAATTAAACCGGATGAGATGGATCAAATCAACAATACAACAACTGCGAGAGAAAAAGGATATCGTAATCCTACATGCAGACAAAGGAAATTCTACTGTAATACTTGACAAAACTGACTATGAAATGAAAATAATGACACTCTTAAACACTAATGACTACACTGAAGTAAGACAAGAACCAACAATTGAAATAAAAAAATCTATTCAAACCATCGTGGAAAATGTTACCAAACGTGAAGATATGGATCCGAAGACCCGACAATCTTTCATCAGAAATTTTGTCCCAGTCCATTCCTTTACACCAAGAATCTATGGACTTCCAAAAACTCATAAGAACAATGTACCATTACGACCTATTGTGGACTTTCAAATGTCAGTTACATACAAACTAGCCAGTCATCTCAACTACGTACTGAAACCAATTACCAACCCCTCATGCAGAAGTGTTAAAAATTCGTATGAATTTGTTCAAAAAATCAAGACTCTACATGTTCCAAAAAACCACAGACTAGTATCGTATGATGTTGTATCACTATTCACTCGCGTTCCAATCAAAGAAACCATCAACTACATCCACAAAAGACTTCTTGAAAATGATGCATGGATAAACCGAACTAAATTTAACATCAAAGAACTAATGGAACTTATCACTATTTGTCTAAATGCTACATATTTTCGATTCAGAGATATAACTTACAAACAACTGAACGGTACACCAATGGGATCTCCATTAAGTCCAGTAATTGCGGATCTTTGTATGGAATGGATCGAAGAAAATGTAGTCGAAAGAAATCCCCATATAAAATTCTGGGCTCGTTACATGGATGATATATTTTCCATCATTCCAGAACGTTATGTCACCACTGTACTTGATAGCCTGAACAAATTCAATACCTCCATTCAATTCACAATTGAACAAGAACCGGACTCAAAAACTGGCATTCCTTTTCTGGACGTGTATGTATATAGAAAAGAAAATCAGAAACTAGGTCACAAAGTCTACCGGAAACCCACGCATACTAACCGATACCTTCATTTTACATCTTTCCATCCTAAAGCACATAAGATCTCCGTTGTCGACAGCCTTGTCACTCGTGCCCTAGGTGTATCCGATGAAGATAATTTAGAAGAAGAATTGACCTTTATCACACATTGTCTTAAAGAAAATGGTTATCCAGAAAAATTCATACATCAACGCATTGATTTCCAAAAATCACTGACAAAAACTGATAGAAAAATCAAAAATCAAGAAGAAAAAGTTCCAAGAGCTATCCTTCCTTATTACGGAAATGTGACTGACCAAATAGCAAGATATATAAGACAAAAGACTGAACTTGAAATTGGCTACTTCCCTGTGAATCGGATTTCAATCGCTCTAACAAACGTTAAAGATAAAAACTATACTCAAGATGTTGGAATCTACAAAATTCCATGTGAAGATTGCCCTGCAATATACGTAGGAGAAACTTGCAGAGATATTAAAATCAGAGCAGAAGAGCACAAGTATAATCTAGCCACATTCAACACGGATTCTGGAGTCGCCAACCACGCAATTTCCAATAACCATCATATTGACTTTTCAAAAATTGAACTTCTTGAACGTGAAACTGATTATTTTCGACGGAAAATGAAAGAAAGTCTTTACATACGATGTACACCAATAACCATGAATAAAGACTCTGGAATGAAATTCAATCCCATATGGACGGATCTCCTCCTTCCAAGATGCAAGCCACCATAGAGACAACCATTACCAACACATGGCGATATTTATAAAATTTAATTTTTACAAACTAAATAAGAAAGTGCTAATATACCTGTCAATTTTCATTTGTATTTCATTCTGTCCTGATGAAGGAATTCGTTAATGAATTTCGAAACGTCGACTGATTAAACTATCATAACCACTTATTTCCCGTCTTATTCAATATTCATTATTTCAGTTTCGAGTTTCTCTCGTGTAAAATTAAATTATTCATTCATAAAGCTAGACATGTCCTAATTGTCCATATTAACGTTATAATCTTCTATTTATTTCTGCAGAATCAACTTTGGTTTAATCAACGTTAAATCCCTCCCAATTAAAGTTCATGATGAATCGATGAGGACAAACAAAGGACGTTCAACTTTGCACCTTGTCTCTCGTTGTTGCAGATTTTTGGAAACAGATTTCTGTACAACTCATTTCCTTTAGTTTTTTAAGCAAACCCATAAAGTGTACCATACCATATATTTATTGATATATTTTGTGCTATTTTTTTTCATTCCAAAAAGAAATTGCGAATTTTCATTGTATAGTTGATCTCTAGCTTTAGTAATATTTAGTCATAAAGCTTTATTAAATACTGATGAAAAGTGTAGTTATACGTTTGTTTTATTAAGTATCATATCCTACCATTTAGTAATCTAATTTATGGTACAAAATTCCTGATAAAATAATTTGATCTCTTTTCCTTTTATCAAAATGCTCTTGACAGATGCGAAATGAAATCAAACCAATTGCTTAAATTGTATTTGCAGGTTTAGTCGGGTTTACAAATAATTTTACCAAATTGAAACTGTACAAATTTATATTTAAAAACATTTGACTTTTAATTGTAATAAAACTAGTTGACAGTTGTGACTGTTGTATTAGGAATTACGGTGCTTATCTCGCTTTCATTGTAACAACCCAAATTCAAGCTTTATAGCAATTGTTTACTAAGGATATTCATATGATAAGGTCAACCAAGTATTGCTAGAGTATACATACACATATATATAAACTTTGCTTCAAGACAAAATGGACTGGAAAACCTTAATTGTTTTCACTGTGATCTTTCACGGGGTCGTCTTTGCGCTTCGAAGGCAATGGATACTCCGTATGGATACGAAACTTTTCAACGGCACTCTCAATGGAATGAGCAGCCACAGAGTAAGAAAGTACGTGCGGGTGTGGTTTCGCATGGGAACTTATGCAACTATTGTGCTTGGATTTCCATTCACGATTTGGCTGTTTTTGAGGACCATTTTTCATGCGATATTCCCATCCATTGTAAGTTTTTCATTGTAATATTTCTTTAACCATGATCTACTTCTGTTCTAGTGTCATTGTGTAATGGCAAATTTCTTGCTTTCTATTTTAGGTTGCTGTTGCAGAAGCAGTAACTCCAACATCATTTTTCAGTGACGACATAACATCAGTTAGTCCTCCACTGGAGCTTCACCATGATAAGCAATCACCTTATCCGGAAGCGGACATTATTGCAGCAACGTCCTCTGCATCCCACAGTACTGGAGACTCATCCTATTTGACAATTCAGCCCGTTCTTCCTGGCTGGAACCTCCCCCTAACATATCTTCCTTATTATATCCTTGCCATCTTTATCTCAGTTGTCGTTCATGAGGCTGGGCACGCTGTAGCTTCAGCAGCTCATAAAATTCCAATTTTGTCTGTTGGGGTGTCCCTCTTCGGCCCATTGATTCCTACAGCTCATGTTGAGTTGAACTCGAATCAGTTGAAAGAGACACAACTTAAAAAGCAGTTGGATATTTTGACAGCTGGAGTGTGGATGAATATTTACCTGGCTCTTATAACCTACTTCATTGTTCCGAAGCTACTCCCGGCGTTCCTGTGGCCAACTCATTCCATGGGGAATGGGATTACAGTAACGTCCGTTTATGCTGGATCAGGAGTTGGAGGTAAAGTAAAAGTTACAAATATTTTAGAGCGAGAAATTATATAAGACTTTAGGTTTTCAAAAATGTAATATTATTGCTAAATTGCATAATATTATTGTGGTGCAGGGCCAGGAGGATTAGTTCGGGGAGATGTTATAACAGGGATTGAGGACTGTCCGGTACGGGACCTTGACTCATGGTTAACATGTCTGGAAAATATATGGGAAGCAGATCCTGTTGGATACTGCGTTCAAAATGAAATTGTATCCAGACTATCTAACAATTCTGAAGGTAGTAAAAACTATAACTAAATAAATAAATGTGATGTGAATTCCAAAAAAATGTTATTGATTGAATTTATTGTAATATTGTATTTTTTAGGATGTTGTGGTCCAGAAGGAGACAATTCTCTAACTCATCTTTGTTTTGTCCAAGCGGACAAACCAAAAGAACCTATGAAGCCAGTAATTGAGAGTAATTCAATACTTCAAACTACTTTAAATCTGACTACAACAAACACAAAGGCTAACGGTACAGATCCTGGTCCTGTGGTAGTAGAAGGAGATCCAGTAGCAGCAGCAGCATCAACCCATTTATCTTCAAATTCTCCACCTCTTCCCGAAAAAACGGTGGAGAATCATACTTCCGCATTTTGTCTTCCTGCAAAGCCCCTTGTAACGGGTGAAGCGTATGGTGGTGACAGGGACGATGTCGACGAAATATTTTCCGATGACCACTACTTTAAAACCCACACTGGTAGATGTTATGCTGCCGCATCCTACAAGTGTGAAACCATTACTACTAGCATTAGTAGCAGTAGGCCGTTTAGTGAGAACCTAAGTGAAAGTGAGAAGGTTTCAATAAGCGGTGATGATGATAATGATGATGATGATACTGACTCTGACACACACTGCTTTCTCCCTCGACTAGTAACCCAGCAAGAGAGTGAAATGAAGCGTTTCCGTGTTGTACAAATCCATCGGCGACAGAGCTCAGAAAAACAATCCGTATTATTCGTGGGTAATGTATGGGATTTAGTAGATGGAGATGTGAAAACAAGTGATTTTGTTCCCAGAGATTGGTTTCTTTCCAAACTCTTGGGTTTCGCAAAGTTTTCCGTGTTCCCACGAGAATTAGAGACTGTGCTCTTATTGACGGCAGGTTTATCTGCCGGACTTGCGGTGGTAAATATGCTCCCAATTTATGGTCTGGATGGCTACCACATTGTAGACGCCATTGTGCACGCCTCCGTCAGCAAAGGATGGGAAGGGAGGAGGGCAACAAGGCTGGTGAAAGTTATTAGCTATGTCGCTCTTGCCGTTGCCCTTCTCACAATTTTTTGTTCCGTTTCTCTAAGTCTATAGCAAACAGTAGCTAAAATAGTCATGAAAAGAGTGATTTCTTTGTAAGAAGAGGAAGAAGAATTATTACAAAGTGGACTACTTTCTCTTGAGTTTATGCTCTTCGTTATATTATCTCATGATTGTTAGTAAGTATATACCAACATATCAATACAAAATGATCATTCCTTTTGAAAACTCTTGTTACTTATGTGTGTATTTCCACAAACAATAATAATAATATTGTTGTTGCTAAAATGTTCTTAGTTCTGAACCAATGTATAATAGTAAGTACACCACTGTCGCCGCCGCCGCTGGGAGCCCTTCGTTTTGTAGTTTTTGAGTTTACCTACTATAATTATTATTTAACTTCCTCATCACCTTATTTCATCCATCCCCTTCTCATCCTCATTATCATCCTCACGCCACATTCAAAACTGTCGCCACATCGTCGTCCTCTTGTCAGCTTTCTTGATTGACTCCAGAAGCTATTTTCTCATGGTGCCTTACAAAACAAAATATATATGAAAATGAATGAAACCTCAAGTCTGTTTTATGTATTACAAACAATATTGTGCGTGTATATGGCTATGTAACGCCACAAGAACTAAAGCTTCTTTTGATATGAATGGTTTGTATTCATTGTTACTGTTACCCACTTTGTCAGGTTTTGACTTGTGAAAAAAAAATTATTGTTAGTAGAAATAATATAGTGACTCTTCAACTCTTGTCGGTTGTCTCTTGTGCAATGGTATATATAAGTACAGAACAGTTAGGTAGGGAATTAATTATGACCTTCTAATTAATTTTAAACTGATATAATATATGTAAAATATACATAAAAAATTGACGTTCCACATCCCCCCAATGAACTTTTCTCTCCTTTTCCTCCCGATAATAATGATGCTCAATATTTATTAAAAAATGTATAGGGAAAAACAATAATGATTATATACCAAATGAGAAGGAAAAAATCATCCATAAAAATAGATTAACTTGGGGAAAATACAGAAAAAGAATTCTCGTGATAAGATAAATCGTAAATCATATATAAAGATTAAAGAAATTGTAATTTTTTTGTGCATTGCTGCTCTATTTTATTTATTTTGTGGATTTCTCGCCTGAAATTATAGTGACGAAAAAGACCAAATATATTTATAGTTTTTAATTAAAAAAAGCTGGATTGTATTAAGATTATGTAATTTTTGTATTGAAATTATAATTATTGTAATTAATATTGCATGCAAAAATTTTGTGTATACTATTGAATAGATAGACTGTTTTAATGCTTGTATTTGTATCATATATCTATATAGCGTCTGTCTATTAGAAAGTCATGTTATCATCATCTGTAGGTTTTTAGGTCTTGAAATTACTTGTATGGGTTGTATTTTGTGCTGTTTCAAGTTGGTAAAAACAAATTCAGAATTATATGATTAAATATATTCTGTATTTTATTTATGAGCGATTTGTGCTTGATTTGATGAGAAAAAGCCAGCGACAAAAAATAAACGGTGCTACTGGAGTATGGAAAGCAAAATATTTAAATAATAATAATTTTTAACGTCTACTTATTTAATTCATATGCACACAAACCTGGCCCTTGGACCTGCTTATCCTCCATAAATGTTGCCCTGCGACATGATCCAGCTATCTATAAAGATTCATTTAAATCATAAATACAAGACATCATCGATGAGTTAGATTTTACAAAAGTATTTCATGTCATTTGAGAAAAAATATCTGGAGAGTTGTATACAACACCCTATTCTTGGGGTAAGCGTTTTGTAATAATCATAAGCTTTTGTTTTTGACGAAAATCCACAAAAGAATCAACAATGCCTCCATCAGCATCACAAACGAAATCAGTCGGAGCATTCAGTCCAGCAGCGAATAAAAAGAAGCAGTCACAAAAGCTTCAGCCTCAGAGTCGAACGCCCAAGGAAAAGAAGGAACGAATATGGGGGAAAACGCCACAAAAGCCTTACGTCAGCTCCTCGGTAAGTCGTTGAGAAACTTTTCTGTTGAAGCATTGTTGAGTCGTCTTTTGTCTGAGCATAAAATATTAAATATTTAGCTTGGAGATATGGCTCGAGTAATGATGAGATTGATGTGCATGGAAAACACATACTTTTACAATCCTGAGCCCCCAGAAGTAGAATATTATGATTTCTGGCAAAAATTCTCGGTTGATCTAGATAACACCAATGATCCCCAAGATTTTGTTGACCTGAACCGAATTTCAATAGCAAACGTAAAGAAGAACACAAGTAGTTTTGATTTTTTTGGCAAATTCACAACTGCCATCCGTTCTCGTCATGACTTGGAAGCTAGAACTGAGAAGAAAGAAAAGCGGATCTCTGCGGATGCTCAGAAACTCTCGGATATTTGGAAGGATGTTAGAATCTCTATGTCAAGTGAAAGTTTTATTAGCTCTTCCACAAAGATTTCGGAGCCTGCTTCAGTTGTCCAGATGGAAACTGGTTGGGACGAGGTATGCAGTGAGGACTACCAAAGTAGCGAGTCAGACTATGGATTTGATGTTCAAGACAAAAATCGACATCACCGGCACAAATATCAATGGACTGCAGCTGATGATGGTCATGATGAGTACAAGCCCAGCTCCATCGAGTTCCATACTCCTCAAGGACTCATTGAAAAGCAAGCGAATGCTATTGCTCAATCCATTTTGGCATTGCAGAAGAAGGACAATAGAATCCTTTATGATTTGGCTACACAGCCTCGAGACATGGACTTGATTGATCACTTTGCTGATGACATTGATGACTCCTTTCTTGCGGATTCTTATAGCTACAGTGAGCTTCCAGATGGTGCATTTGGAGTGGATTTTGATTTCCTCAATGAAGATCTCATCTACAAAAAGGGTAGGAAAGGGAAGAAAGGGCGAGATCAGACTGCTGCTAAAACTGGAGGTTCTGGGGAAACAGATGAAGTAGTCCAAGATGTGGAAGATGAGGTGGCTGATGATGATAAAAAGGGGGATTCTGGATCTTCTGGAAGTGAGTGTCAAGATGATAGCGATAATGAGTGTCAAGTAAAAAAGTCAAAGTCGAAGCAAGCAAGCAAACGGCCGAGTCAAGCGCATGGAGCATCTAGCATGAGAGACACTCAAACTTCGGATGGGATTCCGGAAGCTGGAAGATATGAAGCATGTATGAGAAGAAGGAGGAAAAGAATTGAGGATAGTTTGAGAGCTGCTGCGAGACGGAGAAGTCCGATGGGATCATATAGACCAAGGAAAGGGGAACAACCTCTTTCCAAAGCTCGTATGTTTGGAAATTCTCTTTGTGATTTTCTTAAATGTTGATTGGATTTTATATTACTGTGTGCGTACGTTTATCACTTTTAGTTACAAGCAATTTACCTGGGCCAGCTGCATATAATCCACAAATTAATGCCACAAAACCAAATATTCACACAGCACTAATGATGCCAAGATGGACCAAGAATATCTGTTAGTATAGTTGATAGTTTCAATTTTAAAGATTATATTAACAGAACAAATGAAGGAGTCAATTTGTATGATATGTGTAAATTCAATTTAGATGAAACACCTGGTCCAGGTCCTGCAAAATATTATGCTAATCCAAAATGTACATGTCAAATGCTAAATCTTCATGAAGGAGCTCGGTATATAATTCTCTTTCTGGGTAGCATATTATTTTAATGATGTTTTGTATTTTTTACAAATATCTTTCTGATGAATAGCTTTCCGGAAGATGAAACCCTTGGTCCAGGGCCTGCAAATGTCAATTTGTCTGAATATAGTGGAACTGCAAAGGATAAACCAAAAGCAATTATTATATCACGGTTAGCTTTTCAAATTGTCCATTCACAATTATTGCCTATTAAAAATGCTTTTTTGCTATTCAAAACATCGATTTTATATTTCCACAGAAAAAAACAAATTGGTGCTTCAATAGGAGGTAGCTTTACAAATTGCGAAAATATGACACGTTTTGGCCCAGCAAATCCTCCAAAGCCTATAATCATGAGTAGACGATATCCTAGACAGAAATCAGAACCAGGACCAGGAAAATATGATCCAAAGGACTTGAACGACACGTACTCTACAACTACAGCAACAAATTCTACGTATCTAGCTAGAATGAAGATTAATAAAAGTTTTGGATATTAAATTACAGGCGTTTGGGTATCAAACTCAAATCAAGAATTCCACCACTGGGGCAACAAGAGTCACCAGGATTTCTGGAACTTCCTGATACAATGGGTGAAGGTCCAGCTTTTTCATTTGGAATTAAAAATTTCATGGTTATGACGGACCAAAGTCCTGGACCAATTTATCAGTAAAATTCTTAATAGAAAAATTTATCAATAAGACTTATCCAATAATATAGTATATATATAAAACTTTATAAATGTTTTGCGTCCGATAGAATCAATAAATCTCGACCAAAGCCCGTCTCATTAACATTCCGCCCTTTCCCAATGCCCGGTAAGGAAGACGAGCCCAGTCCAATTGAATGGGGCATCAAACCTGCAGACGAAAAGATCAAGAACCTTCCTAGAGCTCCTTGTCCTATTATTCATGGGAGCCATGAAACTCTCAAAGGAAAGTTAAAAACGCCAGGCCCTAACAAGTAACCCATTTTGAAAGTTCTACCTGCTAATGTATAAACTCTTTATTTGAAAGAGTTTATATGCTGATTAATTTGCAACTTTATTCCTTCCAACAAAAAGGTATTTCATCAAACAGTGTCCATGTGTCGAGCCCGGTGTTACTTTCAAAGGAAGATATAAACAAAAAATTCATATTACGCCTGGGCCGGCTAATTACACTCCTAAAAATATCTTTGCAAAACCCCCAACTGCAGTTTTCCAGGGTCGACATACGTTGAAAGGTACACTTGAATTGACGATAATAAAAATAATTTTGTGGTGTTCTTACAAAAGATTATGGGACGTGATAATTTACTTTGCTAAAACTTTGTGCGAATTACAGCCAAGAAAGCACCTGATCCGGATTTTCTTACGCTGACACCTGACAGAATAGTTGGAGGACTTATGACCCCGAGATGGAGAGAACGAGAGGATCAAGTAGAAGGACCAGAAATTGGCAACATTTTTGGAATGACAAACCGAGGACATAAGACGCGCATTCCTATATCTTTCAAATCAAGACATACTCCCTTCAAATTTTCACACATGCAAGAGCCTCAGCAAACGGAACTTGGAGGAAACGTCGGAGTTTGTTAAAAAATTTTAAAATTGTGAAATGAAATCTTATACTTGATATAAACTATATTCTTTGCTAGCTTCTTTTTCAGTGACAAATTAAAATCTACTAGTACTTTTAATATTTTCTGTCATTTACAATACTAGTTTGGCCATTGAGTGGAACAAAAATTATCATAAAGCTTAGTTAGTCTATACAATATCCAATCGCAGCAGTTAACTTCACCATCCTCATCATACCCTTCATCAAATGGATAATCCTGTTTATACTCAATAATTCGTTCCATTCGTGTAGTGAGGTGACCTGTTTTCAACACCTTGTTAATGTCCTCCAACCTATTTAAAGCGTGAACAACTGGTAGTTTGTTATCTAAAGACAGCAAATGAGCGTTGTTCTCTTCTGTTCCGATTATGCTGGAACTTGGTTCAGAAGTTTCAGGATAGTAATGGCTAATTAAAACTTCGGTTAGGCTACGATAAGGAGTGTATCTGAACTGCTCACTGCGGACTTCACTCTTTGGAACATCTTTCTGGTCATCATCATTTTCATCACCCGAAGATGTAGACTCTACAATTTTTTAATCAGTCGTAGTACCAAAGACTAATGTATCTGATAAGTATTCAATTTTTAGCTAAATTAAAATGTAAAAATAAATGGTTTTTAACTCACCCCAATTTTCATCATCGTCATCCTCATTTTGTGACTTTCTCTCGTATTCATCATCATCATTACACAGCGAATCTTTTTCATCACAAGAGGATGAAGATACCAAGTTTTCATCAAGTTCAGATATTCTTTCAAGGTATTTACTGTTGTTATTGTTTGCTTTATCTTTATGGCTCACTGCATGGGGAATTTTTGGTTGCTCCCTGTCCTTGATAAAGTCGTCAAAACTTTTAGCAAATTGTCTCCTTCTTACTGATAGCTTTTCATCGGCAGTATGAAATATTCTCCAGTCATTATCAAGTTTCGGTTCCTGAAACCAACTTCTCGACATTTTTCGCCAGTGACCTTGAAAAATGGGAAAGCAGACAAAGTAATTGCATATGAGAAAGGAATGGAGCACAATGTGAAATACCAAATGGGTGAGATTTATAGGGAGAAAGAGTCGTTTAGCAACTTTCGTTTGATCAATACGGTAGAATCGCTTGGATTGGATACAATACATCCATGTACAGCAACAAAAAAATGATTTTTAAGTCAGTTATATCAATTTCACTTGCGAAATTGTGTATTGTATCATAACGAGCACATCAATTTAAGAGCGATTTCAATTTCCCATTCAGATTTTGTTTATTATCATCAGCACATCATCATTTTTATCCAAATACATCAAAATGAAAATCACAGACATTTCCTCGGTGGTTAATAATCATGCTTCCGATGAAGAGCATGATTCTGCTGGAGAAGAGCCAAGACGGCGAAAGAGAACCCTTCTTCAAAAGTTTAACATTCCTGTTGAGCACTTGGATTTCAAATACGTCGAAATGTGTAATGATGCACGAGAAGTGGAGAGAATCCTTCGTATTTTGAGGTATGCCATATCTATTGTAGATATTGAGGTTATGAAAAGGTCCTTAAATTTTCATACCATTATTATTTTTGTTCACAAAATGTAGATCTGGGGAAGAAGGACAATATCCTGATCTCCAGCGGTGTGTGGAGGAAAGGCTTGAGAAACTCAACCCCAACAGCCGAATTTTACGGGTAGAGATGCCAGTTTTGCGTACCAAGGAATTGAACGGTGTGGAGCAAGAAGCTATCAATACGGGCCTTGCTGTAAGTTTTAAATCTCCAGTGAAATCCGTCCTGTCCTGTTACATAACTTTGACATTTGGATAATTTTGACAGGAATGGATTAGTGATTTAGCAGAACAAAAGGATGAGCGTGGCTCAGTTAAAAACCCCAGTGACATATTTGACTTTGAAGAAAATACTCATGAATCCTTTCCACTTCCGGTTCGAGGCTCCACCGCACAAGTAGCTGCAGAGCTCAACAAAACGCAGTATACTGCCAATAAACCCGCTTCCAAAGACCGCATCAAATCATGGGAATATGACAAGTGGGATCAATTTGATGTGGATGCTGAGCTCACCAAACTAGATATCACGGACATGCAGCGAGAAGAGTGGGAAAAGGTAGAAAAGCCAAAGTTAGTCGAGGAGCAAAAGAAAGTGGAAAAACTCATGAAACCCCAGACGGAGAGTGAATCTCCAAAGCAGAAATGTCCCTTGCAAAATGTCATTCCTCATGGAAAAGCTAATAGTGATCGATCTAAGCCCAAGAATGGGAAGACAAATATGCCAAAGAGCATAAATAAAAATGCTGATGAGCCAAGCTACATTGAAGAAGTGGGTGAAAATGATGATGATGATGACGAGAAAGGAACAAGCGTCACCACCCATATCAGTTCCAGATTCCGGAAGACAAAAATTGTGATTGATGATTTAAATTTAGGCATGTAAAATTTTATGTTGTGGAATCATCCGGTTTACAATAATTATCTAATCTAATATGTAAGCACTATTCCATTCACATTCATACCCTTGCTTCCATACGTCATAAAAATTAAAAATAAATGATAATTTTCAGTGTCACTTTTAAGACCGTTTTTATTGGAATGATCAACGTCACTACAATGATATCGATATTATTGATGATAAGATACACATTATAATATATGTTTTATTGACTTACCGTAACATATAATATTTTATATAAGTCACAAGTTTGTCCCAAAACAGCACAATGATGAATAAACGAAGTTCCTTGTTCCTTCTATAAACTACATTTTTACGGGTTTTTTATTGCAGAAACACAGATTTGGCATTAAGGAACAATAATATACATCTAAATAATAAGCATAATGGGTAGTATTCCTTCAGAATGGACCGAAGACTCGTATTATTTGTAAATTTGTAATGTTTGATATTTTTTTCTCTTATTCAATAAGGTTATAAGACAACATGGTATTCATATAATATTTTGACTTTTCTATTCTATGTGTACTAAAATCTACATTTTATTTTTTGACATTCAAGAACATGCATGTTTGTTTAGAACAGCTCAAGGTATTCAATATTTATTATGATATCAATATCAATTTTGCCTTCCATCATCCTTGTTTGATGACCTGCATCACAATCATTATGTTATTTATACTTATTAGTATACTTTTGAATATATTGGTTTGTGGTTTGGTTAGTTGTTTACATATTGCTGAAAGAATTTCTCCTTATTCTCCTTATGTATATCCCACCTTTTCATCTTTACTGTTAAACATTAAAGTTGAAAGTGAAGCAAACAAGAATATGACATGACAGACGATTGACAGACTGTGGAATAATATAACACGTTGGCTATATTTAAGTACACTCTCAAGAAGAATCGCTGTAATAAATACACACACACATATCATCATCATCATCAGTACTTGAGCACTTAACCAGGTGCTTTTCAAATGAAATAATAATATATACATTATCTATCACTGCATTATTATTGCTTAAGGAATCGGGATAATATATGATTGATTATATAGTGTACTATATATATAATGTGTAGTATTGCATTGAAGATATTTATGGAAAAAAGTAAAACATAATTTGATTTAGCTAGTTTCTAATCTAATTTATACTTGTCTGTTAAGACGTGAAACAACACACAAAAAAAGTAATTTATATGTCAGTCCAAAAAGTCATATTATTTCTCCTCCATCATTCAGACACTCATTCATTATATTGCACACCAAACCTTTTTAATCTTTTAGGATATTCATCATCATCACCATCATCACAGGAAGGAATACCTATACAAAAAGACTTTTCATTTCTCCTTATTTTCCAGCTACAATCCAAACAAAATAATTTATTTTTATCCACAATTGACTAATTCAAAGGGATAATCCGTATTCGTTATATGTTACAAGTACGAGAAATATGAATGAATGGATGAGACTATATATATAGGCTAGCCCATTTTTGAAATAATATCATGAATTCATTTTTCTTTTAAATAATTGATGTTCATTAAGGTTCCCCAGTCCTTAAGAAACTGTCTGAGCCGAGTCCAAAGGAGTGGAGTACAAAGCAGCATACTCTTCAGAGCAAGGATGTTGTGAACGATAATTGAGATACATGACTCCAGTATTATGCCAGTGGTATAAAGCAGCTACAATAAGAACATGCCATATTTGATGGGAAGAGCCAATGTAGTTAACCAAACCGGGCTTCCAACGCTCAGGCAACTTGGAGACGTAAAAGAAAAAGGCAGCAGCTGAAATGGCATACATCCAGAATATCCGAGGAAGAAGGAGCTAAAAGGATTCAAAAGAATTAGAGAAAAGAGATCAGCAATTCAGCATCATCATCATCATCATCATCATCATTTTGGTGGATGTGGATTGCTAAAGAGCATCCATTAATAATAAATGAAGAAGAATAGGAGCATTAAGGATGACATGACGTACGGCTACAGCTGGACTTGACATTCCGCCATGAAGGATGGCCCAGTGAACTGTAGGTACTATTCCATAACATGCCCAACCGCCAAACAGAATGAGTCTATTGGAGAACCCATCCGATGTTCGAAGAAACGTGCATGTCAAGCAAGTCACAAAAATTCCAGCAACCGTGCTCAAATAAAAGTTGAGCCAAAACTGGAAGAAACATAAACAATTATTCATGAACTTGTGAACAAGTCAGTCCATCAACTTGGGAATGATATATGTTATGTTACAAAAAGCGTGAATTAAATATGAAGAAAAAATGAGAAAGTATATTGTGTGGCTTGAAATAATATTGTGGTTCAAAAGTTTCTTACAGGAACGCAGGAGAAGGCAAAATAAATTCCTGAAATATAGATGGCCACAAGGCTGAGGGAGACTCCCAGCAAATCCGCTGTCAGCCACTGCCGATAAGACTTTTCGGAGCAGCAGCAGAAGACGTGGTAGGCAGCGGAAAGAATCATGCATGCCTAGTGTGAGAGCATCAAGATTAAAAATTTAAAGTCATATTTGGCAAAATTACATTCATGTTCAGCGAGATGAGAATAAGAGAGAGAAATGCATCATCATCATCATGAAAGAAAATGTACCTGGAAGCAAATAAGAAGAAGCGAGAAAATGGTTTGATCCCATGGCTGGGTTGTTGGCAGATTTGTAAGACCCAGGATGTCATACACAGTCAAACTGAAAAAGAATCCCCATCCTAGCAAATGACTCCAGATGTTGAGCGTCTCATTAGTCCACCAGAACAAACTTTAGTTTTTCCATGAAACAGGAAACCACGAAATCATGACATGAAAGGAATAAAAAATTTAATATTTTAGATTAAAAAAGCAATCTAGAGCAAGTTGCCCCACGTGCCAAAAAGGCGCAGTCATCTCATCATCATTATCATTATCTTCTGACAAATCAAGGGATGATGATAAACAGACGCAAGTTAGACAGCAAAAATGCATTAGACTCAAGTATTAGGAATTAGGTACCTTTTTTGGTTAATGGGGATAAGCTATTCTCAATACTAAAATATGCATTAGCGGTGATCGTAGTAGCTGAATACAATGAAACCCGTCATTACGTATTGGAAATCAATAAATGTGAGCTTTCAGCCGAGAACGATGCTCCATGAAATATAAATTAGCTCTCAAAATTGAGGAGGTATGTGGGTTCATGAGAATTATGGCTTGGGAAACGAAGAAATCAAGGTTTTTAAACTGTTTTTGTTTAGATATGCGTCTTGGAAAAACATAATGAATAATAACTTTTGCATTCATCTAATCACTAAATCATCGGCCATTAACCGTTAGTGGAGGTTTCTGGAAAACATCAATGAGCTTTTAACTGCTGGCTACGTAGATAAAGATATAAATTACTTGTTTTTGCTTTCGGTTGACAGAGTTGATAGAAAACAGGAAAGAACCAGTATGGATGTTTCATTCAAAAATAAATTAAAATATCTTCGTATTTGATGACTAAACTATAATGATATTAAGCATGTACCCACGAATATAATGTAGTCTGTAGAGCACAATCATTGTAATTTTTTTTGTGTAAGCAAAAGCATTGAGCAAGTGCATTTTCTATTTTGTGTACATTCATAACGATCTATTTGCTTTCGAAACAGCTTAAAGATTGCAATCACAGAAAACGGAGACAACCTTGAATGTCGCATATTTTACTATTTGGTTGGTGTGAGGTTGCGCTAGTTCAAATGAAGCTTTTATCTTCTTCATCACACAGGAACAGGAAACCAAGAAAACGAAATGATATTGCGGAAAGATAGACTGTGTATTGCATACAATTCAGTTATACAGCTTCACAAGTCACGTAGTAGTGAATGCCGTTGTTTCATATAGTCATAGTTTTGTCAAGTACGTTATACTTGAGGCAAATCCGCTGTTCATGTTCTCTATTCTTGCTATTGATAGTTTTCAATTTTAGATAAAAATCCTAAAAATTCTCTTGTACCAAACTAATGGAATAATTTAAATTATCCTACGTATTTCTCAAATATTAAAATCTATCGTATGAGTTATAGTATTTGTTGAAAGTAGGGCTTTACGGTTTTGCACTTAAAAAACAAATCTATAAAAAAGCTCTTATAATTTTCATAATTTTCCAAGTATTTCTGCAATACCCCAATTTAAGATTTAGTAATCCTGAAGTATATTGACCATTTGAAACTAATGATTTTGCTTACTTTTAAAAACGGTAAATTTCTGCTGCTGCTGCTCATCATGCATGCTTTATATATCATTAATGAAGCATAAAAAATAATCCATGTGTGTTTCTTCACGTGCTGCTGATTAGCAGACAAACTTTGATCTTCACCTTTAATCAGTTCATACAAACTACTTATGTGTGACGACAACAAGTCAAAGTCACATAATATCAGTGTCAAGTCCAAACCAAACTAAACAATGAAACCTCACATGGGACGGAATCTATGTATATCAACCTTTGTACTTACCACAGAACACAGAGACTCTTTGAACTTTCAGTTCACACAAGAAAAAATGAACTATCATCAACCTAATTTTATTTTATTTTGGGTACAAAAGTACATGCATAAGTGTCCTCTATGTTTGAATAGGTGATAGGTATAGGTATCCTACTATAATCGCCCCCACTACTAGCCGCATTGCAAAATTAAGATGTATTGCAAAAAAAGGTCTTAATTCTCGCTATACACTATAACTACTAACACTTCATTTAAAAACCCTTTTTCTCTCATTAAATAATAAATTGTCTATGCGCATATGCCACAAAATATGAATGAGATGAGAGATGAGGGATGAATAGTTTTGTAGACTATAATAAATTTTTTAAATGACTTTACAAGTTTGTAGAGATGCGATGGGATAGGATCGGACGTTGTACCATCTAAGAACGTGATGATGATGACGAAGAGAATAAAAGGGTTAAGAAACAACCTTCAACCTTGACTAGTCTGTGGAAGAAAATAATTTGCATGTGCTGCTTGTATATGTATGTATATCCATTTTTTTCTGCTATAAGACCCAAAAAGCCGATCAACGAGCAAAAAATTTTTTATTATATAAAATATTTGTCCTATATCCAAACTGCGCCTACTGATGGTACTTATGCTGATGGTTGACTCTTGCACTGAACCTCTACCTTTTTAAAGCCAATATATATGCTAGGCTAGCGTTATGCTATCTCTGCACCATCACATCGCAGTGTTGCGTCATCATCATCATCACAATAGGTTTTTCTAGTTGAAGGGCTCTTCTGATTAATGAATGTGACCGCGACGACGGTATGCCATATAGCAGTGTAATAGTGGCAGCTCATAAGTACATATAATGCGCAAAGGAATAAACTATAAACGTATGTCAATTTTCATTTCGTTCCTTTTAACTTTGACTACTATAAACTTATGTATTTGTGAGTTGTGAGTCACTACTAGTACTACAAAAAAAAACTTACTGATATTCAAGGTGGCTCTTCAACAAACATACTAAATGCGAAAAAAAAGATCATGTCAAACGAAATCGAAACTAGAATGTTAAGACTTAGAGAATGCCAAAGCCAAATGCAAAAGTAGGCCATTATCATGATCAACAACTTCTTTGTCATATTATGCTGTCACTACTTTTGATGTTTGTGGTATGGTACAAGTGCAAGAACACTTAATGCTACTGCTGTGACACCTTTTTATTCTTGTACAGGTTACACTACTGACCACCTAAAAAATGGGTCAACTGGATAAAGATGAGAAGGAAAAATGTTCATTTGATGACTAAGAATGGACTGCACTGACTGCAGTAAAAAATCCACACAAATTTTTTTTTACTGCAATGTTGTTTACCTAGCTGGTTGGTAATGGCATGAAATTGGTATGCAATTTTTATTGTTCTTTCTAACAACTACGAAAATAGCTTTGCTCACCTTTTGATGCACTCGACTGGTGCAAGATTGTTACGGTAGCCTCCTGTGATATAAGGATTAAAGGTGAGGTAGTGAGGAGCCTCTTTGAAACTGAGTCCATGCGTTGTAGCATTTTGATGATGATGATGACCTTGGGAGCAGCCGTAGTCATTTAGGGCATGTGATGATGATGATGATGATGAAGACAATGTGCACTTACAAGAAGGTTCCTGCTCATCGTTATCATCAACGTCTTTGACTGATCTCCTCTTGGCTTTGCTACTGGTATTATTACTACTCTTTTTGGCGGCTGCACAGCAACACTTGACTAAACCTTCTTTTGAAGAAGAACTCGACAGACAGTTTTGTTGAGGGTGGGCAAGAACTTCATTGCCATCCAATGATGAAATGTCTGTTGTTGACGTTTGGGAATTTGCAAGTCTTGGAGATGTTCTCCTTTGTTTAATTGGGCTCGGTGCTGGGGATTGCGGCGGAGTTTCTTGACTGGAAGATGTTGTTGTTGATGATGATGATGCAGCACTCTTGAATATAAAGGATGTCAAATTGAACCAGCAAAGTTTGCTGGTAGATGCGGGGAAACTGTCATCCATTTTGGAAACCGATGTGAAGTGTAATTATAAAACAAATATTGGAACTGGGGGTTTTCTAGCGAAGTAGCTGTAAAAACTGTCAAAATCAGCTACCTTCTTGCTTGGCCATTCCGTCTACAAGCCCTTGTTGGAACCAATCTGATAAACTGGGGAGAAACGAAAACACAAAAACTAACTTCCGTCCGTACAAAAAAACTGAATGTTTCTGTGAGTCAGAACCAGCCAGCCAATAAGTTTTGAAGTGTTTTATTGGCAGACGATTATGCTACTATGCGGTAGTAGTTATCGTTGTTGGCAATAGTGATGATGCCGAGATGAAAAGTGGCTGTGTTTTGCACGCTACTTCGGCTTCGGCCAGGCTGAAGCCTTCTTGGTTGTGGTTACGTCTGGTGTATGAATGAAACTGAGCTGAGGTAAGACAGATACAACGGGGGAAATGTAGGTTATCTACATAGTAATCAAGTAGGGAGCTAAACATTATCTGTATGTCAATGTGCATGCGCTTTTTTACTATGATCGTGAGAGTTACATATAGACGAGCAAGAGCAAAATGAAACAGAATGCAGAATTCATTATGTATGTATGTATATACATAATATGTAGCATATATGTTACACTATACGTATATTACTTTCATTGCGGCTAGGGAGATGAAATAAAAATTCACTTACCTACTCAACATGCAGCAAGTGAGCGATGGCAATGAGCAGAGTACTTTATTTTGTGCTTTCCGAGCCACTTGCACGGAAGATCTAAATGAGTGCCTTGTTTATGAGAAAACCCAAGAAGACATTAATGAAAAACTGTACTACTTTATACACTGACTTTTTATAAGGCAGGATGAATGTTGGGTTGGGGCTTAAGTAGAAGTGATAGTTCTATAAGTGTTAACAGACATGTGAAAAACATTTTGCATTAAATTCACACGCAGTATGTACATGATGTATGGATGATGCCCGAAGATGACAAGAAGAGAAGATCTAAGAATCGTGTGAGATAGCAGCAGTGGAGTGATGGTCGGCATTTTTGTATCCATTTCTAGATGCCTAAACTCAAAGTAAAAGTTAACGGTGTTTGATAGCAAATGCCAATAACCGCGATGATTGTCAAGCTATGTAGCGCATGCATATCATCACATCACGCACGATGCATTCTAGTGCGTTATGGCTTACCGATTAGCCACTCATATTATTACAACGCTCCATTGTTTTTAAGCTGTCAACGTTAATGCTGGTTTATGTATGAGATTATGATTACTAAACGCTTGCAAGTAAGTATATATAAATGCGTATTAGTCACATCGGCTAGCATCGGCTAGCAAAGCATTCACAAGAATGTCTTTACTAGGATTATTTTATGATTAGTTACCCAACGCATGAGATTTCTATAAATGTTTCTAGTTAGAACTTTGCATTTAATTTGTGCGTTACGCCATAGAACCTACCTTGCTTTGCTAACTTAAATTGAGTGAGGAGAACCTAAGGAATCATCATGATATTTATTATCTTTTTAGTGCTAATATAATAAATTATTATTGGCAGCAATATTTTAGTGATTTTCAAGATCAAGGCCCTTGTCAATAAAATTGATCCGTAAAAATGAGTGCATGACTGCCATTTACAGTTGTCTGCATTTGTGAATGTTCAATTTTGCTTGAGTGAACATTTCTTTTCATGCATTCATTTAGTCAAACAACCTTCATGCTTAAACTATATCATTTACAAGATTGTTAATGAATGTTAATATTCGTAGCTGCGAATTTGCTTTATGCGTGCTTGGTCATTCCACTTGCTCTCGTTGCCAATAAAACATTTATAACAACTGTATTCGTAATAAAAATTAATAATAACTTTATATTACTTTTCTGTACATACATAGATTGATGATACAATTTATTCTTATTATACTTAACCTTCCTTTCGTTATAAAAGAAGTTGTCCAGTATTTATATTAGGATAAATGCAAATGCAAACATTTTCTAATTACTTTTGTTGGACTCTGGATGTTTTTGTCAACAATTGGTGTTTAATGCAGTGTGATGCAAATATGTGTATCATATTTCCAGAAGTCATTCAGGCCCATGTAATTCTCATGTTCTGTTACTGCACCATGTGCACTTGAATGTCTTCTTCTTTATTCGATATACATGTAGGAGTGTCTCAAAATGAACTGATAATTGTGACAACAAAATTGTTGAGTATGAGTATGCTAAGAAACTATATATACTGGCTAATGCTTTTGACCTCAGGTGGACAACAACAACTGGTGTTACTTGATACGCAATAAATTCTTTAGTATGCAAGGCTATAGTGGTCAGCTCCAATTTCTAAAGGGCAGTCGTGGCAGGATATGGCAACTTTGATGCCTAAAAATGTCTGATGCTGTGTGTGTGGTTTGTGATAAAAAGCTTAGAAAACCGTTCTTTTCTTTGGCTTACCAAACAAAGACGTGGCTTCAGTAATGTCCAGTAGTCCAGTCCAAGCACTATCAAAATATCACCAATTAAAGTCAACTCAAGTTAACAACAGTAACCAAATGCAACAAAAGGATATACGCAAGGATATCGTAGATCGGGACAAACTCCCGCACTGTACAGTAGTCAAAACAAATGCGTATGCTGCATGCAACTGCTGCGATACGACTGACTGAAGTGGAATGTTGAGCCACCAAAGATATCCATGGAAGGAGAAAGCAGCAAAGCAAAAAAAAGAGGCACCTCTCTTCAAGTACCTCTCTATCTATTAAGCATGGCTGCAATACAACACAATAGCAATTTTGTGTGCACACTCCTCCCTTTGGCCAAAACTCCAGTTAGACTCATCATCATCATCAACATAAATTCTAGTTTTGCTTTAGCTTCTACGTTCTTCTTTCTCCCTTTTGCATGGTTACAACGGAGGAACCAGTTGGCCTAGATTTTTTCGCGACAGAGAGTAAAGCAAGGGAGAGAAAAAAATTGGCAGTGGCAAAATACCACTTTATCCCTCTATATCCATCCTATCACGGGATGGTTTAAGCATACCAAATACCACCAACATCAACAAAGTCTATATACAAAACTTGGTGCAGTTTTTCAGATGGGAGACGGCAAAAGAAAAGGGACTCTCTCTCTCCCTCTCTTTCTTCCACATAGAGAAAGAGAAAACCAAACCAAGGTCTCATGCAAAAAGAGGAATCGACCGTAAAGACCAAATATTTGAGTTTGTTGCAAAACTAGAATCACAGAAAAGTTAGTATAGGGATTCAGACAAAGATTGTTGGAAAATGTTGGAAATCCAGGCATCAGTAGCAGCAGCAGCAGCAGCATGCTGGATGGGGCATAAAAAGAGGAAGAGAAAATGCAAACATGTAGCAAAAAAAGTGAAAAGAAATAGAGAGGGATATATATAGAGGTACTTTCTTCCGCTCCTGTTTTTTATTCTGCGGGAGACATTAGGAGAAAGGAACTCGAGTGGAATATGATATGGTAGCGAATTCAAGATGAACGTAAAGTAGTATGTAGATGTAGATCTGTTTGCATAAGAGCCGAGTTTTTTTCTTCTTGGGGTGGCTGTGGCTATGCGCCTTGTATGAAAATGAATATATAAATATACTATGTAGGAACGTCTTGTGTAGACTTTATGAAATTTGTTATGATTTCATCAAATCGATTTCTATGCGACTGTGTTAGTCTTTCTAAGCCAAATCTTACAAGGACTCCAACACTTTCCGGACGAAACAGCCAAAAGGAGGAACTACTAGGAATGAAAGTTGTGTGTGTACAACAATGTACATTACATTACAAAGTCAGAAAATGAGGAAGAGGACGGAACGGCTGGAACGAAATCCAGGTTGATGTAGTTTTTTGTTGTTATCACCGTGTCAAGAACAGCCGTCACCGCTCCTGATAAATGACAGAGGGAAACTGGTACTTCACACGTCCTTGAAAAGTTGGTACATGATGATGAGGCGGCAGAGATTATATGCTTTGCTGCTGGTTGGGATTGGGAGTAGTGAGTGAGTGAGTGAGTGAGGTTTTAAGGCTAAACTAATTGTCGAGCTCGTGATCACCATAATGATGTTCTATGGTGCGAGTATGGCATCCTAATTTCGACAATTTCCATAAAGATTAGGAGGACATGGTGCATATTAAAAGAAGGACGGAGGGTGGAACCGGAACATGTAGTTTGGTTTGGTTTTTTTGGCTGGATGCATATGCTTATAAAAATATATATTTTTCCCACCTGATTTTATTCACATCTCTTTGAAAATAGGCACATATTTATTTATTTTAAAAGGGGACTTAAGCTTTGTTGGCATATTCTTTGATGATATTATTTGCAATAACAAGCCTTTGGATCTCTGACGTTCCTTCGTAAATCTCGGTGATTCTTGCATCTCTGTAGAATCTCTCGGCGGGCATATCAGAGACGTAACCCATACCACCTAAAATTTGAATTGCTTGATGAGATGCAAATGTGGCTGTTTCAGAGGCGGCTAGCTTTGCCATTGCAGCTTCCTTTGTGAAGGGCTTTCCAGCATCCTTTAGGACTGCTGCTCTCCATGTTAACAGTCTTGCAGCTTCTATTCTCATGGCCATATCAGCGATTTTGTTTTGAATTGATTGGAGTTTCAAAATGGAGGATCCGAAGGCGATTCGCTTCTCAGCGTATTCCATTGCACAATCGAGGGAAGCTTGAGCAATTCCTAAGAATAAGCGCAACATACATATTACTATTATGTATTTTTAAAAAAAAAAATATCAATATATTTAAACACAAATTCAAATGTAAACTTTCTTGCCTAATGCTTGACCAGCAACCCCAATTCGCCCTTCGTCTAATGTCATCATCGCAATTTTAAATCCTTCTCCTGCCTTCCCAATCAAATTGTCTTTAGAAATTTCACAGTCTTCAAAAATTAGATTGCACGTGGATGAGGCCCGGATTCCAAGCTTGTCCTCCTTCTTTCCTAATGACAGCCCTTTGATAGGTTTTGGAAGTACGAAGGCACTGATCCCCTTATGTTTTAGACCTTTATCTGTGGTCGCAAAAACAACTGTGGCTTCTGACTCATATCCATTTGTTATCCATGACTTGGTCCCGTTCAAAACAAATTTATCTCCACTTGTCTTTGCTGTTGTTGACGCTGCCCCTGCATCGCTTCCATTTCCAGGCTCACTTAAAGCAAAGCACCCAATTTGCTCTCCAGTTGTAAATGGTTTCATATACTTTTCTGCTTGGTCTGGTGTCGCAAATTTCTTTAAAGGTCCAAGGTACAGCGAGTTATGGGCTGACATGATGACTCCAGAGCTGGCACAGCCCCTCGATATTTCTTCCATAGCTATGGCATAAGCTAAATAATCTAATCCAGCACCACCAAGCTCCTCCTTGATTGTAATTGACATTAAGCCTAAATCACCCATTTTCTTTACTTGCTCCTTAGGAAATAAGTGTTCCTTATCTAATTTAGCAGCTATAGGTTTCAGTTCTCCTTCTGCAAAATCCCGACACGTTTTCCTAAGCATTTCATGACTTTCTGGGAGGTCAGGAACTAGAGAGACATTTCGAGTTTGGATGTATTGTGAGGAGAGAGGCAACTCCCGTTTTTGGACGTGTTGAAAACTTCTTAGTAAGGTCCTACTACTCCTTGAAGCTAACTGATGAAAGCTCGTCATTTTGACAATGTGGCAGAGCGTTTTATTCAAAAGTATTTAGTTTCATGCACCCTGGAGAATAAACAAAAATTTATTCAACATTTTTAAACTAGCACTTATTATAAATCATTTAATTTTTTTTATATCGGCTTACTTATCAGTAGAAATACACTATCGATACACGGATGTTTGTGAAATGTAAGCTGGTCCAATAATTAGGGACGGGAGACAAGGTTTTCGACTGAAGAGAAATAAAACACTGGTAATTTTAACTCTGTAGGATAATTTTTTTAATAAAATTGGGAGGCTGTCTCTTCAAATGTCTCTTTATATTTAACATTTAAACATTATCCATAGCAAATGTAGCTCAATACATTTCACTTTGCCAGTATTCCATAAAATGCATGGGTTTTAATAAACTTTATGAAACATAAAAACTTACATTTTCCCCGTTTGAAGGAAATAACTTAAGAAACCTGATAAGATATTATTTCATTTTCCTTTGAATTGACACATATATAATGTAATATGTAATGGAGACGATGGAACGTGTAAGGATAAATGTGGAAAAATAAAATGTTAAATTTCCTCAAAGTTATATCCTATATATAATCATATAATCCACAATTAGTTCTGGCATGTCTCTGTTGCTCTGTTTCTCGGCTTACACATTATAATGTACACACTTCAATGTACAGACAGATATTCACCGAGGAAAAACATCAAGTCCAAAGTCCGGCATGCATTGCGTTAGGTTGTATATCAGCTGAAAACTACTTCAACTCCAATTCCAACCTGGCTTCAATAGCCATCCACATTTTGATGCTTAGACTTAAGAGCTTTTTGTGCAATGGTAGAGAGAGGGTGGATGTGCATGCACTATTGCGGTATGCATAGTTATGCAAACCTGTAAAGCATTAAAGTATATAGTTATGGCATAAAGCAGTACTATTCCTGTAACTCAACCCGTACTACTTCATTGCATACATAAACTTTGAAAAGAAAATGCTAACAAATGAAGGTTTTCAAAATGAAAGTGATGAAAATTTTATTTTACCGATGCCTCGTGAAATATGCCAATACATCGTAGGTTTGAACTGAATATTAATAATTATTTTCAATGTAAAGAATGTGTATGAGTCATTCAGATCTTCATCCTTGTTTATGTGAACCGGTGATACATAATAATATGCATTGTCCAGATGAGGAGAGAGAGACTGCGCATTAATTACAATGAAGGAGTTTATAGGTAAATTTAACTAACTTAATTTAATTTAACTCGTAAATTGATGTTTATTTAAACTGACAAAAACAAGTTCAACCGAAATCCAACCAACAACAAGAAAAAAATGAAAAAATGCAAACATTTTTGTAAGCAAGAAAACAAGTTATGGAAGAGTCATGCAATCAAAGGTAGTAAGCACAGCTATCAACCCGAAACTTCACCATTTAATGTAAGAAACTCATGTCATGTCACTTCACCTATATTATATATAAAACCTTGAAAAATCATTTTGTCCAGTCCACCTTATGAGCGTGTGAAATTTTTGCTCAAAGTCTTTTTGAAAACATACATTATACAGACGAACAAACTGACATTAGAGGTCATAGAAAAAATATACTAAACAAATGACGGCTCTTATCAAACAAAAACGATGCGTTTATTTTATGAATTATCTTTTCATGTTTGTAAGCTTATAGTAGAAATCATCGGTGAGAAAAAGTGGAAACGTGTTCGGAAAGATCCAAAATGACTACATCAGTTTAGTACGACGGTTTACATCTCAAATTGTGCAAGAAATTCTCACCGTATGTACATAATGTATGACAATGATTATGCTTCAAAACTCATCGTCATTTGCGCAGGAGGATTTGATGGCAACTTCCATTAGTTTGTTGCTCTAAGCTGAGATTTCCTTGTTCCAAAAGTACATAAATGAGCTTTCATGTCCCATATTTTCCTCCTGAAAACGAAATACCAAAGTATTCATATGTTGCTAGTTGGTATTTATGGTATACATTGAACCTTTAATAACAATAATTTTCATGTGTTTCATCTTCTCTAACCTGTTGTTCCCACTGATTATATATTATATACCTGTTGACTGATGGCTGTGGCGTGTGAAGCGTTTTTGAAATGTCCAAGTCTATTCATTGTGTTTATGCCTTTTATTTTCCGGAAATTGAAATGACTAGGTGAGGTGAGGCTACTTTTAAATGGATAATGGAAATGACTGATAGAGATGATTTTGATCATGTGTTTACGATAAAAAGTATATCATACGCCAGTCTCACGTGTAATGTAATTTTTTCGTGAGTTTAGAATGTTTGAAATGAGAGTCAGTGTGTCAAGTCAATCAAAATGATGATGATGATATAGGATCATTATTACACTCCAGTCAGTCTCGTTCATGAGCGCATTCCATTCATAAAAGTATAAATTTGATGAATAGACGGATAATATTATTCCAATTTTCACGGTCAATAAAAATTGGCCCAGCTCAAGTTTAAAAAATGCTGTTTGTGACAAAAAAAATTAACAATATAATTGAATAGAATGGTCCATCGATTTTATGTACTTTTAAATGGGTTTAGTAATTACTACTGATCCACCTATTTTTAGCTTTTATAGTAAAGATTAATATTGGCTGGTGTGATGAACTGAAAAAATGCCCCATATTCAACTTTTAGCATTAAACTACACAATTTTTTTGATACATCATTGTTCCAAACATTTTATAGCGGATGAACGGTGAGGTAGACTATATAAAAAATCTACATAATTTCACGTTATTGCTAGTATAACAGCACAGCAGCATCCCATGAAATTCCAATGTTTATGTTCCATACAAAATATAATGATTATTGCAGGAGGAGCGCGGACCATCCATCCATCCTGTTACATTACACATAAGCCTGACGTGATAATTTGGAAATTTGGCAATGATGACTTTTACTACTTTTACATGCATCTGCGCACGTCATCCACATCTTTATATTCCAAAATCAAGTTTTTTTCTTAACCAAAACTTTGTAAAGTTGCAGTGGATAATATGGGCGAAGCTGACTTTAAATGGAAGTGGAAGAATCAACTTTTTAGGGTTATATCATCCGCATAAAAAGAGCATTTCTTATAAACCCCATGGATGATTAAGCTCACAACTCACCGCTCACCTGTCAAGTCAATTCGAGGGTCCAGTAAAAAGACAAATGCAGTCATTTGTATTTGTACTGCACAAACTTTCGGGGGATTACCAGAAAAACCAAACTTCTTCGAAGTAATTTCGACTTACGTAACAAAGTAAAGTGGTTGTTTTCGTTTTGAGATGTTTATGAAACCACCAGAATAGAAGAAGACATGATATGAATTTGTACTAGAAAAACTACTTTGTACTACTTTTTCATATGCTTCTAGTAACTGCCTATATATATGAATGTAACATTCGTGCATAATAATGCGTTTTTCTCGCACATGAATAAAAAAAGTCCAGCAGTGTGTTTTTTTCTGCACAATATTTTTGCACACTTGATTTGGTCAGTGCTAGTGAGGTGTTACTGGTACTAGGGTAATGATAGGATATGGCATCACTTGATTTCATTCTTCATAGTAATCAGCTCAGTCTGCATTTGGACTCTGGACCAACCTGACTCACTACAGAACCTGTACAAGTGAAGTTCACGCATTGTTTGTGAGCGGCTCATGAAGTTTTACATTTTTGCATGGAAGTTTTCATAAAGCTTGAAAATAATAGTTCATTGTTTTTTTTTGTTGTGTATTGAAATCACGGAAAGTGTGGTCAGCAATGAGTGAATTTATACACTCAAAACAGTATTTGTAAATTGGATTCAACTGTAATTTTTAAAAAAAAAAAACACACAAAAATTTCATCATGAATTTCTTCAGCATTTCATGTTTTCACCGCTGGACTGTGATATTAGCATTAATTTCTTTAGGATGTTTTGTTAAGGTAGGTCGAATGAAATTTAAAAAATGTGGCTGAAGCGAGTAACGTAACAGTGTTACATTACACGCTAACGGTTTATTTGGCATATTATTAGGTTTCCGGAGAAAATGCACAAGGTAACTGTGTCACGTTTGGAATGTGTGGAGAGGTTGATGACCAATCTGAAACGACTTGTGTTGCACATCACTCTGCAAAGAAAATACCTGAAGATTACTACGACTCTCTCCTCGCCTTTTGTCCTGAAGTCATAGCAGAGCATGGGAACGTGTTATGTTGCGACGAAGAGCAAATTTTGAACCTCGGAGAAAAAATTGGTTTAGCTTCCACATTTATTGGAAAGTGTCCTTCGTGTTATAGAAATCTGAGAGTTGTGATCTGTAATCTGCTCTGTTCGCCGAATCAGCTTCACTTTCTAAATCTAACGGAAGCGTTGCCGGTTCCTCCTGAGTTGGCAAATGGGGCCAGGGATGATGATGATGATGATCAGGACAAAAAGGAGGAAATTGAAGGAGCCACGACCAAAGCTCCTGTACAAAAGTATTATGTGACCAAAGCCAATCTGTATTTGGACGCTAGATTTGGTGCAGAAACGTATGAAAGCTGTAAAAATGTGGTGGTCGGAGCTTTAGGAGGAAATATAATGGATTTCCTATGCGGAAAATGGAAATCTGCTGGTTGCAATCCTAGACGTTGGTTTGATCACGTGGGAAAGCAAGCTACTGGTGTGCTCTCAATGGAAACAAAGATCTATTTGGTAGAAGAGTCTGATGCTCCAAGTATGGAAAGTATTGGGATGACACCTTTCAAGTATAACACTACGGCTTGCAATGAAGCTGTTCCTGTAAGTGTTTACCCAACAAGTAGTAGTACTCAAACCACTTTAAAAAAAAGCTTTTGATAATATCACCTGCCTGCCTGTTGGGCATGACCATTTTTATTTTATAGGGTGCAGAAGAAGGTGAAGGTGAACCATGCGCTTGTCTAGATTGCGAGGCAAGCTGTCCTGTAGTCCCTCCTCCAGAGTCAAGCAACAAGCAAAGCTTTTTCCAAACAAATGACATGTACTGGATGATGAGTGGTATTGGAATCACAGGAGTCCTTGCCATCCTGATTGCCACTGTTGTTGGCTACTTTTCAAAACGTAAGAGTGGTGGCAGCGATGTTACTATCAGTGCTACCGAAATGCAAACGAAAGGGGATGAGATCAAGGTAAATGGAGAGAAAAACAGTCACAATCATCCTGCTGCTGGAAAGAAAAAGGAAGATTTAGTTACTAAAGCACTTCGGACCTTAGCCACCTGTAAGCTTTCTTAGTTTCAAGCCACTATTGAATTTTAATATACGAGAAAAAAATATTACTCATGCAGATACAAAATGGTGAATGTTTAGTTTCAGCAGCAAATCCATACCGGGTTTTACTGCCTGGCATTCTTGTAATCATTTTCCTCTCGTACGGTCTGACATTTGTCAAAATGCAAACGGATCCCGTGGAACTATGGACTCCTCCAGGATCCAAAGCCAGACAAGAGCGTCAATTTTTTAGTGATACTTTTGGCTCTCTGTATAGAATCGAGCAAGTGATTCTCACTGCAAAAAACGTGGAAGGGGTTACTTACGACAGTCCAGTAGAAGGTCGACTGGAATTTGGTCCAGTATTTAATCAAAAATTCATCCATGCGGTTCATGAACTTGAGAGGAAAATTCATAAAGTTGGTTTCATCATCATCATCCTAAAAGTTCCAAAAAAAATTCTCAACCACATACATACATAAACTTATGCATTTCTCTTTCGCGTACTTTTCACACACAGTTAAAATCACCAAGTGGCTACCAGCTCTCAGACATTTGTCTGAAACCACTAGCTCCAGACAATGATAACTGCTTGATAATGGGCTACCTTGATTGGTGGCAAAATGATTTGAAGAAAATTGAAAAGAATTGGAACAATTCAACCGCAGTGACTCACCCTGATGCTGAAAACTATTTGGATCATTTTCTCTTCTGCTCCTCAAGCCAGTTCTCATCCACATGTTTGGGTCGATATGGCGGTCCTGTGGACCCCAGTATTGTGCTGGGTGGCTACAAGAAATTCGGTTTGTTGGCTTCATGAGAAAAATTTCAATAATTATAGCTTGCACAATTATTAACAAATTCTTTTCCATCAACTAAACACCTCACAAACAACCGCATAATGTTTTTATACGTGGTAAAATTCCAAACAATCAAAATCTAATGCTTTATATACGCTTTGCAGAGGATGGGAAATCGGATTACAAGACTGCCAATGCTGTGCTCGTCACCTTTTTTGTGAAAGACCATTTGAATAAGTCACTCAGTGAGCCGGCAAAGGAATGGGAGAAAGAGTTTGCAAATATGATTAAAGAGTTGACCGAAAAGGATGGAGATGTTAAAAACATGATGAATGTTGCGTATACTACTGCACGAAGTATTGAAGACGAGATTGAAGCTGCGAGCAGGGGAGAATTTAAAACTATAGTTATTTCCTACCTTGTCATGTTCCTCTATATTTCGGTGAATTTGAGGGACAGCTATAATCTAGATAGATTTTTTGTAAGTCTAATTATTAAAAGTTTCAAAATTACTTTGATTTTGGTTTGGGAGAATTGTGAATACTTATCGTATGGAACTCTCTATAGGTGGAAAGTCGAGTTTTGCTTGGAATTACTGGAATCCTTATCGTTCTTGCGTCAGTAACATCTTCCGTTGGCTTATTTGGTTATTATGGGCTTCCCGCAACACTCATTATAATGGAGGTGATACCATTCCTGGTGTTAGCTGTAGGGGTGGATAATATCTTCATAATTGTACAGCATTATCAGAGATCTGAAAGACAAATTGGAGAATCTAGGGCGGAACATGTGGGGCGTGTTGTGGCAGATGTTGCACCTTCCATGGTCCTTAATTCTCTTACGGATTCTGTTTGCTTTTTTCTCGGTAGGAAAAAAATTCCAATTTAGTAATATGGTTTTCTTTTATGTACGATATGCTTAATAGCTAATTGATTTGATCCTATGGATTTTAGGATCATTATCTGGAATGCCCGCTGTGAAAGCCTTATCAATCTATGCTGGAGTAGCTCTCATTTTTAATTTCTTGTTGCAATTCACTGTTTTTATCGCAGTGTTTTCTCTAGATCTTGCTCGCAGTGAGGACGGTCGTTGTGATATTTTCTGCTGGTAAGTTTTTTTTGTGAAATTTATTTCTCACCAACATTAGGTCCTCTACTCCTATTGAATCGGACAATTTATTTGTCTTAATTAGGATTCAGCAAGAAAAAAGTCATCAGAAAACGTTAGGGGGCAAAGGTATGCTTTACGTCTTTTTCAAGAAGGTATGGGCTCCCGTCATCCTCTCTTATCCCATTCGCGTTATGGTCATGTGCGTGTTCTTCCTCTGGACTTGTGTCTCACTTGCGGTGGTCCCTCGTGTGAGTCCTGGATTGGATCCCGATGCTGTCCTTCCAGAAGATTCTCCTGTTACCATTCACTTTAGAGCTTTGTTCAAAAACGCTGAGGTTGGCTTACCTCTCTGGTTTGTAATGAGAGACACAAACTTTGATTATCAGAGTCAACATGGACAAGATTTAATCAGTGGAGGCAGCAATCCGTATTCGCTAATAAGTCAGATTTCACGGGCAAGTAAATATCCAAATATCACGTATGTCGGGAAACAGGCCATGTCGTGGTTGGATGACTATGTTTCTTGGATATCTAATGATAATTGCTGCAGGATGAATTCCACAACACGTGGTTTCTGTCCAAGTTCCATTAAAGAAAACCAAAAGTAAGTACCTGTTGTTGACGACGGATTATAAAAATAAAGCATTTTTTTAGTTGGCGAACATTAATTTAAATGATTGTCGATTTTTTTGTTGGAAATTATAGGAAATGTGTAAAATGTGGAGTGAGACTGGATGGTGGTCACATTACCCCACAAGACTTTGACAAGTTTTTACCCTGGTTTTTGAAAGATAATCCTTCAATGGAATGTCTTAAAGGAGGTCACGCTCTCTATTCCACTGCTGTTAAATATCGTCGTGTGAGCCCAAGCAATCCGAATGATACTCGTCTTCACATTGGTGCTACTTTCTACATGAGCTTTAATACTGTGCTCAAAAACTCTAGAGATTTCACAAATGCTTTGATTGAAGCTAGAGTCATTGCCAAAAATATTACTGATACGCTCAATAGAGGCATGTCAACATCAACCAAACTATCTTAAAATTCGGACTTTGAGATGAATTTAGTGATTATTTTTACAAATATATATGATATTTAATTTATTTCAGAAACAAATTCAACAAATCATGAAGTCTTCCCATATTCCCCCTTATTCATATTTTACGAGCAGTTCACTACGATATGGAGAGACACTCTTGTTTCCTTCTCTATTAGTTTTACCACAGTGCTCGTGATGACTTTCTTTGTACTTGGATGTGATATGTACTCATCTGTGATAATTTTATTAACAATTTTCATGATCGTAACTGACGTTGGTGGCATGATGTACTTTTGGAGCATAACGCTGAATGGAGTGTCCCTCGTCAATTTAGTTGTGGTACGCGTACAAGTCTAATGGTTTTATATATTATGTAAGACTTTTGAGGTCTCTCTCTCAATGGTTTAATGATATGTGTGTGTTAAAATATATTTACAGGCTGTCGGCATCTCCGTCGAGTTTTGTACCCATATCGTTCATGCATTCCAAGTGTCCCATGAGTCCACTCGTGTGGACCGTGCTCGTGACAGTTTGGTTAACATGGGCAGCTCCGTCCTGTCCGGAATCACATTAACAAAGTTTGGAGGGATCGTTGTGCTAGCCTTTGCACGATCTCCAGCTTTCCGCATGTTCTACTTCAAAATGTACCTGGGAATTGTTGTTTTTGGAGCATTACATGGTCTCGTCTTTCTCCCGGTCTTGCTCTCGTTTATTGGCCCAAGTAAAAAGAAGGAAGAATGAAGGAAGAAAAACGTGATTTACAGTCATTACGTAATAAAATGCAAATGTACCTTCTTATTTAAGTATTCCGTTATCATATTAGATATATACTTATTAACTTCTTCTGCTCAACTGTAAAAATAATTTAATCATTCTATTGTTTGATTGTGTTTGTGCTGAGGAGGTTTGCACATTTTGAATGGTTAATTAATTCACAAATGAAAAAAAACAAGTAACAGGAATAAAACCACAAATTACCACGAATATATTACTATCAATTTTTTTTTGTAAAACGGATTTCTTTATTTGCCTGAAAACGCTAATAATAAACTATTCACGGAACTACACGTCTACATCAGTAAGGTGACCTTCTTGATTAGAATTAATGCTGGTTACAACCCATTCACTCGTTGCAACCATTCTTTGCTCATTAATTACTGCGAATGAGGGCTCTAGACGGGTAGGGGCAGGGATTTTTAGCGCTTCTTGTACTACTCGACTTTTTACATCTTTATCCTGATATGGATCCAATAAATGTTATTTATATTAAATCAATGTTCATACAAAATTGTCCAGTAATAATCCCTATTTCACTAACCTCATCATATGGAACCAACAGCTTTTTCTTATAATTTGAAAACTTTAGTTTTGGCCTTTGCGAACATTTAAAATCATCAACATCCTCATACGCCCAAGAGTCTCCTCCTCCCCCATCAAAAATTCCATTGTGGGATTTATCTGTAAATTAAAGTAAATATAAATATTTTCCTCATCCTAAATGAAAATGAAAAAAATGCCATATAAAAAAAATCTCATACATGACAGCGTTTGGATGTTAGGATGGAACAAACTATCACAAAGAATATCTTCATGTTGTACAAATCCCTCTTCAAAACCAGCTAGTTTATCTTTCCCTTGTTCCACATACGGTTGTTCTTTTGTCAAAGACAAGGATATTCCAAAAGTGTTCACCATCTCAACAAACCGTTGTCTCACCACCCTTCTCAGCGGACACATCATATCCGATGGCCACGTGAGGGAGTACATATAAACAAGAAGCGCCTGCATTTCCTCCGGAGTCACCGAGTTGGTCACAATAATCGCTGGGTTATCGCTGACAAGAAACCATTTTCGAAACAACTCACTTTGTGACCTTAGTACATACGAATCTGCTTGGAAAATGTGGGTGGAGCCCACCCAAATCTGTGTATCCTTTCCTAGCCTACTGCAAAGGGAGCGGAAGCCGCGATGAACATGTTGGTGAAATAGCCCCACCGTCATATTCGCCCACTCTTGAGTCTCCTTCTTGCATAACCACTTTCTCTTCAAGATCCTCCTATGAAGATAAGGGATGCAGTTGTCGTAGCTCCAAATCACGCGCTTACTACTACTTCTCGTGAATTTTAAACTGTTCATACTATGTGCGGATTTAGATGTTGACGGTGGTGGTGGTGGTTGTTGAGGGATGGATGATGAAAGCTTATCAAAATCATCATCATCATCTTCCCATTTCCATCTTCGTATCCTCACCTTTTTCCAGATTCGAATAAAAAATGGACTAAACCAATTGACTATTGATAAAAACCATCCAAAAATTCTACGAAGACAGGTTATGAGACCATCACAAAAATACTCCATGTACCAGTCCACATCATCCCCTTGAAAGGTTATGGTTTTTTCGGGGTGAGCTCGAACTGCCTTCTTATACAAAATTAAATCTTGAACTTCCGACTCGATTACGAATTTATTTACACCTCGCGGCGGTCTCCTGTCGTTGATGCTGGCTCCTGGTGTTGTTGTCCAACGTACTCTTTGATATCGTCTCATTATCTTCCATAATCCCAATTTAAAAAAATAATATGAATGAACATGTTTTAATTTTTTTTTCATTAAAAAAATGTCATGTCATGTCTTCTCAAAAACAAGATTCCATTTCAAACAATGAAGAGAGTGAACTTGAAGTAAAAAATGAACTTGTCATGTGTATATATATTACGTTGGAAGAGCTCGTAAACCTCTTCATTACCTTTTGCTCATGGTTGTCGGCAGCGTCTCAAATGAATGGCGTTGCATCAATAATGGCATCATCAGCATCATCAGCATCATCATCATCATGCTCCCAGTCGCTTCGTATTTTTACAAAACATAACTTGCTTTTTATAACAAGTGGATCAACAAATAAACGACAATGTTTTAAAAAGTGAGAGCAACTTTTATCCCTTGTCTTTCTTTTTTCACAGTTGCCAAGCAAGAAGGATGAAATGATATGATGGAGTGCTTGCTGCAATGCTGGGGAGAGCAATGGCAATTGTAAGGCATAAATTTTACTTCCTTGCCCAAATGAATGACCATCATCATAAACTAATCTTATGCACTTGTCTTGTTTTTCTTGTGGTACGTGCGTACGTGATTTTGAGATTGATACTTTTTTCACTTCATAAAAGTCAATAAAAAAGCCCGACGTGTGTGTTGTTGGTGTTATGCGTTGCATTATGATGATGATGGTGATGGTAATAATTTAATGAAGATGGTTAAAAAGCGAGCGGATGGTCAATGCCAATTTTTTTGATCATGTCCGTTGGTCAGTTTTTGGCTATGCATGGTCACGCCTTAATTAATGACTGATAAAATTTAAGCCAAAGCACGTACTTTCTTCTCGAGATGATGAATAATATGGGATGCCAACAACGCCAATAAATTCCCACACGTAATGCTAATTGCGTGTATCATGCACTTCACTTTCGCTTTTAATGTGTTTCTCAATGAGTGAAAATTTGTAGAAGGAAGCAATGACATTTACAAAGTAAGAGAGAGATGTGGATTGACTTATGTAGTTTTATTACAAAATAAGCTTCTTGTATAATAAATACAAAAATATGTTGTACAAAAAGTATTGTACTACGGTATACTATAATATTATTCTATATAGTCTTTGTTAGTTGTAACGTTTCATTTTTAAATTAAACTGGACATGCATGCTAAATAATTATTATTAAATACATTTAAAGACTCCTTGCTCCTGGACTAAAATGAAGATTCCAGTCACCATACCTATGCTTATCTCTGAACACGGTGGATGAGGATGCGAGAGAGGATCTCCTCTCCGCTGCTTTTGGAGGACTGCTTGAGGATTCTACTGGAGTTGCAGCTTCTGTAGTAGTAGTACTGGCAGGAGCTTTGGGTGCTGGTTTTTGAGATGATGATGCAGGTGCATTATTGGTTAATACGCTCACAACAGGTTTTTGACCTGAAATTGGCACCCTCATCTGTGATCCATCTGGTGCAACGAAAAGATGGGAATGGGTTTCCACCAAGTGGGTCTCCTCACCCATGTTTTGTGCACTGTGGGTCATTGGAACTGATGATAGATGAGGGTGCATCATTGGCGGATGTCGTGGACGTGGCGGTGGGTGTCTACCAAATGGACGAAGTCCAAAACGGAATCTTGGACCTGTTGGAGCGAGAAAACTAGGTTTGCTATTTGATGCAGCTATGTCATAACCACCGACCGTTACAGGAACAACCCCGGAAGTGGTAAGCCCAGTTGGGACAAGCCCAGTAGTAACTATAACTCCTCCAGATGGATCCGCAGCTACCCCACCAGCGGCTGCTGAACCTCCTTCTACTACTGCTGGTTGCTGAGCCCATCCTGCTGTTGGCTGTTGAGCCCAACCTGCTGCTGGATTTTGATGGACGTCCACTGGATAATAAAGTTCTGCATGTGGGGAGCCACCCAACGGTCTAATAATACCGGTGCTTGTAAGACCATAAGAAAGGAGCTTAACAAGTAGAAAAACTGCTAGAAGCTTCAAGCTCAAAGTGAACACAGAGCGGTAGAGCATCATGTTTTGCTCCAGAGATAAGGAACGCTCCGAGGAGTCTTGTAAATCTGTATTTTCACTGAAAACTCCATCATGGGGCACTACGGGATCTTCAAGAACTTTAGCACTTCTTCCACTTTCTGCAAAAATAATGAACATGAAAATATATCACACCACACCATGAATACAACTAATTTCATGCTTTTCGCTTTTCTTCTCATTTACCTGCATTTTGCGGAACCGGATTTGCCCAAGATCCTGACACTATCCAAACGATAAGTACACTTGATATGAGGACACGCTTCCAGGCACCCATTTTTCAAGTTGACAAGTTGAGTGCAGTAATATCTATAAAGCAGAGCTCCTGTGTCACCAATTCACAAATCGATAATAATCCTACTCACACACCTTGTAGGTAGCAAACGATCAATATCCTTAAGGAATTCCAACCAGTTACGAGGAGAGTGCCCACTTTGCGTTTGACAAAATATTTGATTCAATCTTTCTGCATCTCTTCTTCTTCTTCAACTTTTCTTTACTCATGCAAATTTTATAACTACATGTAGTTAGTTTCCTTTTGCCAAAGTTTGGCTTGGTTGTTGGGCCTTCTGAAAACCGGCCTATTAGAACCTTTCTTCTCTATTTCTCTCATTCACCCAATTTGAAGCAAGTAGGTATTACGAGTAAAATCTTTATTGGTAGGCACTCGATACATATGTATATACGCAACTCCCAACAATGTTACATGACCATATAACATCTTCTTGACTGACCGAGTTAATTACATTATGATCCACACTACACCAGGCATGGCGAGACACAAAGTGTAACCAGTTAAGCCAACTGGTAAAGAGCAGGATGTATTGTTTATATGTTGACGCTTATCATTTGAACCAACAACATCTTCACTATAAAAATATATAAAATGAAACGTTGTACAGATTACAAATGTTATATTGATGATGATGACAAGGACAAAAATGAAACTACAAACACATCTATATAGTGTTTATTACTCTATACGATCATGTAAATGCTTATAATCCCTATTGTATACATAAAAGCAATCTCAGCATCAAAATTGCGTTTAAACAAGATCAGCATCGGGTATTTTTTTCGAATTCATATAGTAAAGCTTTACCATTATCATTTCATTGAACTGCCTAAGAAAAATTAAACGTTAGAAAAAGGCAGGGCAAGTCCTTGAATCTATATATTTTTCTGCATGTACACACCTGATTATGTTACAAAAGGGACAAAACGGGATTATTACAACATCATGCTCATCTTTGTCAAAAAATCTAGAAGTCAACAATGAAGAAAACAAGCTTTTTGCACCCTACATGTGTGATTCAATACAAGACAAAAAAATGATTAAAAAGTTGAAGAAACTCATTCAACTTCAAATAGGTATATCCTTTTGATCTCTGATGATGATGATGATGGTTACTACAACACATTCAGCATCACCATTAGCATCATCGGGCAATAACTTGTTTATGAAGCGGCTTATTAGTGTAGTAGCTCTTTAGATGAAAACTATCAGTAGTAAAATTGTAAACTATGTAGTATATATGCATATGGTTTGTAGTTTGTGCTAATAGTCGTGTGCTTCTGTGAATACGCACAAAACATATGAGGTGAAGATGAGAAAAATGCAGAGAAGGAGAAATACGAAACAAGCTTCTCAAGTGGTCGTGATCCTCCACATAAGTAAAGTTAAAGCCCATGATAAAAGTATGAAGGCGAAAAGAAAGTATGCACATGTCTGCGTAGTTTTTAAACGGTATGATATATTAAAGCGATATAAAGTGACGGTGACCCAGAGGAATCCTAACCCAACGAACTACATTTTAATAGAAATCGACAAAAAGTCAATTCTGCTCACATTCACAATAATCACTACCAACAATAAATATATAGGTGGATACACTTCAGTCAATAAAATTTAATTCAATCTCTTTATACTAACTCATCTTCTCTCTCTCTCAAATCATACTTGTTTCAAAAAGGTTATTTTCTCGTTCATTCAAAAGTCTCAAAGTCTATTAGTTTGATCTGATGCCATTTTGATTCGAAAAGGATTGATTGTGAGTCCCACACCCAAGAAGAAAAGAAAGATTGCAGAATCATCAAGTTAGGGAAGGGTTGATATGATAAGGACTAACTGACGAAACGAGTTTTTACACAAATTTTATAACTGCTTTTGTGCCTTGACTTTATTATATTATATTATATTGGCGTGGTTTTGGCTTGGCTTGACTCGAAGAAGGGGAGAGGTGGTTGGAGATGATCGGCATTTTTATTTAATTGACAAAGTAAACATTGCAAACCCCTTTTTTGCATGCAAAAAAAATATCTGACAGATTTTCGCGTAATCATGTAATGATTTGCATGCTCACTTTGAACTGTCGTAGTATTTTCACTTTTTGCTCTTTTTATTAGAATCCCTTATCATTTTCTCCATTTGATCCCATTGCTTATTCGTTACGGTGACTAGGTTGTTACACATTCCAGCTGCGAAGCATAACTCACCTCCGTCTAAAAGCACGGATTCTCCAGTCATAAAAGAAGCGTAGTCGCTGAGAATGTAGGTTGCGAGATTAGCGATTTCATGCGGGTCTCCACACCTGCCAACGGGAAGTTTTTCTAGGGCAAGTTGCTTAAACTTACCGGTGGGATCTAGACGACTCCAAGCACCGGAATCTTCTGACCAGATTGGACCTGGGGCGAGACAATTTAAGCGAATGCCGTATCTTCCCCACTCGGAAGCCAAAGATCTCATCATATTTTCCACCCCTGATTTTGCCGATGCACTTGGAACAACGAAGCCTGAACCTCGGTAGCAATATGTTGTTGTGATGGATAGAAAGGAACCACCCTTTTGAGCTGCTATGAGTCTTTTCCCGATATCCATAGTTATGTTGATTGAACCTCCCAACACAATGTCTATAATAGTTTTGAAAGCGTTGGGTGAAAGTCTTTCTGTTGGAGATATAAAGTTCCCTGCTGCGTTATTTATGATGAGGGTTGGAAGACCAAGTTCTTTCTCAATTTTGTCAACGACTGCCTTTACAGCGATGGGGTCTCTAACGTCCCCTGAACAAGCGAGGACTTTGCTTCCAGATTGGCTTTGCAACTCCTCTGCCGTTTTTTCCAAGACATTTTGTCGCCTTCCCATGATTGCTACCGATGCTCCCAATGAGCCTAACATTAGAGCCATTCCTTTTCCTAATCCAGTTCCACCTCCGGTTACCAATGCTGTCCTTCCGGAGAAAGTGTTTTTTGGGAGCATTGGCGTCTTCTTGATTGGAAAGTACTTTGAATGAGGCTTTGAGTCAGACATGTTTTACACTTTTACACTACCACAGAAGTGTAAATAATCTAATGCAGTAGTAATGTATTAATGACTCAGAATCAAAAAGTTTTCGGCGTACAGGTTATAAATTTGTTATTATTATTAATTTTAAAAGCAGTCTTCAATTTTTTGCACTACAAATTTCAATACTATGGGGGTGTGGATCGTCATGGATCTGCTTTAAATTATTTTGTACACTCCACAACATGATTAATTTTTAGGTAAAAATAATTATCCAAAACTGGAAAGGCTCGGGTGTCTTTGAAATGCCAGTTTCGGGAGTGTCAAAATTTACAAGTAGAATGGAGCTAAATTTAGTACCCCAATTCTCTACAGAAAGCGTGGAGAGCTGAGCATGACAAGATGGAAAATCCTAACATAGCAAACTTTTCCAAAGTAAAGACAAAGACTTGTACCCCTCCACAAATACCTCCTCCTGGGAACCATTGCAAAACTAATACTCCATCGGCTGGTCAAAATGGAGGGAAGAGGTCTGAGTCTAAGTCAGTACTGTTGGAAAGCGGTGCAAAAACCATCCAAGAACAGTCTATTCAAGGTGCAGGTCGACAATCCATAGATGTTCGAGGACAATCTGTTCAAGAATTTTCCCCTGTGTCATCATCTGCGGCTGCTGCAGACTGTAAGCGCTACAACTTTCTAAAGTTGTTACAGCCAGGCAATGCAGGCATTAGTCAAAGCAATTGCTGTCCGTATGGGGGCATGCAATTTCCATGTAGCTGGTTCGCATCTCCCAAATACTTTCACATGTGTACTACAAGACGTTGTTGCAAAACCAAATGTGTTTTCCATGATGAGAGAAAGGTGTGTGGATGCGTGGGTTCGAAATGCAATGAGTTGGGACCGCGAGTTTCGTCAAATACTTTGCATGGAGTCAGGTCAGTGAATGATTTGAGGTCATGGAGTGTTTCCTGTGAGGATCAAAGACGCTATTTTCTTGAGCAAATGCTTAAATCTCGAGGTCCTGTTGACGAAGTTCAGTAAGAAAATTATTACACTGCATATTAATTTCTAAATAAGTGTTTTAGAAGCAACTTAACAGTTTTGAATTTGGAAATAGAATTGAGGATGACATTCCCCAGGAAGCAAGTCCCATGCAGGTAAAGTAGTGATGCATATGAATATAGTGGAATATCATTGCAAATAAGAAGAGTTGACGGTAAAAGTATTCTTTGACAATGACAGATACGCTATGAAAATTTGCTGAATAAAAAAGATGATGAGATAGAACGTTTAAAAAAGCAAATACTGGAGTTGCAGCAGAAAAAAACTGAGCCAGTTCCCTCGAGAAAACAGTCTCGTTCAAAGACACCCCCAAGACAAAAATCAGTCGAGTTTGCTGATACTAAATCTGAATATTTGGAAAAGGAAGCCCCGGAGCCTGAACAAGTTTCTTCACTTCCGAGGAAGAAGTCTTCATTGGTAGACACTAAAGCAGTTGCTTCACTTCCGAGGAAGAAGTCTTCATTGGTAGATACTAAAGCAGTTGCTTCACTTCCGAGAAAGAAGTCCTCATTGGTAGACACTAACGCAGTTGCTTTACTTCCGGCAAAGAAGTCCTCTTTGGTAGACACTAAAGCAGTGGCTTCACTTCCGGGAAAGAAGTCCTCATTGGTAGACACTAATGCAGTTGCTTCACTTCCGAGGAAACAATCGTCTGTGTTAATAGAAGAGAACGAGTCTAAAGATTCGGAGAGTGAAACAGTAACGACATCCCCAACAAGAAAGTCCTCGGGCTATAAGTCAATCCCGTCCTCTCCAAAGAAAGTATCAGAAGAAAAACTTGAAGAGAGTAAAGAAGAAGAGCTGTCTGAAGTAATTAACGAAGGGCCGACTGAAGAAAATGACGAAGAGCTGGCTGAAGAGATTAAAGTAGAGCCGACTGAAAAAGTTGAAGAAGAACCGCTTGAAGAGGTTAAGGAAGAGCCTACTGAAGAAGAAGTTCAAGAAGAGCTCGTTACTTCTGAAGCTGAAGAGGAACTGTTTCCGGATGCAAGTGAAACACGACTAGACGAGTCAGCAGAAAAGGAACTGTCCTCCACAGAGCTCGAACCAGAATCTTCAGAGCTACCAGAAGCTTTAGATACCCCAGTAACTCCTCCAGAACAAGAGACAACAAAGACACCAGTAGCAGTAACTCTACCCGAACCAGCAGTTCTTCCTGAGTCAACGCTGTCAAAGACGCCACTTGTTCCACCAGCACAATCTCTTTCTCAACCATTGGTTGCAAAAGAATCAGCACCTCCTCCTCCAACAAAACAAAGTATTATTGACTGTTATATACTTTAAGTTGACCATTTGTGCAAATACCTAACAATTGTATGTAAATATGTAACTATAATTCTAGAATCACTACCCCACTTCACGCCTGTTGCGCCAGGCTTGCTACATGAACCCTCCAGAAAAAAGAAAGACCTTCTCTGCTCATCATGTAAGCCCATGCTTTTAGAATGAGTATTGTGTAACTTTACATGACATAATGATTATAAATGTTTTTAGGTGAGATGCCTAAAACGAATGCATGCCCCTGTCCTCCCGTTGACGACGAGGGTTTTGGTGAGTTTACTCTTACACGTATAAAATGAAACTACTTTACAAAAAGTTCTTTTTTTATAATATCTTGCGTTCTTGAAGATTTACGCTGTGATCTCGGAATTGAATTCCCGATTGAGGATCCATATAACGTGATAGTAAAAATAGATGGAAACAAAATCGTGAAATCACAAGGTGGTCAAGTTCTGGAAGTGCTTGAACCCGAAGAGTTAGTAGCAGAACTTGAATGGCTTCGGGAATCAATGGTGGCAAATGGGGAACGAGTTTATGAACTTGAGGATGCTCTTTATAATGTAATAATAATGTGACCATAATCATGAAACACTATGGACCATGCTTTTTCTTGCTGAAAGCTATCAACTAATTATTTTGAATGTGGTTTTATTGAACAGAGAGGTGAAGTAGGATATGATTACGACCAGTATGGAGCTCAAATAGAACAGCTAAATTCTCAACTTGAAATCATGAAGCAAGAACACGCTTTCCTTGAATCTCGGCTGGTTGAAAAGGAAGCTAATGAGAAGAATTTGCATACAACGCTGGAGACTACTGCTGGCCAACTCAATCAATATCGTGAGGATTCCGAACGAAGCAGAACATTGTTGATGGAAGCTGATGATCGAATTCAGTCATTAGTTGGGAGGATATTGGTATAAAGTACCAAATTTAAAAAAAATTAGCTACTTGATGAAAGGACTTTTGTTATATGCATTTCATTTTAAACAGGAACTGGAAGCCAAAGCTGGTGGTATGCTTTCAGATGATATGGAACCGAGGCATCCTCCAGGTCCTTGTGGACAACTTGCTGTTTACCTCAACAATAGCTTGTTAAATGGGTAATCCCCCCAGTTTCACAGCCTCCACGTGCAAAATCATTAGTTGTGTTGTCTTTTGTCCCCTTTGTGCTCCCCATATTTCTAAATTAAGATGCAATTAAATAAACTTCCCAAATCCAGAAAAGTGCATGTTTTCAGGAAATATTTGTATATTGTTTTTTTATTTGTCTTGCGGAAACTGACACAACGTGACTGATCCAGCGTGGGATATACTTTTCTTAAATGTTATAATCATAAATAGTATTATTTCCGAAGAATAATGGCATTTCATCCTTTCCTTAAATTAATCATTTTCTCATCCTCTCACCAAAGTTTCTATATCTTTCAACTAAAAAATCGTTTCATGAAATCGACTACGTTATATATTATGTTATTTTATATCAATATTATTTATATAAGTATAAGAGCTGTCTCTACAAAACACGACGACAACTTTCCCTTCTCGCCTCTTCTTTTCCCTGAATGCTGATTTTTTTTATATATTGCCTATCCACAGTATCCATAATTATAGTACATAATATAATAATTATTATAGTTTTGTTTGTAGTAAATATTGTAATCACATCGCTCGAATAGTTTTTTTTCTTCTTCATTACTCTTTTTCACGCGTACCTGTTTTCTTTTTATATAGGACAGCCTTTCATAAACATAAGAGGATGCAAGTTTTGTTCGTTAATATTTTTTCATACCGAAAAATTATTCTGCACAAAACATTTTGTTATTTTATTATCAAGTCTTACTCAGTTTTTCCTTGTAATGCATTAACTAAAGAGTTTATATATCATGTTGTACTTGAAATGGCTACTTGTTGCAACCTATCCTGTAGTAGTAGACTTATCCATATTTATTATATTTAACAATAAAATTTGTAATATTAGTGTTTAAATGCTTGATAAATGTAATGATTGATTTGCTTTTCGCTGCTTTTTTAACCGGCTAGAGATTTCATAGCGCTGATTTAAAGCTACTATAGATAGACAGATTCCATTCTATTAAGAGAAAGTAGTAGAACAATATAATGATATTGTTCCATTTGAGAAAAACATAATGTATTTTATAGTTTCTATATATCCTATTATATGTACTTGATCATTCGACTTTTATGCCTTTTGCACCATTTATGCACAAAAAAACTAAAATCGTACCTTAGACTTTAGATCATCATGGCTTTTAAGTAACAAATAGTAATGATTATTATCACCTTTCTCTCACATTCTATTAAACTGAAGTTCACGTATATCCAACTCAAAAAAATCTATCTATCTAATGCGTAAATTATACTGGCCTTTTAAAAACATTGCTAGTTCAAACTATCTTGTCGTGATTTATCACACCTACAGAAACATAATAGAAGCATAAAACAGAGAACGGGATAAAGATATTATAGTCAAAGTCAACAAAGAACATTTTGTTGAGACCATGAGAAGGCATTTTAGGCAACTAGATTGTATAGTTTAAATATGTAGTAGTTAGCAAATGTTGGTTTCAGTTTGCATATCTTCTATATCTCAATTTCATCTCTCCCGGCTAGACATTCATTCCAAAAACATGCATTTTGCCTGCCATAGACTCTTGATTTTTTTTGAATAATTATTATATTGAGTGTTCCTAATTTTTTTTACATCATGCGAGGACTGAGGATAGGATTTTTAGGCCAGATCGATTTAAGAAGGTGCTGGAAAAATAGCACCTGGATGTCAACAAGCGTTTTAAATTTAGATAGCGAGTGCTACATCATATGCTACAAGATGGTTGTTTATTGTGTCCAAGATGACAGTATGTTTTCTTTTATGGGACGAGAAATCGCTGTCTTCTGCTTACTAGACGCGTCCTCATTGGTTTTTTTTTCATGTCCAGACTTTTTTTCAAGTTCCGTTGCAAAACGGCCATTCATTTCCACATCACATTTTTTCATCCTCTTCTTCAATAATCGTGGGATTATCCCTGCCATTCAGATCTGGTGACAGACTATTATTGTTGGCTTCGTTGGTCTGAGCTGTATCGTCTGAAGGCATTGCAGGTGGAGATGGTGAGCTTGGCGTGTCAGGTCTTGGAGACTCTGATCGCAAGATCAGTTCTTTAAGGTCAGGAGCCTTCACGTCCTTCACTTCAGGTCGCATTACCAAGTACTAAACATAATAAAAGTTACATCGTTTATTAACAAAACATTATTCCTCAAATGCATTACAATATTTTCTTCAATATAGTTCATTTTGCATACCTGCAATATATCTGAAAGACTAAGTACTCCCACAACCCTGTCCTGTTCATCCACCACCACCAAACGATGAACTTCAGCCTTCATAATTCTCTCCATTATTACAAACAATGTCTCTTCCAACGTGCATTTGTGGACCCCTTCAAACCATTCGTTTCGATGCTCGTTTGCCTATTAAACAGAAATTTTTTTTTTAAAAATTTCCAGATTTGAATTTTACGTTGTACAATAAGTACAATTGCCGACGGGCTATTATTATTAGCCACTTACTTGTTTCAATGTAATATCTAGGTTATTGTAAGTCTTTTCTGCAGCCAGGTTAATCACATCAAAACGCGCGTAAATATCTAACAGTCTATTCTGCTCATCAACGATTGGAAGCGCAGACACTCTTCGGTCCAAAAACTTTTGGAGAGCTTGAATAATGGAAGTGTCCTCTCGAGCTGTCTCTACATCATCAAAAGTACCTATTCGAACGTCCTCCAGCTTCTGATTCATAAACGCTGGCCTTGGAATCTCATGAATCTGTGGTGAAATCATTCAAAAAATTATGTCAGTTTTTTCTCTCCAAAAAGCAGCACACGTACATATATTCACCAAGAAATCTTTAACATCCACTTACGTAGAGGAAGAGAAATTTTAAAATCCTTTTATGTGTCAATATGTGGAGAACGTTCCCCGTCTGCTGATCAATAATAGGCAGCCTGTGTATCCTATTATTAACCAAACAGCAGATTGCATCATACAGTGAAGCATCAGGGTCAATGAAGATCAAGGGCTGTTTGTCTTGTAAGAATCTTCGACGCCATGTTTCAATCCGATGCTCTTCTAATTCTGACATCCGTCCAGCTGAATCATGATACATGGCATGAAGCACACGGATAAAATCAGTGATAGTCAACATGCCCACAAACTGTCGGACTGAGCTATCCCATAATGGTGCTGCACGTACGCCTAGTAAAAATTAACAAGAAGGATTTTTGAAACACTGCCATCACTCCTTCGTTATCTTACATATTAACGAGAATAAAGCTTTTCATGAGGTATACTTACCATTATACACAAGGGCGAAAAATGCTTTCTTCACGAGTAACTGTGTGTCAAAAACGACTAACTTGGCTGATGTGGGAATCAGGTCATAGCACTTGTGGAATTTAAAAAACTTTGCTAAAATCTCCGTTTGGTCTTCCTCTGAAAAGGACAAACATAACATAAATTAGACTGAGAATCAAAACTATTTTTATTATTATTATTATTATCATCAAGTTACTATTTACTCTGCTACAATGAACAGTATACTTAAAAATAATTAATATATAATTTAAGCATGCCCCAAAGAAGTTTGTTAATCTCATGAAGTTCGATGCTATCCTCAAAATCCCGAATTTGGCCCAAGTTATATACACTGGAATCGCCTATAGCCACACTATAATGAGTTGAGTAGAATGCTAGGTGGATCATGTCTCATACTATTTTTCCTATTCTTCCACCTTCCGTCACACTGTCAACATTGAACTTTTTTTTCTAGTACAGTTTCTCAACTGTGTTCCGATAATAAACTCATTAAGAGTTCTAAATTCTAATCACTTCTATTTTTAGCTCACTATTATATTCACCACTTTCATAAAAATAACGAAGTAGTACTATAAAATTTGACTTAAGCCGTGCACCTGAACATTTAACAAAACCTCTTGCTGCCGCAGTACCAGCACAACTTGTTAGAGCATGTCCAGGTAATCACCGTCCTTCACCTGTCTCTGTCTGCAAAACCGCAAACATGCACTTTCTGTCTGAAAGAACTCTTCATTCACGTGTGGAAAAACTACCACTGCTAATACTGCAACTGCATAATCCAACTAGCAATAATAATTATGAATGCTACCAACTCAACACAACACTACAATTAACCGGTTTTAGTGCGTTCTTTTGTGTTTCTGGACTTGCTTCTTTTTTGCTCTTGCTCTCGTTCACCTGGCCATATCCACACACACATGAATACTGAACATGGAATGCGATTAATGAAATCAAAAGAGGACATGAACAACAAGGTGAGCCAAAGAGAGCAGAGAAAGATGAGAAGGATCAACTGAAATGTTTTCATTGCACATTGTACTGTGATGGAAGATGATAAACTTTATGTATTCATTCGAAGAACCAGTAGTGTGCCTACTGCCTAGGAATCTAAAAGTACTAGGAGCAGAGCGCTATATACATAATATGTAAAATAAACATTTCTACGATAATATGCTTATTGTGTGCCGAGCGTAAAACGAAGCGAGAGGGCTGGACACGCAGACGCCATAATATTATCATTCCTCATGGTTATACTCCACGTATGTTTCTAAACGCCAGCTAACATTCTTTCGACAAGAAATGTTTTCTCTTCATATTATTACTTCGTTTCAAGCATATGTTTATATACAAGCACATGCTTTATATAAGACACTCATGTACACACATCATATTATATATATTATGTACCTAAGTAGCTAGTAAAAAAAAGCTGTGTTTTTTATTGCTTGGGCCAGTTGGCGTTGGCTTTCGCTACGCTTTTATGGAGCAGACTCCATGCGCTTCTCTCAACGAAGATGTTTACATTTACATCTTACACACATTCCTATTTTGCATGGCTATATGCCTATAACATTTGGATATGGATGAGCAGAGATAGTGGATTTATATGCATGCTACTATGCAAAAAAAACCGAGACCAAACCTAAGCCTAAAATGTTTCTTCTCCTTCTTCAGGAGCCGCGCAGCAGCTTCGTGTGTAACGTGTAAAAAGGTAAGAAATATCAGCAGCATGGATAGTCAACAGGATTTTTGGGATATGAAGCGGAACAGTAATTTACTAGGAAGGCGAGATCTCATGTTGTGTTGACTCTTCTTTTTTCCGAGATCATGTGTACACATGCGAGAACTCTCTGCGGTGGTTCAATACTTATGCCAAACTATATGGCAAATAAAAAGGTTGAGATGTTTACTGAAATATGGTGCCACTACTGACACAGGTATAATAGGATTCACAAAACACTCGTTTGTACTACAGTCTTCGTTTTCTTCTTCTTCACCTCATCATATTCATCGCCATCATCATCATTATCATCAGCTCAACCTAAAAGACCTTATAATAGCTATAATATATGCTTAACGGCAATATAAAACTTACAACTACCCAGTTTTCTGAGAACTCTCTTGACAAGCTTCATAAAGGAAGAGGAAGGAAAACAAGTTCGTGCTCTGCCAATATGATCGTCATCAAATGGGAAAAAGTATTAAAAAAAACAGCTCAACGTTTTCTTCTCTTTTGTGCGCCTTACTCAACATAACAAAAACAACCTTTCTTTTCCCTTTTCAATGTGTTTCCTTTGCCCTTTTAAGCTGCTTTCATGGAATAAATTTGTACTTTATTTCGAGCACCAACAGACTCGACTCTAAAAACCAGGCACGCTCAACAAAAGCAAAATGAAGAATGCCACGATTGCCACGCGATCGTTATGCTTGAGAAGATGAGCTGCATTTTTTCTCTTCAGTCAACGAAAAAAATAAGATGCATATTTTATTTGCATACGAAGCATAATAAAAACATTCTTTTCCCAATCCAATATCAGTCAGAACATTTTGGAAAGTGAGACAAAATACCAACCACGCCTGTCAGTCAAACAAGAAGAAAATTCAAGTACTACATATATATTTGCTTTCGATCTTAAAATATCATCAAAAACTTTTATGTGGAAAAAAGAAATGTTGCATTTGCTCTGCAAAACGACGACAGATAATCTTGTACAAACTACAATTTAGGCACATTTATTTACATTTGACATTATGCACTATCTCAGAAACACGGCCCATTTAAATAAACAAAATTTCATGCTTTATGTGCAAAACTAAAAATAAAAAGCGAATTTTTATGATCCAAGCCAATACGGTTGGCTTTCCGGAACGTTTGAATCTGTTTTGCAGTGGATGCTTTATCACTACCAACTCCCACCCTACAAAATCTATTTTCTCTGCAGCAAGAGCAAGAGTCAGGAAAAGTAGAGCACATTACAAGGAAGGGGAATGGCTAATTTAAATTAATTAATGCATATGATGATGGCACAGCCAAAAGATTTCAAATTCCATTGTGCATGTACGTGCAATCGGACTACTGCATGAATATATACTAGTTTTTGAGGTTGCAAAGAAAAGTTTCCTTCATGTTTAAAGCAGCTCAGGGATCGTTAGTTGTTAGTTCACCGCACCGGCACCGTCGTAGCAGAAAATGTATTGGCGAAAACAACTCGCGTTCGCGAATAATGGATAGAGGAAAGAGCTGGCAACACGACTTCTTAATAATAACATTATGCACTTACATTATATTCATTCATATCTATGCATCCTTTTGCAAAGCTTACTTTGTCAGAACGCTCATTTATGAGCTTTAGATGCCGCTTATATATACAACCTTCTTGACGTGTTTGAATGTGAATGAAGAATAATAAGTATTATTGTCTCGAAACTTGAATATAAATATTTGGGCTATATGATGAAACACTCAATCTATTTTTTATGCTAAGAAGCTCAAACAAAAGTACTTAAAAGATCTTAGTGGCTATATTAAAAGAGTTTTAAGTAAGTAATTTATCTTGAGCTTACCGCTTAGTGTTAGGATCCTTTCCAAAAATGGATCCGCCACTGGAAGCTAAAAAAGAATCACACATCATATCATCAATTAGAACATAAATATTCATTTGAGGCTACGTAATCTTTAAAAGTTGAAGTAGATATATAAACGTCAGCTTACTCCACGGGAATCTCTAAAGAGAATGGCCGCATGTGCTGGATCTAGTGCGACGTCAGCAGGTCTGTGACCATGAAGAGATCCTCTTCGACCTATAAATATATGTGCAATGTTTTTTAAGCATATTTCATAATGGCTTATGACAATAAGCGACTTATATGCCTCACATCAGGGTATAGTAAAACAGCAACTGACATGGGAAAAACAAAACTCGAAATTTAATTTCTGACTGATTTGATTAGATAGCACTTTGGCTGAAACCTTAATAATGGAGGAAGTACTAAAATTACAAAGTAATAGGACAAAACAGTTCCATCCTTTTAAATTAATTTTCCTGCTTCTTGCTCATTCCATTAAGACTCATTTCATTTACATCAAACTATAAAATTACGGGAAACTTAGATTGAATGGAAAATGGAATGCTTTCTACTACTGAAGACGAAAGAGAGTGGAGGAAAATTTACCAAAATTGAACACGCCCAATTCTTGTAGGATGGACTCATAGATTGTGTACGCTTTTGGAGAATCATTCTGCTTGGTTTCCTCCTTGATCTTTTGCTTTGCTTCACCACGAATCCATTCGTGATTCTCAGAGAACCGTCTTCGACGAAGTTCTCTTCGTGCAGACGCAAAATCCAAGGACTGGCTTCGTACTCTCTTTGGATAGTCATCATAATATGCGTAATAGGGTTTGTATGAGCCGTGACAATCAAAATCATCATCTTTCTTGTCCACGACATCAACTCCCTCCTCCTCATCTGATCCAGATTCACTGCCGGAACCTGAGCAAGAACAACTCTGACAGTCTGAAGCTGAATGTGAGTTGGTTACGTCAGTCAATGTTGACGCCCTTGATTCACTCCCTTTTCTTGGTGATGTTAATGGACTGGGAGTATCATCTCGCCCAGTGTTTTTGAATTCCGCTGACATTTTGAATTGTATTTGTGTGTCATTAGTTTCTCTGTCCCCATTCTCATTAGGAGAAACAACACTTTTACTGCCTTTGAATGGTTTTCCATTTTTACCATCTTGTTCGTCCTCCCCAGCTACTTCAACAGCGTTACTACTACTGGAATTTTGTTTGTCTTTTTTATTTTTGAGATGATGGGCTGGACTGGTCCATTTCATAAGCTGTCGAAAAATGCCCCGTTTCTTTCCATCCTCACTTTTATCACTGGAACCGCTATCTCGTCTGTCACGGGGAGAGGAGTCTTTGTCCTTATCCCCAACATTTGGAACTCCAGCGGCAATATTTGCTCGCATTAAATAAACGTCTTTTACACCACGATCTCGGCCAGCAGTTGTTGCTGTGCTTTCCTCACTGTCTCTTCTTCCCCTGGAATAACTGCTTCCACCACTATCCCTCCGATCACGACTTGCGCAGCTACTACTCCCACTATCCCTCCTGTCAGAAGAACTGCCTCCACTATCTCGTCGAAATGGTGAGTAGCTTCCAATCAGGTTGAAGGAAACAGGCGATACTGAGCCTGAACCTTTCCCGGTGGGCGACACTACAGATTTGTGTGGCATTGTGCTTATACGACTTGAATGTGCTCCTTTTTCCGTAATATTTTCACCAAGTGTGCGATGATGATGCTGTTGATGACGATGTTTAACATAAGACGTAGGAGGCTGACGATCCTTCAGTTGAGGGTTCATTTATTTACGAAAAGTAATAAAGTCATACACCAAAATCTTGCTTGATTTATGACACTTGTCACTCCAAAAAGTACAACCAGTCTCAAAATTTTCTATTCACACACTTTAGGTTCTTTAAGTTAACAGCATACCTTCCTATATGTAGTAGATAGATGTACACATTCAACTTATCTTTAGTCTTTGGAATTTGCAAATCCTTCTTACCAACTTTTTTTTTGATCTTATATATATTATCTCAAGTCACAAGTTGTACTCTGCGTAGTTTCATTTCTTTACAAAACCAAGATTGAGAAGTTTTGAGCTGGAATTCTATGAGGATATAAGTACACTACTGAAAATTTGTTTTTGCTACAATTCTTAAGTCTATTACAAGTTTATTATATTTTTGTTTTGTACAAAAAATATTCCTTCAGTCGCTTCCAAATCGTAAAAACCAATAACTTTCACTAGATTTTTCTTGGAACGAAAGAACTTGCTTTTATTTGCATTGGAAAATACTAAATGTCATTCTGTCTCTCTTAATAATCTTCTGTTCTATCTAATAAACTATTTGTTATACTATATATACTTTTTACTTGGCAGACAAGGAACTTGAACTATGTACTCTCCCTTTTAAATTTAATACTATGAAGAATTATCTTTATTGAAATATAGTATACGTGAGAATATATATATTTTTATGTACTTTGAGAACTACTGCAAACTTTATTCTTTGAACTGTGCACGCGAAGGACGAAAAAAATGTCACTTAATTATCAATGAAAGAGGAGAGGAAATGATGCCCTTCTCAATCATTATTTAGTTAGTCCCAAAAACTGAGGTCCCAAAGACTCAAAGGTGATATATTATAGTGTTTTGCTTAATATCACTGTGTTGTAAACCACTGTTCATAATGCATACGTCACAAGTCTATGGTCGATATGCATTATATAGCCAAGTCAGGCGGAAGACAACCGTCGTTATAAATAGAGCACAGGTCGGTTTTGACGCTGCTGGGTGTTCCGTATTATTTGTATGTGAAAGGTGACAGGTAACTGCTACCTTCGTCAAGAAATCATAAAACGTAAAACTAGCGTGAGTAGTTCGGCAATAATACTTGAGATAGATTCTCAGAAGTCACCTCATAACTTCATCGAAATAATTCAATTGAATTGGAAAAGTCATAAACAATTTATGCTATGATGGACACAAAAATTCGCACTGGATGTTACATAGACAGACACATAAACAGCACTCAACCTTCAACCTGCAAAACAGAGTGAAAAATGATAGATTTTGTATATATATTGAGTGTAATAGATTACGGGCACATGATGACACTGGGACATGAATATACAATTATTGTGTCATGTCACTCATTCGATGTGAATCTCTTTGAAACTACTGCATACATATTTAAAGGTCTTCAAAGCAGACAAGTTGGATGTGGGTAATCCTCCAGAGCAACGTTTCAACAACGTGTATGCAAGCGCAATCGAATGCTTATATTTCTAAGCTACTGGGCAAATGAGCGAAAATAACTGATATCACCTTCAGCCAACGTAATGGCCGAGAAAAAACAAACTCGTGTATGACAAAATCAATAATTAATTTCAGATAATATGATATCTCACAGATATACACATGCTACTGCAAAAACACAGATATCTACAATCTACAAACAAACAAATTCCATTACAAGTACAGTCCACTATGTACGTAATAAGGATTACGTACGTACGTGCTTTCTTCCCCCCAAGAGCAAAACTACCTAAGCCTTTCATTTACAGGGGAGAAAGGGTATTGTGGATGAAGGCTTTCAAAGTTTTGTGTTGATGTTGATAATAAGATGTTAACCCAACATAATACAAAAATCGATCATTTGGAAATCCTTTTTCGCAAAAAAATTTAGGATTGTAGTGTGAAGGAGAGTGGGATTGAGGTGCCATACAAAAGCTAACTAAACTTCCACATCGGCACACTGACAACAACATCAAGACAAGGATACATGAAGTCAAAGCCGACTGGACTGGAAATGAGAAAAACAAACTTTTTCAACCATCACATTTCACATATAGTAGTAACTTTCAGCACAACTACGTTTTTGCAATGTAATTATTGTAGCAAACTTATTGTGATAAAAAATCCTGTTTCTAGTCCTTCTTTCACATAATACCCCGGGCCCGGCTTCAATCCTATATACTATTTATGAATGTAATCATGTAGTCAGCCCAGCGTAGTCAACAGATGGGCAAAACATTCGCAATAATCAAAATAACATTGGATATGTGATGCTGAATTGCTGATTATTCGTATGCTGACGGTGATATGAGCAGAAGTCTATCTACATAATTTTCATCTTGCCGTTGTGTTTGGAAACGTGACTGAGCCCAAGATAAATGGCATGATGATGATGATGATGATGATGAGCGAGCGACATGGATAGATAGGTACGTTTACGTACAATGAGAAGCATGTGAATGTAAATGTGTGGTCGCATTTCGTTTCGACTTTCGTGGTTCAATGAAAATAGCAATATGCCAAAATACCCACACCACCACAACAACACTCCTGTGTCTGAAAGACACATAACATGACATGCAACACGAGAGATGAATGAGTAAAGTGAGGAGAAGGCAAGGAGAAAATGCAGATCAAACTTTGAATACAGACAAGACAAGCCTTAAATGTCTGCCTAACAGAAAGAAGGGGAGATGATTGAGTTTAGCTTATATACCAGGAATATAAAATGCTACTCACACGGCTACTCCAAAAGAACCAGTAACTATACTGTTACAACACAACCTAGCTGACTTTGTAAATTATTTTCAAGGTCTTTACTTCTATCAAAACAACAATCCGCCTTGTCCAAAATCCATGAGTATACTATGCCTCACATCACAATCCTACTCTTTAATCAGTTTCTCTCTTTTTGCATGCACATGAAACTCTCTGTGGAAAAAAATTGGGGCTACTAAGCTTAAGCCGGTTATGGCTACGGCTACAGTGTTGTAATTTAATGCGTTTTGCCATGTGAATTAGGAAAGAAGAGTAGTGAGATTACTTGTAAAGCCTAGGTTTTAAAAGGAATGCTCCAGCTTGTTAACTTTAACAAAACCACATCATACTCAAGTTCTATGCTGAAGAAAACCACAAAACCTATAGTGCACACACATGATGATGGAAATATGAGGGACGTTGTGAAACTCTCAAACTGTTGTAGATAAGCTTTTAATGCAACCTTCACTAAATTCCAGATTCCCCAAAATTATTTACGGGGGTCTCATTACTAACTTTTTACTACGTGGTTCTTTGCAGATCCTTTTTTATGGAAATAAAAAAAACAGCTCAAGTTTACCTTTCATAAAAGTATGACTCAGCATCTTAAAATCACATGCTATGAAACTGGAACAGGAATACATAGCATTTTAAGTTTCCCTTTGATTGGACATTGACTATTTTGGTGTATCGTAATCGCATGCTAATATCTATTTTAAATGACCAAAGTTGATGGTGGGAATAACGAGAGAACTTTTTTTTCATTGCTTGCTAACAAATAACTATGGGACTTGAGATAAACTGCGTTTAACTACTAACTAGGCTGAAGTATTGTTCATTCTATTAGGTTTTGTAAATAAATGCAAAAGTTTACAATCGAGAATGGAACCAGATAATTTATTTGCTTATCTATCTATAGATAAATAACCTTTCATTTTAGAAGGAATGACATGCACTTGTCTGTATTTTCATAAATAAATAAGTTTTAGCTAGTTAGATTATGTACTTTTAAAAAGATAAGCAAGCACTAAAACTGATAATTCCGACTGCGACTTCCCAAAGTCAATGTAAGACAACACCACCATCCTAAATAATTCCAGCCCATAAATTTTGTTTTGCAATACACTTCTTCCAGTTCCAGCGATAAACGTAAATTGGAGAACCCTAATTAATTTTAGCCCTAATTTGCCTCTTCAGCAAAAACAATATTTTATAGCTTTTTTTCTTCAAAACAAAGCGAGCACTACGCTTCTACGCTCACCGCTTATGTGCGAAAATGCCCTGCAATGAATAATGGAATGAGATAGTCAAGAGGATGAATTCGCTGGAGACCCAAATGCAAAATGTAAAAGTTCGAATCGAACCTTCGTTTCACCCACTTATTAAGGTGAGTGGTGGAAAGTTTCCTAAATTATGCAGATAATAATGATAACCAGCAAAATGCTGGGCTATTGACCAATAATACATCAATGATTGAGTGAGCTATCCTAACTTTGCCCCTTTTCACCCAGGGCCTTGAAACGGATGAAGCTGCCCAAAAACAACTGATAAAACTTTCATGCACAAAACACTTAACATGGGTGTATTATTAAACAAGCTAAGTCTTACCAGCAATCCTGTCCCTATTCTGCTAAAATATTCCAGCCAATCATTTTCCCAAGCAGCACTCGAAATATCAATGGAGCTTTGCACGAGGTAAACAGAATCGTCACACTCAATAATACGCTGCGCTGCCTATCTTAATCTTAACTAAACAAACAATTGTAGGCTTTTGCTTGCCCTATTCCAGCAGCTACTCAATCGGGTGTGTGCGTTCTTCTCTGTCTTATGCGTGAATAATACTGAGCCGGGCTCAGAAACACAGTTTTACTAGTTATGGACGCATGCATGATTGACACTTTTGACTTTTATGCTGTTTTTATGTGACTGTAAACGAATTAAGCTTCCTCTACCTTAGGTACCTATCTGTACACCTTAATATATACAAAACCAATTTTATGTATATATATATTATATGTACGTTTCGGTTTCAGCATTCAAAAACTGACATGTATGGATCATTTGCATTTAATCAATTTTATTGCAAACCTGATTACCCCAAAAAGCTTCATTATGCATATACTTTATGCTAATTTTGCCTTGTGGTTGGAAGCAATATCTCCACACATTGAACAAAAAATGGTTGCAATTTGCAAGTTATCGAATAAATTATTAGCTAGAGCTAGACTATTAGGCAAATATTTGATTACTTTGTTTTAGATTAACAAGCAGGTGACAGAAATGGTTATAATTTTTTTTTCAAAGAGAAGTCATCGAATGAGTTAACTACGTAGAAGACACATACATACATACACAAGAGTACAAGGAAATATACATAAATTATGCATTTGTTCCATCGGATGTACTTTTGATAATTTTTTTTTACATATACCGAACTATACGAAACGATCATTTAATTACTTTGCATATATATTATAGGCTTACTTTCATTGAGGAAATTTGATAGCCGTGTGCTGTAAAACCGTTCTAGTATTTGCGATTGGTAAAATGTAAATAAAATGCTTGGTTTGTAGTGCCTTCAGTAAGTAATTCAATAATAAAAAGCACTTTCACTTATACTGGTAAAAAGTGGATAGTAGTAGCAGTACGTAACAGAATTTTTTTTTGCTTTTATTTTCTTCGCTTCATGATGATGTTAAAATTGAGTTCAATATTCAACCATGCTACTCTGCAGTAATAGTAACCAAGTTAAATAGAATCCATACCATCAAAATCATAATCATGTGAGCTGGACTTGTTTTTGCGGTTTGAGAATGGTTTTGTAGTTCACTCAAATGAATAACATACAGATAATCCAATTTAGTGGCACTTATAGCACGAGAGCGTAAGTTTACTACTACAACCGTGTTTGTGTATCGCCGTTACGTTTCACAATAACGAAGTACAAACTCGTACTCACACGTACAAAACTTAACGTGTCAATAAAATTGTTTATTTCCTATTTCAAAGCAAACAAGAGAGGCGAGCAAGGCCAGTCACGTATTCTCCTAGTAAAGAGTCTTACGTGGTGGGCAAATTGCCCACTGACACTAAAGATCGAAGCTTGAGCTTGAAGCGAATATGGTAATGCATCTCGTAACAAAGTGGTCTATCAACGTGAAAACGAATGGCACCTAAAGTCTCTGAAAATCCTGAAGTATTCTCCGTGGTGAAAGCGTCACAAGGGATGTAGCCCGTATTTAAATTGTTCTTCAGTTTGAAGAAGAAAAATATTTGCCAACAACTAAATTCCTAAATAACGAGCCACGAGGACAATAACAATTTACAATGGATTTAATTCAACTACTAAATTCTAGCAGCTACTGGATCAATATTATTATTAGTTCCTCACTTTTTATTACATAACATAACAATAAGAAGGAATACAATTTAATACACCAAAGAAAATTTAATGTCACGATTTGAATGACAATGCAATGACAACTGGGAGTAAACACTTGTGCTTAATTTTACAATACTGTTATACAATCAGCAGAGACGCTGATAGGCGTAAGTAGTCGTAAATCTGATTGTTATTACAGGAAATAGCTTGCTTCTGATAATAATGACTGAGACTGAGCTCTGATATAGGATAGGTGTTGACACTTTCAATCCACCGTACAAACTAGACAATAACAACCAACCACCACAGAACAACTATGAGCTATGTGCACATCGGTTGATGATGAAGAAGTATAGTGAAAACTGTAAGCAAAGATGGAATACAAGGCTCTCACTTCTCTCCTTCACTGTCCTTTCTCCATCCAAAGCAATCGACCAAGGAGAAGGTAAGTAAGCAAAGTGAGACAGAGAAATGTAAACTCGCTCTCAAGTTTCGTATGGTTGATATATGGTGGTAGTAGGGCAGTAGTGCGGTACGTATGTGTTTAAAAACAAGTTGTGTTATACTTAGCAAGCATCTAGGTACTGAAGACCTCTACGTAGAAAAGAACTGAACAACGCAAGTCACTCAGTCACTTCTTGGGTAAGCAAAGCATGTGGATATCAAATACGCTTTACCCTCAGCTCAGCGTTTTCCCAGAGACTGACACTACAGAGAAAAAAGGAGCAGCAATAAGAGTATGGTGTGGTGGCTGGCATAGATATCTATCTTTCAATGCACACATAAGTAGTGTGGAATGGAGGTGCTGCTGGTTGGTGGTCATTACGGGTTCCATACGGACCTTTTAGCTATCGTTTCCACTTACTTTATTGTAATTACATCATTCCATCATCAAAAGCAATGAAATAGGGGCGAAAAGCCCTTGAACAAGGTCAATCAAGCAATGCTAGCAAAAAAAGACGGAAAAGATCGACAAAGGAAGCAACACGACACGACATTCTTCCTCTTGTTCCGATGAAAAATGGTGGCTATAACGAGAAAAATATGTGTGTTTACTTAAAATGTATTTCACAAGAATAGATAAGAAAAATACGACTTCATAATCTTATGTTTCTATATTGTAAAGTGGCCGAATGAAAAAAAAAAGGTTCTTGTTTTTCTTCCTTTCGATTCCACTGAAACGCTTCTGTGAAACTGACAGAAATTGCAAAAATGTAGATCAATATTTAGCATGGAGAGTCGACACATGGACGAGGTAGTAGTTAGTATCAGATATAGGTGCGTTGGCGTGCTGTGCACGGTCCTGGTCTTGTTCACGGGCAACAGAGAGCAAAACCTAACGTCGTAGTTTCCTAAAACCCATACTCACACCATGCCACACCACCATACATTGATCTGACACACAGCGTTTAGTATAAACTGCAGCGTATAGTTTTAATCATGTACATACATGTGTACTACAGTATCAGTCATCAGTTCGCTTCACCCCTTTTTATTCTCTTATGAAAAAACACTTTTCCTCTTCTCTTACTACATTTTGTTTGCCAAAACATGCTACATTTTATTTTTCAATACTCGCACACACACGTACATTGCCTTCGCTCATTTTTGCACATGGTTCTTTCTAAAACATGGTCAAGGTTGCGCTTGCCTTGCTTTTTGTTGAAGAGCTACTTAGATAGAACATCCTAAATGGCTTTACGGACATTGTATTGACATATAAACTGATTCTGAAAATAGGATTTTACAATCGCAGTTTTTTAAGTGACTCAACTTATATTATATAACAATTTCCTCTACTGAAAACTTTTTTCGTTATTGTTGTTGCAAAATTGACTGTCTCACGATGATGGATGATGGAAGGATGATTTAGTTCAATAAAAATCCAATACAACGCAGTAGGATTCCAGATTATATACATACGACAAATCGTATAGTATAATATGGAACAAATCTATCTGTCAGTATGCCGTATAATATGTTTTGGTAGAATTTAATTTATATGCAATAAGATATTTTGCCCCAGTGATCTCACTTGATCCCCTTGAGAGCTGTATAGAGAAGATTGAGGTAACAGAAATGGTTGGAATGATATTGATATCACACACTACACCTTAAATATTTATTTCCGTTTCCTCACCACTTGAGTGCATAAGATGAAGGGCATAAGTTCACATAAAGAGAACTATGTATCGATTTCCATTCCAAAGACGAGCAAGGCTAGCAAAAGGGAATGAATGCTAAGGTAATGCTCAAGGCAAATAATAGTGCTTAAAGCCAAGCTAGCAGTTGAGCATATTTATTCAGTTCAGGAGTCTCAAAAGCCCCAACTATGAATCTTCATCCTTTTTTTCGGTTTTACTCCTGAGAGGAGCCCCGGTGTCGTACCTATCTATCTATTTGAGTGTGAGCAACACAACCGCGTGCTAAATTCCAGAAGGATATTTGAAGGTCAAATTTTAGAGTTCTAAACTAGATAGTATAGAACGAGACGAATATCAATATAAACATTCAGCTAGAGCACTAGCCCATAAGTGGTTAACCTACCCTCGTGCTTTGTCGACAGCTGAAGGAAGGAAAAGGCGAATAGAAACTACTACTGGATTTCCAAGAATTTTCTCCAGGAGCATGACAATAAAATTTTGTAGGATATCGTATACAACCATCTACGTTTTAGCTACACAATAGGCGGATAGGTACTACGTGTTTGCTTTCCTATTGTAATTTCAAGTTCATTTCAATCAGGGACTATAAAAATTCAATGTACATTGTATTTACATCAGCTTGCCTTTCCAGCCTCACTTTAGCTAGCATATCCTTTTACTTTCTTTTGAAATGCTTGCTAACAATAAATTCAAAAGAAAGTATCAAATTACTCGTAGACTTTACCTAAAGTGGCAAACTCTCAGCACTCACTCTGAGTCTTTCACTATAAATAATATAGTTGCTTTCAAAATCAACGTTATAAATACAGCATAATGTAAACTTTATATTATGTGATTATCAATTGAGAGCTCCCCTTCATTATGTTTTAACTGATGGCTTAATCGCTTCTGGTCATTGTTCTTTGAAAAGTTGAAAGTTTAGGTAACAGATAAGAGTAATTTATCTGCGTTATCACTACAAACCACAAATAATATCCACCCACCTTCATCCGTTGCCGTTAATCCTGAGAAATTATACCAATTACGAGCACAAAATACTTAAGCTTATAAATAGACTCTACCTCTTATAAATAATGCATCAATTCAGTCAGAAATTAAACCCAAAAACAAGTTTGGATGGACTTTTTAAAACTTTGGATTTTCAGTAGCAATTAAAATGAGGCATTAAGGAGAAAACAAAAATCGTTTGCGTAATAAAATTAGCTTGCTTTCTGAACTTACCTTGAGGTGTCCACGAATTCGAGCTACCATGTTTCTGTAAACATCAACAAAAATCATTTATAAAATCAATTTCCATCCAAATAATGTTATGGTTAATGCCATTAACTTCACCAACTGTCACGTTCACATTTAATCACTAAATTGTCTACAACCTCACCTCGCAAATCAGTCTAAATCTAATATTTCTAAATCATCTAAACTTCTAGCATTCATAAATGTATATGTATAATGCATAATAAAATCACTACTATACAAAGAGATAGTCTCCGAGCTAGTATAACTTTTTTTTATGATGTTTGCCATGAATGGATGGAAGCTTTAGTTTGATTTTAGCTTACGTACAAAACAGAAAGATAGTGATATAACATCTCTCAATCGTTGGCAGAACAAACTTGCATTATTACAGATTTTGGAATTAAATAGCATTATCAAAAATGAATAACTTTTTTTTAGTTACAAAAACTATTTTATTACATGTACGAACTATTTTTTTAATACTCAAAAAGAATACTTTTTCCGTACTTTGAGAATAAATTCCCGAAGTCCTGTTTTATGAAGACTTTCAGGATCAAGGGACTGGCTTCGTTGGTACTTTCTTGACGGGGACACGTCAATATTTTCTTTACTTTTACTCTTTCTCCATTTAAAATACAAGGATACTTTAGACATGATGTTCAAGCGTTCATATCATGTCTCAGCTCCACTAAGCACCAAAGTTATTGTTTTTTTAACGATATCGGCTATTCAACTTGAAAGAAAATGTTGAAATTAAGTAGGTAGTAACTAATTGCCTTCGGGAACCAATTAGAGAGAGCCGAGAGAATGAGTCTTTAAGACGAAGACCCAAGTCCCAAACCGAGTGAGATCACATATAGCACAGCTTCTTTCTAACACATTGAGCGTAAAAAAAAGTTTTTTAAAAAATTCACTGCATTTTCATGAGCAGAATATTTGGTTAAACAGGTAGGAAATCCAGGCGTGGGGATTAAATTCAAAGCCGCTTCAGTGTTGATTGATCTAGTTGAGACAAAGCACCTTCACTCGCTCACAAAAAAAGCTCTTCTGTGTCTGCATTGATCACCACAACACAACATATTATAACACTTCCAGCCAACTCAAACAAATAATGAATAATATGAGAGTGAAGTTTTTGGAAGGTGGGTAGATAGTGTTACGTTCTGTACTACTGTTAAAAAATGCACGGTAGCAGTAAAACAGTTAACTAAATTTCACATGCGTCACACTACAGATGATTTACTCTCTTCAGGAGTCAAGTGGACTTCAAATATCCAAACTATATGTTCATTCATTCGCTAACGAAAGGAGGAAAATTATTATTTAGTTGGAAAAAGTGTTAACGCTCCAACAAATATACATTACCATTAACAATTCTATGTATATACATTTTGTGATGTAAATCTGAAATATACGATATTATATATTATAAGTTTAAAAAGCAAACCGAAAAACAGAACATCTACTTGTCAAATGCGTGATCATTTAAAGAGATATAAATAATAAAAAATGCTCTTCTTTCCCAACTATTGACTGAATCACTCATACAAAGGTATTCGCATTTACCATAAACTATTCCAAATCTCAAATAACTAACTGCCGTGCTATCATCCTATTAAAGTTCCATACAATATAAGCAATACTACTATAACAGTACAATACAATACCATATTTTTTTTTCAATAGCCTCAACTTTACTTTTAATATTATTCATTCTCATTATTATACGGAACTAATGCCTGTTGCATGCCTTCTGACATGATGATGAGCTCTAACTAGTGGCACACAATATATATGGATAATACGTGAGTAAAGCTTTAACTTAAATGGAAATATGGAATTCTCATGTATTTGATTTGTTCTCTCCTATTAGCTAACAAAACAAGACAAAGAAAAAATATGGAGATGGAGGAAGGTTTATTTACGAGAAGAATTTACGAACAACACATGTGTGCTACTTATACTAACTATGGACTAATGACATTTTTTAGTTAATATGATGCAAAATATTCTTCCCAGGTGAATTTCGTTTCTGCTCACACAAACGCCACCACACACATACTATACATGTCATGGATATAGTATCACTACCGCACGTAAAGGTAAGTTAATTTTCATCACAAAATAAATAACGTGATGCCTGCATATGATGCTCATTTGGAAAAATATAGAAGTTTTAAAGGAGGAACGAGTATTCTAAATTTCATTGTGTGTTGCATGCATCCTCATCATCACTCGTTTTAAAAGGTAAGTGGCACTAAAATATATTTGTGAATATACACTGTTGACTGCTGTGGTTAGATTTGACCTCGAGGGAAAAAAAGAGACAGTAACATGCATATTTAAAAACCTCATGGACACACAATACACACACATTATATATAAAGGTCTTCTTGCACTATTGAGGATCATAAGTTATAGATTTCCTCACTGTACTGACAATCACACTTGTGCCTCATCTGCATATAAACGCTCCTTCGTGGAGTTGGCCACTAACAAAAACTTACGTGACAGGTGAAGGTTCACGCATATTGCATGCAATTTCTTAACCTGACGATGATAATAATAATGATGATGAAACCATTTTGATTGCCATTTGGATTTTTTAGCTTACACTACTCTAAATCACATAACTTCTTCCTCCCTCGCCGTTCCGCATTACATAATGTGGTGTTCGTCATTGTAATGGTTTTACTACAGAAATTGAGTAGATCTAATGAGATGCTTTGCCATTGTGAGGCTACGAATATCTTTAAGTTTTTAATACACGAAAATCAAATAGGATATAACAATGACAATTCTTAATATTCCTATTAGACTATCGTATCATGAAACTGCTCACATCATCACAGATTTAATCCTTCGAGGGCTAAGTTATCCGGCACATGTGGTTTGATTATACAATATCTACCAAGTGAAGATAGAATTAGTACAAAGGCTAAAAACAGTTTAAGGCTAAGGTGTGCTTCATCAAGTTAATCCTCTTCATAAAAAAGTATCACGATACGTACGCATTATCAATTTCTGTTACGTCAATGAATATAGCAGACTGTCTGATCTTGAAACATACGTATTGCGTTACGACCTCTGAAATCATTATCTATTTACAAACAAATATTGGCTGAGTTTTACTTTCAGGTTCAGAATCGTGAGGGTACAATTGAGGGTACAATGAGGGTACATGGGGAGTTCTGAGGGTACAATGAGGGTACATGGAGAATCGTGAGGGTACAATTGAGGGTACAATGAGGGTACATTGGTGAGGGTACATTAGTGAGGGTACATTGGTGAGGGTACAATGAGGGTACATTAGTGAGGGTACATTGGTGAGGGTACAATGAGGGTACATGGAGAATCGTGAGGGTACAATGAGGGTTGAAATGAAGGTCCAAAAATAGCTGGGCTGGGCCTTATATATAAGGTCTTGGACCTTGTATATAAGGTCCAAAAATAGTTTTTATTGAAAATAATTTTTGAACAAAAAATTATGAGGTCCAAAATTATAAAACAAGCGAATTTAAATTTTTTTTAAGGTGGCAATTCTATTTTTTCACATACTGTAACTGTAACACTGTAACCGATTTTTGAAAATTAATTTTTTAAATCCTATGCATAATTTGCATAAGAGCTATTTTTGGACCTTATATATAAGGTTTGAGCACTGACTGAAGTAGTGACTTGTGATTGTTTTCAATGAATTACATTTAAATTAAAAAAGATTAGCAAAAACTGACTGACCTTCAATTGTACCCTCAGAACTCCCCATGTACCCTCAATTGTACCCTCATTGTACACTCACTAATGTACCCTCATTGTACCCTCACCAATGTACCCTCACGATTCTCCATGTGCACTCACTAATGTACCCTCATTGTACCCTCACCAATGTACCCTCACGATTCTCCATGTACCCTCACTAATGTACCCTCATTGTACCCTCACCAATGTACCCTCACGATTCTCCATGTACCCTCACTAATGTACCCTCATTGTACCCTCACCAATGTACCCTCATTGTACCCTCAATTGTACCCTCACGATTCTGAACCTGAAAGTAAAACTCAGCCCAAATATTAACCATACAAATCTCTCATCTGAGGTGTGTGTGACGGAATATATGTATGATAGATTGGACAATTGTTCTATTCAGACTTAAAATCCGTGAGACCAAAAATATTGAATAAATATTTAGAGGTGGGTCCAAATCCATACCCGAAGAGTATACAGATAAAGTTCAAAATCTTTATCTGAATTCGTAACTGTTGACTTTTGACTGTGCTGACAACACAACAACAAACCTATTATTGTTGATGATATCCACATAAGTATACATACACATAGTTGTATACGTAATAGTATTTAGCAAATTATTGTCTCACGAATATAACCCTCTCGAAACAAAACACGGATTAAAAATGTTCAAATTGAGTTTTCTTTTGGCTTTTGAACAAATTTCCTAAAGTTTCATGCAAAACTTCTTCCCTATGCGTTTCTGTTCGATCCCATATAAACAGATCCATATCAGTGGAAATAAGTTAAAATGAATCATAGGAGCAACCACGCGATTAGACTACTTAGTCATAACACGAATTCCAGTATTTGCTAAAAAAAATCTGATTAAATCATACGTAATAAAACAACATTGAGCATAGCGAAATCTGTTGTTGTCGTTTGTTAAAATATTCACATGAAATCCATGAAATAACAGAAAAATCGCAAGCAAATAATATCTAAGAGGTATATATATAAATATATAATAATAATACCTGAGTGCACGTAATGCTGTTACTACGCTATATATATGAATCATGAATATCTTGTTAGCATGATGGACATGACTCACACTCACAAGCAAAAAAATAATAAGATGATCAGAATCTTCAAATGACTTCCATATAATATGCCTTTCTTTTCACATGCAACGTGTGAATTGAATGAATATATATCTTTTATATAGGAAGTTTTACACGTGGTCCTTTGCGGTGTATAGTAAATGGCATGGAACTGTAGGCTATACTTGTGGAAAATTACTACGATCGCATAAAGTAAGGATGTTTTGATTTCTAACAAAATCGTTTATATTTACAGGTTTCAATCTTTTCTGACACGCATTTAAAACAATTTTCCCCCATTAGATCGATATTTTAGTACATTTGGGTGCAGATCCACGCGCATGATCTCTAAATGAAATGTCCCTAAGTGATAGCTCAGATCACTACCTACTTTTTGCCACTTCAAAGTAATCAAACGCTACTTTAACTTGAAGGAATTGTAAAACTAGCCCACTTATTTTTATATTAAAAAATATACTGATTTGCGAGGATGTTGGCTGACATGTAAAGTGTCACTGACTGAAGAACAAAATTTAGAATACACTTCAAGTAATTAACCTATATTAGGACGTACCTTTCTTTTGTCATCATCTTTATTTACGGAATGAGATCGGGTGCGGAAAATGTCCATCACTTTCGACACAGGACTTTTGGTACTCTCACTTCCAGACCGTGGCCGATGTCCTGACGAGCTGGAACTATTCTGGCTCTGAGATTCTGAGCTGGAACCACCCATAAATGAATTCTGCAACATGAAGGAGGCAAAGGAGAACGAATTAGATCCCTTTGAGGCTGCCATTTCTTGCTTACAAATGGGTACATGTTATGAACCACCCAGAAATGCGGGATTTGATACGCGACAAAGAAATGTCTGCGGAATGAAATGTATGTCATGTGTCACGACTTTCCTACTTCTAAATGAAAAATGACTACTTACAACAGACAACAGACAATAGTCATCACTTCAAATACTCATTTAGATAACATGCTGAGTGAGAGAAAGAGGCAAGTTGTTGGGATTTGTCTTTAGCAGCATGCTGCATATGTATTATCTACTTTTGTTATTGAACTGGTGAATTATGGTCTTTAATTAGCTACATTATTAGTAGCAACAGCAGTCGCTGTGTAATAAGTTGTCTTGTAACAGTGCAGTTGAACCAATTTCAATCTAGCAAGAACTGCTTAACAAGAATCTGTCCTACAATAACAAAAACAGCAGAAAATCCTCAAATGGATTGGATAATGGAGATGAGATGATGATGATATAGTAGATAAAAGATAAGTATGATGACAATCCTTATGTTACTAGACAGGCCAGTGGTTATTGCAAAACAAGGAGTTACATATATACTCATCAACTCATCTAAAAGTAATGTCGACCGGCGACCACACAAATATCTCTGCGCCTTGTAATTAAATAGACAACTGTGTGTTCTAGTGTTGCACCAACTCGTAAAGAAACACCAAGGACTGAGATTCAATACATATAGTTGTTACATTTCATTATAAGTACTGAAGACTCACCGTCATTTTCGACATAAAGTTAGGCTTCTTCAGTCTGGCCGCATCAGACTTTGATCTAGGTCGAAATACGTCCATAAGGCTAGTTTTCTTTTTGCTAACGAGGTTGATGTCATCGCCGGAACGATGACGTTCCCTTTCTTCTTTTGAGAGAAGAATGGGCTTGAGCATTTGCTGGAGTCCCGGTGTTGCCCCTGTGACGGTGTGGTAATGGGTGGGATAGCTATCTCCCGCTGTCTCTTCGTCCACATCTTCAGTTAAAATTGCTGGTAGCTCCTGGCCACGTAAATTCTACAAGTAAAAGACAAACAAAGTCATAAATCAACAAAACTGTCGCCAATGATCATTTGAATAACTATACAAAGGTTTTGGGAAACGCTTGTTTTGTTTCATAATCAGTTCTATAGTGCTATTACCAGTATCATGAAATGTAAAATAAATGTTAACTGTTATCAGACTTCCTGTCTTTGAGACTAAATGGGTCATTTACAAACATTTGTATCAATCGTATCATTCTACAAGTCTATCGTTTACCCTCTTGGTCGAAGAAAACTGACATTAATTTATATTAGGAAGACAAAGACGAAAATCTGATTGATAGTATAGTATGCTACAGCTACAACACATTTTCTGCGCAGTTGGTTCTATAATCCATTTATATATTATGGTACATGCATATGTTTCTCATGCACCACATGGATTTCGTAGATAAGACTTATACGCTAGTTATTTTTAGCATTAAAATTTATTTTGACATATTGATATGATTAATGATATGATTAACGTGCAAGGTTTAGTTTAATCGCAGAATGCACAGAGATAGATCTCGAAGATATATTGATTATATCCATCACATTTCCGAGAAAATGTTATGATTCAAATGAAATATTATATAAATACTAACTGAAATCTGAGGACGCACCGTTTGAGTCAACAGTTTTGTTGGAATGTATGGCATGATTACTTTTGTTCAAACAGTTTCTCCAAGAGTTTCAAAAAAAACTTTCGTCTTTCAGTATGTCAAAATGAAACAATTGAATTTTAGATGTGTATCTCCAGCGACTCTCAAATGGTATCAAACTTTCACTGCAACATAACTATTTTTTTTACAATATGGTCAGCTTTAGGAGCAATTCTCATCGTTCAGTTACGCCTCAGCACCAAACTGCACACTTTTCCCCCAACTTTTTGGTTTTCCAATCTAATCTCAATTTCAGTCATGCAGCAAGTAATTCAATTGTCAAATCCGTCTTTCCCTAAAAAGGGTCCCGTTGAGTTGAAGGTTTAAATGAGCTGTAACGTAATGGCAGCCAGAGTTTATTAAACAATCCCTTCTCTTTCAGCACTTGTAACGAACCATGACTTAATCTCCTCGTTTAATGTAGCTGCACACTTCTTTCCTGCGTGTGTGGCTTGTTGTTTCGGTTTTTGTCATGTCATGGTATGAACCGAAATATCTTTTCAACAAACAAGTTGTAAACTCCAAATCAGACTCAACATAGCATCGTCACTTCATATCTAGTTCGACAAGTATATAAAGTTTGCAAAAACAGACGAGAAAGAATTCGCAGAAAAGTTACATGTATCCCCACTGCAAATCTTTCCCTGTACTCAATTCAGCCAAATTACGGAAAGGAAACGCAGTTGTATAATGCTAGACAGCACTAGTCAAGTGGAAATAACACTTCGATTCCGGAATAGCATGCATGTAATGTAATCCTATCTGGCATTTGTGAGCTAAAGCTGATACATTTTCCTCGGATACAAAAAGTGACGTCAATAAGAAAAGAAACAAGAATTAACGATCAAAGTTCAGTCTTCAGCCAAAAAATCCGAAAAATCCGCATGTATAATCTCTGGTTCATTCTCTGAAATGTTTGCACTCTGCTCGTTGTTAAAATGTTAATGTTGTATTCCACCAAATTCAATAACAAGACCCGGCTAGAAGTACTTATTTCATGACAAGTGAAATTTCCCATAAACTTTCTAAACTCACAATGACTGTGTCGCTTGCGAAATGCGACCTTAAATATTCTTCAAACTTGTTAACTAGATTGGGTATAGCTCTTGCAATCTTTTACAGAAAGGAAATCACAGTCACTTATGTGATGAGAAATGATGAGAGATGACCAACCCACGGTTGATATTTTAGCACTCGTGTACGGTGTGATATATCACTGATGTAACGAGTTGCTTTTGGCTATTGCAGCATAATTTGCAAATTTGTCTTTGATTTGCATCTTCCAGACATTTGTATCAATCGGTCAAAAATGATGAATGAAGCACGTGTCGACGTGTTGATACTTTAACGTCATACACCACCATGGTTCAGCAAAGAACATGCCACGCCACTCATTCTCAGTAGATTTATTTTATTTCAACACAAACAAAATTCTTTGATTCAACACCAATCAGACCAATGATGGAGGATAAAACTCACGACAGTATTCAGTACATTTGAGGTCGTTAGTCGTTACAGCTCAAGACTGTCCTCATATGAAAAGGAGCTTGAATTTTCATTAATTACTGCTCCATTTTCCACAGTGCAGTTCTATGTCACATCTTGTAGATAAGATACTCATCATGGCAAAAAATCAACATGATACAAATATACATATAATTGCACCAAAACCAAGTACTTGATTTTCAGGGAGAGAGTAAGTACACGCAAGTCATGTACAAGTACATGATGAAATGAAGACATTCAAATTAAATGTTAGCTTTCATGCGCACATTATTAGAGGAGATGCATTCAGAGATCTACTGTAATTCACTAAATGTAAATGTGTAAGAAGAACACACAAACTGGACTTGAGATAAAAGATTCTCTTATTTCTGGAAAGTGAGTAAGAAGATGGAATTGAGCCAATGTAAGTACATGATATATGTCTTAAGGACAAGTGAGCTTGAGTTCACTTTGATTTCATTCATATTCCAGTATTTTTACAGCTTTAGGAAAAAACTATATATAATTATAAATGGTTGCTTGTGGCTGCTGTGTACTTTACCCTCTAATTAAATTTTCTTAATGGAACAGTATTATTATGAACAGTACACTATGCTGGAGAATGAGGAGAAATTTACCATAATAAATCTGAGCCGAAACTTCAAATGATATTTTGGCAACTGGATCTGACAGTCACATTTCCGCACTACGTAAACATTCAAATACATACACGAAGGGCTACTTTTTGGTTATTTCATTCCAGTACTTGGCCTTCGGCCTGAAACCTAATGCAATTGAATTGGCTACATTCTTATTCCATGTATACACACGTACATAGCATTAGTCTTATTATTGCATGCGATATAATATGTATAAGTAAATGGGGATTTGAAGCGATCTACTTGTGTCCTTCCTTTCATTGCTCTTTGTGTTTGTACCATATGGATACTTGTCTATAGGACCAACCAAACTAAACAGGATTGTATAATCAGAATCTAGAGCAGTAGTGAAATGCCGTCATACCATCATGTGCCTTAAAAAGATTTTTTTTGTCTGCAAGGGAACCTCTTCTCCAGAGCAGCATGCATGCATGCAAGTATACGTCATTGAGAGGGATTCAAGGCTAAAAGTATCAATGATGCGGATACTCTTGCATTGCTTGCGCTGCTTTTTACTTGCTTTTAGAGTAGAAAAGTAGAAATCATGTCCGCTTTTTGTTAGACTTTATGTACTTGAAAATTTAAATGAAATCAGGGTACAAATCCGTGTCTGCATTACATTAAATTTGTCCAATTTCAGCCTTCTCTTTAAATTGAATTACAGGAAAATAGCTCCCAATTAACAGAAGAGGATATTACGTCCACTGGATCCTCATTTTCAAGCATGCTTCTTGAAGAAAAACAAAATTGCGAATCTGACATAGTAAAGTCAACGAGACAGACAAGTAACATACACACACCAAATTTAATTATGTACAATGTTACTTTCATTTCATACAAGACGAGAAGATAGTAATCAATATGAATGGAGAACGCATTTTGGCATGAAAGAAATACACACAAATGGCATGAGCATATATTTATACATTAAGCCACCATAAAAAACTCTCCACCAACAACGGAGTCAGGAAACATGTATATACAACAAGAAATTAGAAATTATACATACATTACGATAAATGCAATATATAGTCACAAAGTAGCTGGAAAATATGGTATATTTCAGTCACAGTCAGCCCAAAGACATTTTCTTTCTATTTCGCTCACGAGTTTGGTAATCTCTATTGAGAAATCTGCTCATTTTAATATATTCTTTTTTTTTTTTTTTTTTTTTTGCTTGTTTACTTGCAGACTCTGTTGAACAGCAGAGGTCTTTACTCTATTAGGCATTACCCCAGGTTCCAGAGATCGACTTACTGAGCAAGTGGTCCATAGCTACTACTACGTCGATTCATCATGTGTAACTTAACTATGGCTCGAAAGCCGCAGCATTCAACATGAAAATGGAGTGAAATTATGCAAAATACATAACAGAGAAACAGATGTGGAGAAATACTTCCATCCATGTGTTGTGTCGTGTCATGTTTATCTAATAATGTTGGAGTCATGGAGGGTGGGTAAATGTGGATACAAAATCAAACTCATAGTTGCAAGCAACGCATAATTTACCAAATTATTAACAGTTGAACAAATACATCAAAGCATTAGCAGGACTGGTACTACCAGCCCATACTATATAAATTTACTTTGTTCAAACAAACATAACACATAACATTGATAATAGAAGTAGATATTGAATTTTTCAAATTCAATTTAAATATTTTATCAACTCACTGACTGTTTGTTCTTGTCATGTACAATATGACTTAAAAGTGCCATTCAAAAATATATGAAGCATGTAACATGTAATGCTGCTACAATCTTGAGCTATAACTTTCTATTTCCTTATCCCTCTAAACATACAGCATGTATGTAAATTTACAATGTACATATCATGAGAATATGCCATTAATTAAATAACGGCCCAATAAGTTTTTAACATCATGTTCACCATCACTAATGAAATTAAACTAATGATACTTAAAAGCACATACTATATGGTGTTGTCGTAAAAAATATGCACAAGTTTTGTAACAAACTGTCGCCTTATGATGTACAAAGATGCATAGCCGTCTAAAAATAGAGAAATGCATTGATGCATTACATCCAACCAACTGCATAACACATGTGCATGTGATAAAATGCGGTGTGTATGTACATAGTATGTATCGTATTCTTATCATCAACTATGAACATTTTACTTGCTTGAAGAAAGTTCGCAGGTCTTGTGAAACAACGTTTTTTTCTCTCTATTTTATATTGATATACAAACATCAAATTTGAGCTTGTGTTGCTTGCTACCTCATGTGAGCAATGATTTCACAAGAATAATGTATGTTGACTCGTCATACACATTTCACAGTTCCTCTGAAACACTTGAATTGGGTGTATGAAATAAAACGGAGTTGAAATGGAAGTTGGATGGAAGGGATGTTTACAATGTGAATTTACAAAACAAATGCCAACATGCCAAAAAATATGCTGACTTGAATGTAAATATTTTACACTAGATACCTTCCAGTAAACTTACAAATAATAATGGTTTCGGATCCATTGAAATAATGACGAAGCAATTTTAACTGCGCAAGTTGGAGTTTTTTAAGGTAAACATGTGAAAGTTTTATGAGGATGGATGGATATGTGTATACTGTATATATACTGTACAGTGTACACACATACTTACAAAACAGCACATTTTTGTTTTAAGCAGGTCAATAACACCAAATTAAGTTCATTTTCCTAACAGCGTGCCTAATGAAATTCATTTTTACTGGCTCAAAAATAATAAAAAATAAAGGGTCCATAAAAATAATCTATCGTATGGTAAAGTATAAGTTTTCGTTAATTAAAATGAGAAATTATGCTGACTTAAAATTTCATTTATAGCACACACTACTAATGATTGATTTCAGTTTCTGCATAATATATATTCATTTTATCAGCGCATCCCGTTTCTTATACTAAAATATTACATTTATGGAACTTTTCTCTGAAACTCTTCCTTCAAGTTGTTTCTAGCGTCAGACTATGCAATAAAAAATATTTGCCTGAAGCATAAAACGAAAGCAGTAGTAGCATGATGGACTTGTTATATATGCTTACCGTTATTCTAAATGACCGTCGACCAGGATCATTGACTCTCTTCACCCAGATCTCTTCTGACTTTTTAGTTCCACTTTTAGTTGCCACATCTCCTGTCGACCCACTGTTTGCTCCATTTTGACTAGAATTCTCTGCTTTGGTCTTCAGTGCAACTAATGATGGGTCAATAAATAACTCACTAAGTTTAACTTTATGTGCTTCTGACTTTTTCGGTCTGTAATTCCAACTCAAACTATTGAGTCTCGAGTAAATCTTTTCTTTTCGACTCTTCTCCTTTTCTTTTGTTGCATCACCAGTACTAGGACACTTTTTCACTGTACCACCACCACCCGCTACCCCTACTGCACTTTCAACACTTAAGGTATGAGTTCCAGGACCGTGGTAGGTAGTCGTACTACCAGTATCATCCTCATTTTCCTCATCTTCCTCTTCTAACCCGTTTTCACATAGCTCCACAAACTTTTCCAGAGTGGTCAACGCCCTTTCATCCACGCCAATCGAGGTGCGTCGTCTATTATCCATGTTGACTGCGACTCCACCAGACATATTGTAATTCTAGAAAATCAGATTGAGAAATAAGTCATGAGTTGGCTTGTACAATTATAAAAAAAATTATTTGTGAATAATAATCAAGTCCTTTCTTTTATGGTTTACTTACATTTTTTACACCAAGTTAATCATGATTTGCAACACGGATTGCACCAACGTATCAAGTAGCCACTAGATCCCACCGTGAAATCACACAAACACTAATTTCTTTATAACAAGTACTTTATAAAACTGGAAAACAATGATGCACATGGCAGCATGTCAGAAAATACCGACTAATTTTTATATTTTGCATCAATAGATCTGTAAAACTATTCGCAGACGGCTACTTCCGTAAAGGTTGAAGAGCTGTGATTAAACGTTCTCAACTATAGAGTGTTCACCACGATACGAAGATAATCTCAATCACAAACTTTCCGTTCTACTACTCGTCACACTACAAACATGTTAGTAATATTGCAAAATATAAACTGAGCTGTACAGTGTTGCATTGCCATTGCGTGTTTTTTGTTGAACAAATTATCAGTTATATAGGCACAATGAGGAGTTTCGTTTGAGATAAGAGCATCAAACTGTATTCATGCTATAGTCCATTTTTTTGGCCACTGTTGCTGACGGACAAATCACCGCAAAAATTGTGTTGGAGCTGCATCAAGGGATGTATTATTAAATCTTATCTCCGTAATAAGGAGTCAGCAATTTTCTAACCTCATTGAGAAGACCTGATAATCAATCACGCAACAAATGTACCAGTCAAAAATTAATAATTACAAATAATGTTATATGCAATGGAAAGAAAGATGAAGAAAGGAAGAAAATGCCGACAGTTTTACCTTTTATAAAATAAAAATGGCACAACATTTCAGCTGAACAGGCCGACGAGAACTATTGACTTGACAGAAGATGGAAGGTATTGAAAAAGGTTTAGTTGTGAAGAACTCGTTTCTAAAAGTCAGCCTCCAGCCACCTTCACCACCAAAAGTCAAGTGTTGTTGAGCAGCTGAATTCCTTCAAGTAACAAGAAAAAAATCCGTCTACAAAGATCCTCCTTGCAAACCACGCCGAAGAAGAAGAAGACACAGGCGTACCATCACCATTTTATGTGTACCATGTCCTGTAACATAATAAAGAACAAACCTTTTATTTTTTAAACTCAAGATTCCAATTAAAATTCCTTTGATAATATATTTATACACAACTCGTGTCGCAACTGCTATCACAGCACATTGAGAAAGGTAATGAGTAAATGTACCATTGTATAGTAACAGTAATTTTTTTGTAACGGCTCATTGAAACATGTGTCAAAAAATAAACTTTCATTAAAAGGGGATTCGTTATTTTAATGGTTTGTTAATTTAGTTTTTATGTATCATCAAAGGGTAATAATGAGAGTATGAATGAAAGACGAGACCCCTATAAACTTCTTAAGAGCACATTATCACATTCTCAAAATCAGTGCTCATGCTTCTCTTCTAATGCCTCATCAAATGACAAAACCACCAACAGAGTACAAAGAGAAGCCCACTACTTGCACGCGATGATATGAAGTTCATGAACTGCAAACTACTATAAAAGTATGTGTATCTTTCGCTGCCTTTGAGGATTTATGAATTAATGTGATTCTCCTCAGTATCTCACGGGCTTCTGTCTCATATTATAATCCATTTGCTTGTAACTGAAGCAGGATCAAAATGATACCGAAAAAAACGAGTGCTTCTCTTTTCTCAATTATGTTATGTGATGGAAAAGACGCCATCATGTCTGATGGAGTTAGCAACATAAAACAACACAAAAAAAGTAATACAAAATCATGCATCAAAGGATCAAAATGCTAATATGTATATCTCTCGAGCCTAACTGCTTTGACTCTTCTCCTTTCAATTGTGCTCGTTTTTTTTGTACTCTGCTCTAATCTCTTCTTTGTACTCCTGCCTCCATTTCACCTAATCAGCATCGCGAAACAGGATTTGTGTGTGGGTCTATACATGAAATCATAATAAAAACTGAATTGAGTCGAATATCTTATGTAACAAAAAAAGCACTTCACTATACAGAGCTCTTTCTCTCCGTTACATAAACAGAATTGGCATACTATTACCATTATGTTCATGAGCACTATCACTGGCCCTCGACCGAAAAGAATAATTCTGCTAACTTTGTGAGCTCAGATGAGCACCACCAGTATCTAAATCACAACGCTGCACGGCTCATTGCTGACTAAAAATTATACATACAGCACGAAAAGGTTAATGAAATTTGTTGATTGTCCCAAGAAATACACGTATTTATTCTCTGTGCTTAAAATTAACAACCATTTTTAGAGGACAATGCAACTTGAATTGCTCTTGATGAGCTACAAATTTTGCCAATTTGTTAGCTGTCAAAATTAAATCAAGACTAGCCTCAATAAATCATGACTGCGATGAGTGATCAAGCTAATTTATTGACTGTTTTTACTTTACTCTCGACGACTCGACTCTTCCTTTGGCTAAATGAATGCTGTTGTAATGTAAAACCTTGAAAAATTAGGAGAGGTCCAGTCTGCCTTGCCCTCCAAACAACCCACAGCAGCCAAATTCTCAAAACTAAAACAATTTAGGCAAATCACGTAAAGTATTTTTATGAGGTCTCCTCTCAACAACAGAACAGTTTGAAGCAGATGACCAGACCAGAAAGGAATGACTGAAACATGATTTAAATGTTGGATTATTTAACTGTTACAAACTCGCCTATGATGATCAAACGAAAAGATACTACTACCGTGTCCTTCGAGACAGGATTTTGCAATATCACCACATACACATTTAAAACCTTATTTTAAAAACCTAGACCATAATCATGCAAAATACCCATCAACCAAACCATCTCTCGTGCATTTGGGTGTGTGTGTATTATTTCTGCCGCATTCCTTATAACATAATGTGTGCCTCCACCGTCAGGAAAAAGTCAATGCACATACTCAATGTTACCAATAATACACCTAAAATTGCTTGCCTCTTCTGTTCTATATCACTACTGCTGCTGCTGAAGCTCTTTGATGAATACACAATTGCCTTTGATGAGTTTATACTATATGAGAATTTTAACATACCTACGAACAAACTGTTTTTACCACCTTTATCCTCTGGCTCGCATACAAAACATATTGCCAATTACTTTGCATTTTTGCATTCATAATCTGCTGCTACATATCAGATACATAGTGTATCTGATACACACACATGTGTGATACAAAGTTTTCCTTCTGATCCAATATAATAGTTACGGATAAAAAATAAATAACTATGCGAGCATCTTCAATCTTCTCTTTGCTTTTTTGTGTTCCCCATCATTTTGTAATCTAACTAGCACTCTCTCTCTAAAAAAATGATGATGATGGTAGTTCTCTGTTTGCTGATGACTAAAATTCAAAAGAACAAGATAGAAACATGTTGGCTTGCTTCTGTCTGTCTCCCTACATCTTTCTTCCTACAGTAAAAGAAAGACGCATAGTTGAAGCGAGTCCTTGCATAATCATACTTCATCTTCTCAACAATTCCTCTATTATGTTTTATGTAAAAACCCTGACAAAACTGATAGACCAGATGCTCACACAACTGACTAGCTCATAAACTCGGCAGAAAGTGTTGCTGCTAACTGAAACTGCACGAAATATATTATACAACAGGATGATCTTTCCTTCTCCTTCAGATTTTTTCTTTCCTTTCATCCATCCTCAACAGACATTGACAAGTTCTCTCTCCGTCTCTCACAATTTACACACAGGATCCTGTCAATAAGCAAAGATATATGTATATATGTTCTGACCGTCTTTAAAAAGTCAAACCCGTATATATAATAGGGATATACGAGAGAATGTCAATAATGAACAAGAAAACGAAAAACTAAGATGTCAGTGCCAAAAAACGCTAAGGTTTGAGACTTGAGATTTGTGAGAAAAATGACGATACATAATGCATTAGATTGAATGTGAGTTTCCCTCAGCCAGTCAGTCACCAGTCACAAGACACATTAGTATAGTAGAAAACCGTCAGTGCGTCGATGTACAAAAAGCTGATGATGATGATGACGACGAAAATAGTGTGATAGTGATGATGAGTAACCTATAACGTTGTGGCTGCAAAAAAAATTTGCAGTAAAAGTGCAGATGTAACGCAAAGTTTTGTAATAATATACTATATAGGCTTCGGAAAAATATTGAGTTGCGACCAACTTTTAAGAAGAGTTTTGATGCAGATTTTTTTATTGGTATAATTGTTCCATGTTTTTACTACAGAAAATCCCCACCAATATTGCGCACAGCTGCCTTTTGAACACAAAACAGACGAATATAAGATAGTTTTCCCCCAGTTAACTTACTTGTTTTGCAAAAATTGGGGAATGAGATCGCTTTTTTTGTAGCGTGACAGAAAGGACACGAAAAGGATAAAAACCAAGTCAGATCGGAGACTCTGGCTCTGCCTCGATGCAATGTGAAATAATTTTACAGCTTTTCAAACAACACCAATATAGTGTGGTAACATAAGCGTTGTTGCCTGCACAAGAAGAATATTGTGTGTCTCTAATATTAAAACATACCAGAATACAGCGTGAAGAGAACCAGAGTTGTGTAGTATATGAAGCCTTTTTGGTGGCAAAGAGGACCCACTTTCCTCTCTAGTAACTACTCAATCCCTGGTTGGGAACAACACTAAGTCAAAAAAGAGTTGGTCACCTCCATTTTTCTATAAGCAAAAGAGAAGAATGTACGGATATAATATGATGAAGGCATTTTCCTAGTTTCAACTCAACTTCACCACCAACCAAACTTGCCTAGTATACGCTACTACTGGCTGCTTCTGTGGCTGACTCTCGATTTTGCTGGCAAGTCAACCATTCTCTCATTCCATTTCCTCTCTTTCTAGCTGTTCCGTAGGATCGATTTTTGCGCATGGAGTTTGCACCCAGAAAAGCTTGTAGCCACTTTACTTGGACTTATTAACCTGCGATCGAAGATCAATCAAAAGCAGGTTTTTTAGAATGGATCATAGTCTGTCTGTCTGTCCGTCCGTCTGTCCGTCTGTTCGCACGATAACTTTTACACCGTTGAAGATTTTCAAAAATTCTTTTTGCTAAACGATACCTTAGGTCAAGCTCTTGGCTAAGTTCTAAGATGAGCAAAATCGGTCAACGGTAACTGGGTCAAAGGTCAAGGTCAAAAAATTTTAATAGCAAAACATGGCTTATGATACATCAAAATGATGCTATTTTTCAAGAAAAACTCAACTATGCTAATATCAAAGTTCAGAAATGACCCCAGCGTGACCTATAAGTGATTAAAGGTCAATTTTTGAAAAAAATCTCAATAGCAGCCACAATTATGAAAATTTTCAAATCTTTTTTAAACCAATGAACTACTCAGACACAGCTTATGCTAACTTTATTCAGCATAAATGCTAGATCGCAGGTTCCTATATATCTGCCTATTGTCAGGTTTATTATTACCAAAAAACCTTTTTCTCCGTCTACCTTTTCACTTATGTACGCAACGAGTCAGGAGGAGAGATATGGAACTATATTACCCGTGTGCTCACTTATGCAAAGCATTCAGCCCGTAGCCACCACTCAACGCGTCACAACAACCAAACTAACTCCGCACTCTTAGTCGCACACACAAAATGCCATACAGTCTCTTTCACGAGAACATGCCATGAACACTTTAGTGAAATATATAGGGAATTATTTTATTATACTTTTTGAATACTGAGCATTATCCCTTTCATCATATACTAAACATCAAAAACCTTCACGTCTCCAATCTCCTAAGTGAATGAGTGAACATAAAAAAAGCAAATAAAGAATCCTGGCGAAATACAACTACTATATAAACTGTACGAAACATTTTTAATCCAATCTCATCATAGTCGTCATCGTCATCATCATCATCGTCATCAACATCATCATATCGGCATTGACATGACAGGGCTTGAGATAATAGATATGAAACAGTAGGCCCAATTACAAAAAAAAATCCAATCCCAATCATCACCCAGTATTCATCATCATCAGTATGCATATAATCGCTATCATCATCATGATCCTCGTCGTCAACTTGATGTTTCACAGTGACTGACTATTTTATTACTGGCAACAACTGCTGCAGTAGCAAACAACTTACTGCTGCCTTTGCCAAATGCCAAAAGTGCCAAATAAATGGAAGGAGAGGGAGACAAGAGTCGTGTTTCTGCATAGGAAGATGTTAACGCACACACGAACACAAGCTCAAAAAAAATAACTTTGCGTTACCGAAAAATATAACGATATAAAAGAAAATATAGAGGACAGAGAACACACAACATACTTGTATATAGTTTAGTTGAAATAGAAATACATGCAAATTGTTACACACATGCTTCATTCATTTCAATACATTGTATTTATGAATATTATTCCTAGTGTATTCCATTTACAAGCAGAAATACCAAAATACGTATATATTTTTTTATCAACAACATACAAGTATTTATAACGCACCTAATATTTTCGTTATGTATTATTTGTTTTTCTGTCAAACAGAAAGAGAAAATAGTAATAATAGCAATAGCAGTGATACTGTAGCTTGGAATAATACAAAAACTCTTTAATAAATTTGAAAAGAAATCAACATCTAACTTTGTACAAACATACAAACACAAGTATTAAGCATTATGTTTTCGTTTGACATTGGTACATTCCAAATCTTTCTAAGCTGGAGATAAAGTCGCAAATGTTGAGAATTAACCAAGATTTAACCTCATTTAATATGAATGAAAGCGATTGGCGATTACCGAGTTTCAGTTTGTTTTTCATTATTTTTTTTACAATACTGCCTAATCCGGAAATGTTTTGTTTATGTTGAAAAGAATTCAAAGCATATTCGGCAGTACAGCTACAGATAAAATTATTATTAATTTGCTGTAATAGTGAAATTTTTTAGGCATATGCCGAAGACAAAACAAGTTTGCATGTGATTCTGTAAAAATTCTGTCAAATTTCGTTTTCGTCAGTTTTCTACATAGTCAACAGTTTGTAGTCTTAAATGCCGCTAACAATGCATATATTTGCCCTTGAAATGAGTTTCAACTTCACCATTTTACTGACTGCTTTAAGTGCTTGACATTTAGTTTCCTGCATGCGCATGCTGACTCCATTATCGTAAAAATGGGTTTTAGACACAACGATCAGGACGTCATATATGTTTATCACGCAAACTTTTGGCCCTACCGATCATAGTTAATTTATTTTTGCAAAGCAGATAACAACAGTCTGTGCATTCGATATCAGATATTGTAACTTTTCCTACATCAAAGTTTACCACACGTGGAGATATATGACACCGTCCTAAACCAACACATCCCATCGTTGCAGCTCCCATAGTGGAAAAAGAAGCTATCATTTCAATATTGTGCCCTTTTCCATACAACCATTATGAATAAGTTTATTTTACCTAATCTTTATAGTGTTAATTCATTTATGCCTACCCAAATTATATTGCCACACCCATTATTGACTAATAATGGAATAATAACTGCAGGATGAGATAGAATAATAATGACATCTTTCAACTAGGGTGTATCTACAACCGGCAAATGTGATAGTGATAGCTAAAATAAATATTATGGTAATTTAACTGATTAGAGCTACTCCCTAGACTGAGCGAAACAATAATTATTTTAATTCACGACTATTTTTACCATAAAAAGTACCTGGACAGCGGATATCCGATCACTTTTATCCAGTGTAGTTGAATATGTATATGTATATAGCTAGAAACTGCGACTGGAATGGGAAACTATAATAGTGAAAATGCAGTACATAACGAACTGAAAGAATATACTGCAGTTGTTCACCGACTACACCGACCTTCTTTCTCCCAAAAAAAATTTACTTCACTTTACCATGTACCAAATCCATACGACAAAAACAAGTCACAAAGTAAATTTTCTGCCATTGCTAGTATAGATTGTATTTGAAGTCATATACGGGCCTTGGTTACACGATATTGCAAGCAAAATGGATAACGTGACGCGAGTTCCATGAAACTATTCTAGTTCTTTAAACTGCAAACACTGCATTCTGCAGCTGTATGCACTTCAATAAATCTTATAGGGTCCAGGTTCCAAAACCTAAATGCTACTACAAGTATTCTAGATATTTCGTCACGTCACTACTACTCTTATAACTTGTACTAGCTAAGCTAGCTATATCGATTAATGCATACATAATCATACGCTTTAGACAATAAGACCATTATTATTATGTAAAAACAGTTCTACTACTGTTCTTACAAACACGTTTTTCTAGTCAGCTAGTCTGCTAGTCTAGCTTTACTTCTCAGAATTATACGGTAGTGCCATGTATTGTTATGTTAACTTGAGCCAAAAACCAACACGATTTATAGTACAAACAGTACAAAGTCAAGCATTTTTTAGCATTTTCCATCCATCAGCATCAGCACACATTTTGCATCCTCACGAGGAGTGATCGAAGTAATTTTCCGTGCACTGACTCATCAACGCAATTATATTCCGATTCCAATAGATTTTCTTGCAAAAACACAATCACTATGCTTGTAATATCAAATACTCTTGTATTTACATGAACCTCAAATGCCAAAAACCGAGACCCACACATGATATTATATAAAGCGTCCCTGATTTTACTATATGGGAACCGCAATGCAGGTGCAGACATGAACTGTCTATTTAATGCTCATTCACTACGTCTTCATTTTACAAAAATAGGAGAAAAATAATGTTATCAAGTTCTCAAATACCCTATATCTTAATTTCTCACAGTCTACAACCGACCCACGCAACATTTCGTACGTGCTATTATGACGTAGTGTCTTTTGACATATAAGTATATAAGGATAATAAACTTACTCTATCATCCGTATTCCCATTGATAATGAATGTTACTATTATTGTTACATCTCGCAAAAGTACCTGGTCAAAAAATCAACCTAACTTCTTTCATACTCCTGGAACTTTACAAGTCTACGAATGAATAGAATGTCCAAATTACTTTCCTCAAAGACATTAATAATATCTCACACCCACACCTACTTGAGATATAACTGCGAATCGAGATAAGTTCGGTTCGATTTAACCCATTGCTTACATTGTACATTAGTTTCCGATACTTAACTAATTTCGTGCGTTCGTTCGATTAAGAAAACAATAATTGGAGTTGAAATGGAAATAGACTATAATCCTCATCAGGATACATCATAAGAAAAAAATTCAATGACAGAACACAGAAGCCTGATAGAGAAACTTAACTTAACCTAAAGATTATTTTAAATTTTAATGTCTCAGTTTTTGTTTATCTTGGATTTGATAATTGATCACGTTATGGTCACGCTTCACGCTCCATTTGTGACGTGACTTGGTTTCAAATATTCATGCATCGTGCATGCCACATTACAGAACCCAAAATCCTTCAATGAAAAAGCATACATAACTTGTTAACTCATGAGGAAAACGAAAATGAAATTCTTTTTTATGACTACATCGTTAAAAATTCTCGCCGCAGCGCAGACAGCTGTACTACTTTCCTTACGTCAAATTAAGTCCATCCTATGACATAACTTCATTAAATCTAAATTTAAATATAATTAAGTGATTTCGCTTACCGACCAAACAAGCAATCAAATCGACGATCGATAGGTAAAAGCACTTATGACTTATGGCTACATTTATGGAGGAAGAACAAATTTTATGTGTTCCTTTGTTGAGTATAATGTAATGTTGAATCGTTGAATTGAATGTGAATATACTAGTATGTTCTGTGTGTTGTGCTGTATTATGGTTACTTGGCTGGGTAATTCTTAGCACGATTAAATTATGAATGAAAAGAAGAAAAGGGTAGAAGAGTAGAGATGCACTAGATAAAGAAATTAACAACGCGCAGGTGGACGTCAATTTTATGTGTAAACGCAATTTAACCAAATACCTGGAGTGGAGCTGAAGCCAGTACAACAACAGCTCAAGGTTTATTGCGAAAATAAAATGTGGAGGATCACAAAATGTACAAACATAACATCACGTACGTACCTGTGTGTATGTGTATATGAATATATAGCCAAATATCTCATCAATGCATTTTTTACGGGCAATCAAAACCCGATCATCATGAAATGGAATTTGGAAACACAAGAGTTGACTTTTGTGAAAAGCACATGTGGCGTAAGATGAGACAGCGGCTGTGTTGATTTCTGTGACTTTTTTTCTGCTATTGTTTTTGCCGTTCTACGTCTACGGTGGATGCTGGCTGATCGGAACCAATTGAGTTGATGTGAGCTCGTGAGCATTCGAAGGTTATCTTTACAATAAAATGCACCTTCTCATCAACCTGCTGACTTGACATCAATCACTTTGCAAAACACAATATTGAAAATTATGACACTAACTTTAGATTAGTCTCACCTGGGTGAAACATAAACAAATGGGAAAAGGGGCTTAAGTTAACCCTGAACACGTGTGCTTTTTGTTCATTCACTCGTCTCGTTTAGTTTCGTAAATTTTTGGGGTTTAGCGATACACCTTCAGCTGAAAATGATTGAGACTGGTAGAAAGGTATTCAGTAGGTCCACTAGGAATTGGAGAATTCCTCCAACAACTAGATTTACTGTAAGTGGACTTCATGCCACCACGAGTGGGCTGAAAAGTGCTTCTACTAATCAAAAGTATAGTGCTCCGCAAGAAGATGAGAAAGAATTTCGTTATTCTGCTGATAAGGAGACTCACTTTGGATTTGAAACTGTTTCTGAAGCTGAAAAGGCTCATAAAGGTGGGCCACAATACAATGATGAACACTCTGTTGAACTAAAAACTAGGCACGGCTTCTGCATTGAAAAAAATAATGATAATTTTTATCTTTCCAGTAAAATCCGTATTCGAAAATGTTGCTGATCGTTATGATGTGATGAATGATTGTATGAGTGCTGGAGTTCACAGGGTTTGGAAGGATATATTTGTACATAGGATAAACCCGGGATCTAAAACTCGCTTGATTGATGTCGCAGGTGGAACAGGCAAGTAGTTCAAGAACCTCCAACCAAATAGGATGATGTTATACTTGTCGCTTGAATTTGTATTAATAAAAAAATATTTATTGGAAAACATGGGTTTAGGCGACATTGCTTTTAGGTTTTTGAAATTTCAACAAGCATCGGCGTCTGAACCTTTTCGAGTGGGGTCTCCAATATCTGTTCTTGATCCTCGAGTTGAACTTCCTCCAGAGCAGCCTCGTGCTGAAAATGAAGCGGAAGCCCAGTACCAAACTATTGGATCACAATCCAAGCAACCTGGAAATGAAGAGTCTATAAGGTTTGTTGTAGAGTTTGCAGATTTTTTTTGCTCTGGAGTGATTGGACATTGGAGTAACTTGCTAATATTTCTTTCTTTCTTTTCTAAATTATGTAGTCGTTCAGTTTTAGTTAGTGATATAAACCCGAGAATGCTCGAAGTTGGACAGAAGCGTTCCGTAACTTCATTAACCGCTGATGAGCAAAAACGAATAGACTGGTATGAGGCGGATGCAGAGAATCTTGAAGCGATACCGGACGAGTCGTTTGATGTTTACACAATAGCCTTTGGAATTCGAAACTGTGTTCATATTGAGCATGTAATTTTTTTTATAAATTAGTTTATATGTGATATCATGTCCATTTCTTGTCTTGTGATGTTGTGATATCATGTCTGGACTCTTTGTTACTCAACCAACAGGTTATTCATGAAGCCTACCGGGTTTTAAAGCCTGGAGGAAGATTTATGTGTCTGGAATTTAGTCATGTCCCTAATTCACTTCTACGATGGTTCGTACACAATTGACAATGCATAATACAATACATAATGTAAAGAACAAGTGTTGGTAAGGTTAAACTGACAATTTTTATTTATAGGGTGTATGATCAGTATTCTTTTCAAGTTATACCTGCCATGGGACAAGTGATAGCTGGTGACTGGGATTCTTACAAATATCTAGTTGAAAGTATAAGAAAGTTTCCAAATCAGGAAGAGTTTAAAAGCTTAATTCAACAAGCTGGCTTTCGGTTTGTAAGTTATGAAAACTTGACTTTTGGTGTAGCAGCTATTCACTCAGGATATAAAATTTGATATGCATTGAACTGAAATAAAAACTAGTATTGTATAGTTATTAAAATCTGAATAATGTAATTTATTAAAAACTGCGCTTTTTTTAAGTATCACTTGGTTTACAAGCTTGGTCATGTGTCGTCGACTTTTTCAATTTTTTCGCCTTGTACTTCCCTTGGTTTAATTCACGCTTTGATGGGCCACTCTCCCCATGAGATTTAAAGTTATCTCTACATCCCGGACCCCAATATTTTTCCGGATTAGTTTGATACCTCAGCAAATTCATGTTCTGCGAAAGGGGCTTAGCATCAGGTCGAATCGTAAAATCAATCTCTTTGATTGTAGGTTCACGAGCCATTATTCTGTGTCCCACAGTATCTGGCTGCATTGGGTTTGGGTTTGTTTTGAGACGCCATGCTCGAAGAATATCCCACAACGCACTGTTAGGAATGTTGGTTTTGATTGTATTGGGCTCTGCATGCGTGAGTGAGACCTGGTAGCCTAAATTCATTATTGCTGATCTAAAGGATGAAAACATGATTAAGAGTGAAATTACTAATCGATACAGAAAGAAGTTTCATCATTTTCCAACTTTAGTATCTCCTTACCTCATTTGAATTAACGGAATACTAGACGCTTTAACAACGGAACAAAGTTCTGAAACTTCGTAGTACAACGGTGTATCAATTTCCTCTTGCACGAGACCCAACATTCCCTACGCAAAACCATATTTTAATCAAATAAAACCTTTTCTTTCATAAAAACTTCATTTTGCTACTCTAGGATTACTACCTTTATTCGTTCGTAAGTCCCCAGGTAAGAATAGCGGTCATTTAGCTCGTGAATCATTTTGCAAACGAAATCCTTGTCATGTATTGGTCCAGACCATATTGGCCCCGCCACCTAAAAATTGGCCATGAGAATTAAACGTTATACTGTCTGTAATGCTTGCTTGCATATTAATTTATATGTTACAACAATTACAACTAACATGATGAACAGCATCACAAGTCTCACACTTTCTTGATACTAGTGGGCCTTGAGCAAATGTAGTGTGCCCTTTCTTAATTACAGCCAAAGGTTGCAGAGTGATACTTTTGCAACCAGTACACTGATAAATCATTGAAGTGTTCCTGTAAAGTTAAAAACGATTATTAACACTCACAAAGTTTCATCCAATTCAAACTTCAAGGTAAGTTAAGTTTGTTTGCACTTACAAAGCACTTTGTTTCGTTTTCTTAGGACTTCGAACGATTTTAAAACACATTCTCACATAAAAATCCACACTAAGGGACAGGAGGGGAATCGCGACACGGCCGTAACGATTGGCAGAACTTTGCACAGTGTGAATAACTATCCTAAGAGCCTAAAATGAAATTAGTAACGTAACAAACACCTTTTAGTAAAAGTGGGCACACGAGTTATGAGTTTATCACCTACAGAGTAATCAAACAGCTAAGTTTATTAAAAGACTTACGATTTCGTGGCAAGCCTTAGATTTTAATGACATTGATCCATACTTTGCGAAACAGGAATCGGCGTGATTTCCACCAGCTAGAACGGCCATATCAGTAGCTGTTACCATTAAGAGTCCATCTTCTTGAACACACTAATATCATCAAAACCAGTTGAGTATTAAGATCGAGTTGACAAATTAATTAATTAATTATAATTCATTCATTAAGTACCTGCACTGCTGCATCCAGAAAAGGAGTCGGCGTTCCGTAAGGATCAATATCAACCACAGTGGCAGCATTACGTAATTCATACATTTTACAGCTGAAAATGAAATACGAGTAAAAATATTAATATTGACAACTCCCTGTTCAAATAAGTTAATTAAGCATTTGTCTTAAGAAACAAGTGATCAAGTGATATGTCATCGTAGCTAACCTGGCATCAGCAAAGGAGGGCTGTACGAGATCTGCAACTTGATTGCTTTCTGCATTCCTTGTAATGGTTTCCACTGCGGACTCTGAGTAATCATTAGCAATGACTTTAGTAATACCAGGAATTTCCTTTGCATAACGTATCGCTCGAATACCCGATGCTGACATAGCTTCCAGAATAGTGACATCGGTCTAAATACCAACAGAAAGTTCACTGTCATCTTAATTTTTTTACTCTTTCATTATACATTATGTTTATGAATTATGCTCCAACAAACCTTAGATTCGGATTTGATAAATGTGTGCAGTACCACAATACTATAAAACGAAAAATCAAATTTAGTTCAGTTATGGTCAACAATACGTTTCCAGCATTCCAGTCAGACTTTTAAATCGCAATAATAGATTATTACCTCATATCCCGATTGAACTCTTGCGTAGGATTGTAGAAAATATTCGAGCTTTGGGGAATTTTCACCTTCCCCTCCGATATCACTCTGATTTCATCACTATTACCACCACCCCCACCCCCATTCGAACTAGACGAGACCTCCTCCTGTGGAGGATGTAATGGAATTGATTGAGAGCCGGCTGTGGAACTGCTGCATTCTTGATTTTGATTGTGATCATGATCACTCGTCACAATTTCCATCATTTCTTCAGTGGAGTCGCAAGACATTTTTCGATAATAAAACTTTGTCAACAAAGGGGGCAAGAACAGCGGAGCAATACTTCTGTTAACGAGATTAAGTCGTTTAAAATGAAAACGTTGTGTTGATTTTATGGAACACCTTTTCACCAAAGAAGTGTTTGCGGATGCTACATAAAAAGTATTATTGTTTGATACCAGTTTAGGAATCCGTTTAACTGCAAGCATGTCACCACCTTCTTACTTCATTTTTTTTACCAAATTGACAACACAAACTTTACAATTAAAGTTAAAAGCACGTGAAGCAAATCATCAATATGCTCCCAAGTCCAAATGGAATGCTTTTATCTACCATCAATCTCTGTAGTGCGCTTACACAAAAAATACATTGACTTGGAGTCTCACGTACCCCCAAATAACAAACTGTCTTCATTCATACTCCATACACCTACACACATTTCCAGTTCACTCACCTGTTTTCTTTGAAGACGTTTCCTCCGAGATCATCTCCTTAGCTCTCTTTTTGTTGACTGTTACTAAAAATAGACGCTGCTCTGTTACTACCCTTTTTGGACGCTTCTTCGCTTGTTCCAGCAATAGTTGTCATTTTACACGATTATCTGTATCTAACCTTTACTCATTTGTATTTGTGCCAGTTACATGAAAATAGCAGCGTAGTTTTTGTGACTGAAACTACAATTACAATTCGAAAATATTTTCCATTAGTCCCACAAGCGTAACCAGTCAATAATAAATACAGCCTGAGACTGAAAAAAGGGAAAGGTTTAATTAAGAATTAAGATTAGGGTAAGAAAACATGACTAATTTGGTAAGGTTGGATTTGCAATTATTTTTAATGGAGTAATCTATAATCTAAATGTTTGTCATGTATGTTGCAGAACAAGAGTCCATCCACTCCACCAATTTCCCCCAATTGGATTTCAACGCGTTTGCTATGAGTAGAAGCGCAGCGTCACCAGACATCATTAACATTAGTACAGCATCCGACCCGTCACCGCCGTCTGCGAGAGCCACCTCAAGTGGTGTGTCCACTGATGATAAACTTCTCCAACGGTTTACCAGCAATTTACTAGCAGAAACAAGTAAAGTTAAATTGGATCAGAGTGAACATGGGAAACGGCTTAATTTTCTAAGAAGGGAGGCTGAGCGATTGGAGAAAACTGATTGGCGGTATGAGCCGGTGGAAAAGCTATTAGGGAAGTAGTTACACCTTTTAAAAATAAGTGGAGATTGTTTTATAAAATGTGAGTTTGTAATGTAAATAGGGGAAGTAGTTGTAAGTTGTAGATTGTAGTATAAGTATAATTATCAAAACTATTTTTGTAAGATATCATCTTCTGTTAATAAGTTAGACATTTATTGTCAGCATAAAGCAGGATGGCCGAATTATATTTTTGTGGAACAGATATGTACCATTGTCTCCGAATTAATGAGCAGAAAACTACCACTAAGAGTGTATTTAAAGTGCCCATAAGTATTCAAAACGTGTCTGATGTGGAATTCAATCACTTTTACGCAGTGTACCTCAAACAAAGCTCTCAAAGTCAATACTCTTGGTTTATGAATGGTCTTGGGTTGTCAGAAACTCAAATATTTGCTTCAGCATTGCTGATAAAGGAAATAGCAGTGTGTAAAAACTCGATCGTTGGATTGTCAGAAGATGGGTCACTTTACAGAATAAAACTAGAGGCTGATGCCAGTGGAGAACTACTATGTTTGAAGACCTCTGAAGTAAAAACTACTGAAGTTTCCACAACTCCGTTCAAGAAAGTTGCTGCCAATGAAAATCAGATTTTTGCATTACAGTCTACCCCAGAAATAAGTAGTATTTACATGGTTGAGGATAACCTTGTACTTGTTGCACAATTTCCTGACAAATTTATTGTCGAGTTTTCCGTTGGGCTTGGTCACTTTGTTGCCTTGTCTGATACTGGTGCGTTATGGAATTGGGGCCATTGTGGAAGGTCAGAGTTGGCTTTGAGTGCAGAAGTAAACGTTATGACTGTTATTGATAAGCCAAGACGAGTGGAGTTCTTTGATGACCTACCATGCATCGTCTTGAAAGTGGCATGTGGAGGCTGGCATACGTTGGCGTTAACCTCAGACGGTGACATTTACTCGTGGGGTTGGAATGAGTCAGGACAACTAGGTCATAACACAGCAATTGCAAGTAGAAGTGACCCTCATCCCGTGGATCTTGGTTCTGCCGAAGACCCTGTTGTGGACATATCGTCGGGATCTAGGCATTCGTTAGCCTTACTTAAATCTGGCCGAGTATTTTCGTGGGGAAGGAACAATGAGGGTCAGTGTGGATTTGGAAGTAAAGATTCAAGTGGGGAGCCTGTAGAAATCGTCAAGACGTGGAAAGGTGCTGCTGCTAAAATCAAATGCGGAAAATGGTCTACCTTTCTTTTTGTAAATTAGGCGTATTACATGTGTTTTACCTTAAATTGAAGGCCCATATATGTGATCTAATTGGTGTAAGTTTGTATTAATGTTTAATCCGCTGGTCGCAAATTTCATAATTTTACATGTGATGACCATTCGGACGATTAGTATAAAAAATGTAAGCACTGCACTACTATTTCTATAATACATAAATATTATTATGAGATAACTCATTATTACTATTAAGTTTTGGCGTTTATCGTTATTCTAATATGTTTAATGCCATTAAATCAAAGACAAAAGGGCTATTTGGTAGAAAGGGCTATCTTCCAAATCCCGCTTTTGTCTATGCCATTAAATATGTCTCTCACGTCATCTCTCAGAAACTGACTCTATTTTTCGTGCTTGTCAACTCGTATATAAAAAATCAAATCGTGTAAACTGTCGTATTTTCGAGATTTTTAATTAAACTTTATTCTTCGGATTCTTTGATACATTACATTTTGTGAATGTATATTTAATTAATATATATACTTACTCAATAAAATTCGTAATATTCAATTATGACACACGACATACGGCATACATTAAATTCCTTTTTAATATTACTATTAGATGTATATTGTTCGTTAAAGATGAAATTTTGTTCATGTTTTTTGTCGAATCGTGGTGCTCAAAATAGTTTACTCCATAGCATACGTAATTGAGGGTGTGGGTAGAATGATGAAATATGTAGTTCTCATTCACGCAGGAAAGCTGGATACGGAAGGTAGAAATGGTACACGTTTTTTTATATACATATATATTTACAAGCGTTTTTTGTGTTCGCTGCAGTTAGTGTATTACTACTGGTTATTTACAATGGATAAATGATTGTTTGCGCAATTCTTTGGACGGATGCAGTTTGCTTTCGTAGGTAGATGCAATTTGTTTTTTCAATTTCTTGAATAAAGGTCAAGGTAAAAAGTTAGTAGCATCATAACATGAAAGGTATCAATACATACACATCTGCAGATTTTACATTTTATAAGAGAAAACTAATTCTAAATATAGCCTACACCTTCCATACCGAATGGCTTATGCATAAATTACCTACAAGTAGTAAGTCCGAAAGGACAGTCTATGTACAGTTACTCATATCAGCTTCAGTTTAATACTTTCTCCATTGTTGCTGTACAATGATATACAGTGCTTGCTTTATCCAGTAAACATTACATCATCAACTCTGTACTGTCCACAATATATCATAAGACTGCCTACAAACGATACCCCTAACATCACAGCTATACTGACTAGTTTTCTCTCTAGAGCGTTGTAACAGCTCTGGTCAAAGAAGGCAAAAATTTCAAAAAAGAAGAAGATATTAGTAGTATTATTCAATTATGACGTATTTGTGCTAGATCATACTTTACTTTGTGTACTCAAACAACTTTGTTCGTTTTCTTGGATTCACTTGTACCAATCATATTCTTATTGAGGAATATGAGACTTTTCGTTTATCTTACTATAATAATTCAAGTTGAATTCCAAAAGTCCATAGAACCATTGTTATCAGTGCTTAACTGTTGGCTGGCATTGTGTGCATGTTCAAAAGTTAGTCTTTAGCTTAATAACCATCGCGGTCTGCTATCGTTGTCCTAAGAAATACTACCTACCTCTATTATAATACACATAATATAGTCTTACTCGAACCAGAAAAGGTATATATATATACATTTATCATTCAAACTCACAGCTTAATTTCATATTCATGCACGAAACAGTACTAGTACACCTTGTCTTTCACCCTCGCTTTTACTTATCATCCAGACTAGATCTAGAAAAGGTGTGCAGCAACGGTTGCCCTTTTCCACAATCCTTTCGCTTCATTCATACATTTCATTTATTCCCCCTACTCTTTCCTGTTTCATACACGTCATTCATTCCACCGTTCTCAATTTTCCTTTTATGCTTATATTCATTTCATTTTCCTATACTATACACTACATAAAAGACAAAAGATAAGAGGCGAAGTAGGGTACTCCTTCCTATACCCCTATCATACTTTGATATTCATTAAAATCAGCAATAATGATAGCAGGACAGACTAAATTTTTACATTTCTTCATCACTTCCTACACTCTCTTGAACTTCTTGGTAGTCCAGCTCCAATGCGGCTAAATCCTCTCGAGCTTCCGAGAATTCCCCTGAAAGCAATAATTAAAATTAGATGGATATTATTCACCACACCGGTGACATGCAATATATAGCATCGTGTGTGGTGGCATGATATTTGATGGCATGCTCTGGCTGATTTATGTCAATAATACTATCCTACATATATGCATGCATATCCACTTTCTACTATCTCTATTGACATCGCATCAAAGCTCATGGAAGGAAAGGTAAGTAAAATGTGGTTTCCCCCTTGTCTCCCATTTCGTCCATTCTAATGCGTATTGATTTTTCTCTTCTCCCCTCCTGATTTTACAGTCCATTCAAAAAAGGGCAATGAACTTTAGATATATAAAAAACTACCCCATTTCTTCTTCATTTCTCTTTCCTCTTCAGTTCAGAATTTTATTACCAACACCAACTAAATATGCCTACTTGTGCCGGAACATGTGAAAGTTTGTGTTAATTCGGCAAGTTTTTCATTGCTTTCTTTCTTGTAAGGCGCAACCGACAAGACAAAGTATGGTTGGAAATAGAGCATGGGTATTTAAATTGGTTTGAAGTACATAAAAGAAAAATGCAGAACATACCTTCTTCCATTCCTTCACCAACATACCAGTGAACAAAAGCCCTTTTAGCGTACATTAAATCAAACTTGTGGTCTAGTCTCGCCCAAGCTTCCATAATTGAGGTGGTATTAGAAAGGCAACAAACGGCTCGTTGTACCTTGGCCAAATCCCCGCCTGGAACAACGGTGGGCGGTTGATAATTGATTCCAACCTGGAGAAACACAAAGTTATGCACATTATAGAAAAAAACGTTTTATGGATGAAACATTTTGTAAAAAGTATTTTTGATGGTTTTCACATGCAAATCAGAGTAACCGGCTGAAGAGTGATATGCTCGTATAAGTGCAAATAAACACGCGATAATGACTGACTCCCGGATAAAAGCACACTTTATATAGTGAAATGAAAACAAAGGTAAAATTATTGTGGTTTGCCTTAAATCCAGTGGGACACCAGTCCACAAACTGAATGGTTCGATTAGCTTTTATCCCTGCTATTGCCGAATTCACATCTTTTGGCACGACATCTCCTCTGTAAAGAAGACAAACAGCCATGTACTTTCCCTTCCGGGGATCGCATAGAACCATTTGATTGGCTGGGTCGAAACAAGCTTTCGTTATTTCGTCCACGCTTATCTGCTCATGATAAGCTTTCTCTGCGGAGACAATTGGGGCATATGTTGCCTACACAAACAATAAAAAAATACAACATTGCATTGATATATTTTTTCAAATAGGAAATTGCTTAAAATGAGCTCATCGGATCGGTATGTATGGTATCGTACCAAAGGGAAGTGAATACGAGGGTAAGGGACGAGATTGGTCTGAAACTCATTTAGGTCAACGTTGAGAGCCCCATCAAAGCGAAGAGAGGCAGTGATTGATGAGACTATTTGTCCGATGAGTCTATTCAAATTGGTATATGTAGGTCGCTCAATACCCAAGTTTCTGAAGCAAAGCTCATATATTGCTTCATTATCCACCATAAACGCACAATCGCAGTGCTCTAAAGTTGTGTGAGTGTACAAAATTGCATTGTAAGGTTCCACAACGGACGTGGACACCTACACAAAAATATCGACACAAAACCAAATCATTATTGAACTAATAACTGAGCTGCTTTATCTGATTCAGCCGCTTCAAGATACTAAATCAATCAATAGTTTGTTTGATCTAGTATTCCCATTAATCTAACCAGCTGGTGAAAGTTTGATGGAATTCAAGTTTTTCTTATTTGCTTAGAAAGCATATGCATGCTTAAATCTATTTTATAAAACTCACACGTGGAGCTGGGTAAATGGAGAAGCAAAGCTTTGACTTCTTTCCGTAATCAACTGAAAGTCTTTCCATTAAAAGAGACCCGAATCCCGAGCCAGTACCACCGCCGAAGGAGTGAAAGATTAGGAAACCTTGAAGTCCATGACATTGCTCGGACATTTTGCGTATTCTGTCCAGTGTCGCGTCAATGATTTCTTTACCTGATCAAGGCATCAAATAAAACGCGGAAAGCTAGACAATAATCATTATCAAAATGACCTCTCAAACCGTTGAGAATTTCAATATACCGATAGTGTAGTGACCACGAGCATAATTGTTAGCTGCATCCTCCTTCCAAGTCAAAAGTTGTTCGGGATGGAAAAGTTGGCGATAGGTGCCTGTCCTAACTTCGTCTACAGAAACAAATTTTCGTCAAATTGCGAACGTAGTACACGTATAACTTTTTTATTGCTTAACTTTCATCGTAATTGAATCTTTTAGAGCAGACGACGATTTCATAAAAAATGAATAGCTAAGCTGACTAGACTAGACATAAATTGCGAAGCATGATCCAGTTAGTTTGATTATCTATTGATAGTGCTAATATCAAGTAACTTTCAGAGTCACATACTTCTTATTTGTAATATAAGCAGTAACAAAACCTAATAACATTTTTTTTCTTATGGTTCTGGCTATCTGGCTGTTTAAAAAAGCTGTGACTTTCACCAGAACCGCTATTCGTACATAAGTACAATACTGGTTCCAGATACAGCACTTTTTTTCTGAATTTAACTCTATTCTGTCCTTGTGCATCTAAACAATAACGTATACAAAATGTGTATATAAAATGTGTCTTACCGATGACGGTTGGTTCCAAGTCTACAAATACTGCCCTAGGCACATGCTTTCCTGCGCTGGTCTCAGAGAAAAATGTGTTAAAAGAGTCATCCTCGGCACCCAGCGTCGAATCCGCTGGCATCAGCCCGTCCGGTTGAATGCCTAAAATATTGAACAATGGATACATACTTCATGATACCTTCTACGTCAAGCCAAATCTCAGCCACAGCCACGCTTCTTGTTCCTTACCATGTTCGAGACAATAAAGCTCCCAACAAGCGTTCCCAATTTGACATCCTGCTTGACCAATATGAATTGATAAGCACTCCCTCTGATCACAGCGTTTAATTATTGTTGGGGAAAGTCATAAAGTAAAAATTATCCATAAAAAACTTTTCCAGCAATTTTTGTACGCGAACGAAATTCTCTTTGTTTCACAACTCTCAATTCCCATTTGTTCCACTTATCTTTCGATTACATGCATTTCAATAACACTAAAACATTATATATATTATCATCAATATTATCATGCACACGTATTACATACATGCACGCACATGCACACTTTTTTTCAGACAGGACAGCGTTTTTCATTGTGTATCACATGAAATGAATGAAGTACATAAAAGCTAAAATGGTTCTATACTCAATATGGTATTGAATAGCACTGTTAGTAGTATAAATTGTCATGATTTGTTATAAACTTTCATGATATTATTATATCCTTCGGGGGGAATAAAAACAAAAAAATATTGAGATATGACGAAAGAAAACTAATTTCATGCAATTGAGCAACTACAAACTATTTTTTTGTTACTTACTTTGATTGACTACATTACGTTTTTTAAGCGAGAATATAAAAAACAGGAACAATGCGAATCAACGCAGTAGTATTTTTTTAGTAGCCACATCCCCCACACACGAGGAAGAGCAGCAGCATTGGAATTAGTTTGGGTCGTTAGTCCATAAACAGCCCCCGCAAATAAAGTCACAAATTTTTTTAAATGATGAGTTTAATGTTGGAATTTTAATGAATTTTAAATACTCTACATATAGTCTGTTAGTGCTGCCAATGTACAAGGCATACAAGGCAATGTTTCCTACTTTAGTACATGTGCTTTATACCAAAAATGAATATAATATTGTGAAATGGCACACAGATAAACGAGCAAAACTAAGAGTGAAAGCAAGTGTAACGGATTATGAATGCCTATATATGGATGGGAATTGCCAAATCTATTTAGCATGAGTTGGATCCTTTCGTTAGTTAAGAAATATTAGTTTTTAAAAGCCAAAAAATTATTATTAATTTTACTCTTTGTTTCATTCCATAGTAAACTCGCCCATTTCGCACGTAGGAAACGTCTGCACACATTTTATTTGATGAAAACTAATTCTCACAAAACTTTTACTTCCACGTATGAAGAAGATTCAAACAAAATATATATGCTGGAGGTAAAACAAATGTTACCAAAATAAACTATTATTTTCGGAGGCTAATTTTGTACTTTCTTAGACAAGTTGAAAACTTTTCTGTCGCGAACTGCTTCTCAAGAGCCACCATCTTAAAAATAAACTTTTTTTGGAGTGGCTACAAATAAGGAATAGCAATAAATGCCTGGAGCTGCCTAATCAAACTTGACTGAATCACTTTCCAAGGTTGAATGAACTATATTACATTACACTGCGGACTCTCTACCAAGAAGAGTTTTATGGAAGTCGCCACCAAACTGAGTGACTACCACCTTAATACTTTTAGTGTGTGGAGAACTTTTGAGCAAAATCAATACTCATTAACGTTTAATTAATTTGGACGGAAGCCCACAAAAAAATAAAAGGTTGATCCCCCGCTTTAAATGGAAAGAATATATATATTTTGTGACGTAAACTAACTTGTCCTGTTCTAAAATTATTAGTTTAATGGAAGTCTCTTTGTAGCTTTTATTGACGTAAAAGTTTTTGTATGCAAAGGTATCCAGTCAGTCCATCTCACTATTATTGGAATGGTTCGACTGACTGCAGGTGGGATAAAATAAAAAAAAGTCAATACGTAAATGAAGTGGACACTTTTGCTAAAAGGGAGAAAGAAACATACACATGGAAATCGTGTGTGTGTGCATAAAATAGTGACACATTTCACCAATTGTGAAACAAACTCGTGATGATGATTATGAGGGAGTGGTCATAACAGCAGCTTGTGGTGGATTTTTGCATTTTCATTGCCAACCTTTCGTCAACTCAACTCTAACAAAAACTCGTCTTCTTACGTCCTTTTTTCTCCATTTCATATCCTTTCATTTATTTCTACATGAATACCTTTCTCCACTGTAATAGTAGTTACGCTTCTTTTACCTTTAATGTGGAACTAAAATGCAGAAGGAATAAGCATGAAATGAAGCACTATGAAACATGTGCTACTACTACCACTGACAGAACCTCTGTATGCTTTTGGCATTTCGGATTTCATTTCATTTGCTAAAGTCACCATGTCCGAAGGAATAATACCAAAGTTGATTAATTATTTCAAGAGCTATAAAATATCAAGTAGGTATACACGTCCACTTCTTTCTTCCCCGTTTTAGGGAGCTTATTAAAGCAACAAAAGCATTTGGATGAGTGCCTACACTGTATTATATTGAAACATATTATGTTCTCGTTATTAGAAATAACGAGTAAGAAAATATGCTACTCACTATACTACTCATGAGTGAAATTCCAACGACTGACAAGGACATAGCATAGCGAAACGAAGAAAGAAAACAAATGGTTTTCTTTCTACTGATGTCCATGATAAAAAACCAACCAGCTAGATTGTCAGTCAGTCTTGCCAGGTGGTGAAAGCCTATAAGGTTTACTATATACTCGTATGTATCCCATATTGATTTATATCAAAATGCATTCCACTGAATATGAATAAGCAGCAGAACTAACTAATGAAAGAATTTATTTTCCCTGCTGACTGATCATAATCTCAATCGAGCTTGGCATATTAATGTTCATACTATTGATATTGATTAGATGTGTACATAATGTGATATGGAATTATTGCTGATAAAGAGAGAGCATCTCTCGAGAGAGTGTATACACAAAAGCGTAATGAAATGAAATGGGTGGAACAACGTCAACAACCAATTCAACAATATTATACGAACAAACAGTGATTTTTTTTGGATTGGCGGATTGTGATACTTAATCATATGCAAATAGTGGATGAATGGACACAGAACAAATTGCTTTCTTTTGTGAGTCAGTTGCATATATGTACAATAAATAATGTGTTTCGTTTTTTTTTTGCTTTCTTGATTTGATGATTTTGTGGGGTGCGTGATGTGATCACACAAAGATATTGCTAATACATAGAGAGAAGAGAAAGAAAAAAATATTTCTTTTTTACACTTTTCGCCCGCATTTTAGCAACAGATCAGATCCACTTAGAGTGTGAGAGTTCCTTTGCAGAACTAGAAAGACGACCGAGTTGAAGAGTAGAACAAGTTATTTCTAATTTGATGCGCTTAAGGCTTTTGGCAACTAAGGATTATTAAGATGTTAAAAAGTTACTCTATTATAAAAACTACTTTATCTTTTATGTTTGTAAACTTTTCTTATCATTCACAGGCACAAATTAGTTCAGTACTCTAAAAATATAATATCTACAATTTAGAAACACTACTAAAATTTGATGCACAAACCAAATCCAATGTCCATCTATTGGAATATTTTATCTTTATTGAATTATTATAAATGGAAACTATATATTTGTTTTACTACGATCAACAGTTCTTTTTGTTAGAAAGCTTTACACAACAATTTGGTCGAAACCTAGAGCGGAAAGAATGAAGATTATAATCTTGACACATGGCGTATTCTATCGTAATTAAAGGCATTGGAAATGAAGTAGTAATACTATAAGGAGAAAGTGTATATATACTATGGGTAAACTACTCTATTCATGTTGACTTTGTTGGATCCACGTTTCATCTGCATTTTTTTGTTCTGCTGGACTGATATAGCCAGCAGTTTTAGTTGTATTGGTAGGGTAGCACAAAATGAACAGTGTTTGTACTGTACTGTCCACTTAAAATGGTTACACACTACTAGCACAATTACAAAATACTACTCAAGAACAAGTGGTATAAATGTATGACTATTTAAACAGGAAATGACAAAAACAACAAGGAAAGGTGGGTAAAATTAGTGACAATTGAATATGTGGGACAGCTACAGGCCAGCTTTTTCTTGACAGGGCTGTAGAAACAAAGGAAAACCAAGGTTGTGTTGAATAATATATATATACAATTGGATTCAATATCCCAAGTACAAATACTGTTCCAGTATTCCTGTGTACTTTCAAGTGTGTGTGTGCTCACTTCTTGTTCTTGCTTATATATTGAATATAAAGGAAAAGGCTAGAGCTCTACTAAATTTTTCTCCAGTTCCACTTTCTCTCTCTCGGCTCGTACGACAAATATTATTTGAGAAGAGCTTAGTGTGTCTAGCAGCAGGGACACTCTTTCCACGACTATTTAGAGTTGACGTTTTTTGGAAGAGCCCATGTCGCGAGAGAGACGAAAATATGGCATATAACAATAAATGTAGGCATCCATGTCGAAAAGGGGTGAAGTATAAAAGAAGAAGAAAAATATTTTCCCTTGCCTTTTTCATGGGTATTGAATTGGATATTATTACGTCAAGTGAAAACTGTAAAGTGCACAACCTTTGTCATGCAATATGTCTATACAATAAAATGTACATTGTAAAAATATGGAAGGGTAAAAGCATGGCACACATACATACATACAGTATACATACATGTTCAGTGGAATGTTTGCCGATTTGTTTGGGAGCAGCAGTTACTAGCAACAGAAAACAAACGATGATGGTAGAATAGAAACACTATCAAATTGCACACAAAAAATGAAATGAGAGGGTGAAAAGCATGCAAAGCTCCACAAAGAACTGAAGTGGAGAAAGGAGAGTTGAGTATGCATACTATACTACTACTGACTCACGATATTATTAGTAGAACGCATATTACGAATTCATACATGTTCCCATTCACTCTATAATTTTTTTCTAACCGTACTACTTTTTACGATCATTATTTTATGCTAACCATATTTTATGTATTTCTGTGAAGAGCAGGTTGAATATAAAAAAACTTTTCTTTTCTCTTGTAAACACCGGTAATGTGGGTAATGTCGCAAATTTATCCAGAATCATAAAAAATTGGCCGACTCTTTTGACTTTGGAAAAGTTTTCTTTTGCCAAAAACCCAGAGTTGAGTTGATGTTGAATGTGTCAACTTTGCGGTATTTTGAACGTCCACGATTTTGCGTTTGTGAAGTGGATGTTTACAGCTCCCTTCCTTTGTTTAGCCACAATGAACGAAATGAAGGCGTGTAAGGCACTAACACGAAGACTTATTGCATAGAGGTAACGTGTCTGATAAAATCATTGCGTTTGTAATAGTCTTTGATTTATATCGTCTCCGATTCTCTATAATCATGTATGAATGAAGTGAATTTACAGTATAATATATAGATATTAGTTGATAGTCAAATTAAAGTATATTTCTTAATCTCGTCTGAGATAGTAATGTGATTTCTACCTGCTGGTTATAGGTTTGTCTTTCTTATGAGTTCATTTCACTTCACAGCAGTATATCACAATAACACAAACTTGAGTCTGTCAATCTTCATTACTCTTGTTTAAGAGAGGTGTATAAAATCAGCATTACTTTCCTTTTTTTGTGGGAAGTGAAAATAATAACTTTTATCTACACTGGAGATGAGTTATTTGGCCAAGTCACGAATCTCATTAAAGTGAAGATCATTCCACACAAAGTATAAACGTATCGTTAAATTAAAATTTGAATTGAATGTGGAATAGAAAAAAAATGTTTATGTACTGAAAGGCAATTGAACGTATTCCATATCAAATTGGGAAAGATAAGGAATTGGGGAAAAAAGTTTGAGCCACACTGTGTCTAGAATGAAAGGTTGTTTGGTTGATGTGAGGGCACGTCATGACTTGACTCGTTCTTCCGGTTGTGTATTGGAATACTATTATCTATGCGGAACTGGGAGACTTTAATTTTGTATCGGATATGCTATATATTCTGACCATCACGTCGTATCTTATTCCAATCTGTAAAACATTCTCTGAACGTTATATGTCGTAATAGGTTTAATACACATAGACATAGTTCGATGTAGGCGTGTTGACATCAAATAACTACACACTTTTGAATAATCTTATATGTATGTGCCTTGGGTGGGTGCATTCAGTTAATGTCCTCGTAGATTTGTGTCAAGCATCTCCAGGTATTGTGTTTTGTCTTGGCCCAGCATGTTCTCAAGAGGAGACGAGAACCGATGTCGTTCGTTGATACTTATTTGTCTTGCAGGTTTTTGCTTGGTTGTTTTTTCGATATTATTTGACTATTTATATATTATATGCTTTGGGAACACACGCATATTCAATGCATATATAAAAATTATAGCCCATGTGAAGTATGCTGTTGACATCTTTTCCCTCATTCTCTTTCCACGATTTCTCAACAAATATCATATTTGAGAAAGCTTTCATTAAAAGTGAAAGTATTTTTGCTACGTTGCCAGAAGAAAGGGTAACGAAGCCATCTCGCTTTCTTTTTGTTCTCGAAAATTCTAGAAATTTCCAACATAAAATGATAACTTGATATCATTGATGTTCACATTTTGAAAATTACAGGTTTAGACCTCCTGCTTTCAGCTAAAAAACTCTAATTGGTTTCGTACGTAAGAATGTATTCATTAAACCTTGGAAGGTGTTTACCATAAATACGTCATGAATGAGCATTTTAACTATCAGTTAATTGCTAATAATTCTTTCATAACAGTTGACATTGACAATGTCATTTCTTCATGTGAATGAAACCACGCTTCATATGAAAACTAGATCTGCTTAAATGATACTTAAATTTAAAAACCACATTGTTTGGTTAGTCAATTTAATTACACAAATTAGTTAAGAAATTGACAAAGAAATTGCAAATCAAATCAAACTGTTATACTCTAGATGTAATGTGTCATTATAATTTTCAAGGACGGAATTTCCCCATGTGTGTGCAAATGTGCATTTTTAACTTCTAAGCGAAAGCAACGCCACGTTGATATCTAACGAAAGAATATAAGCATGTTCCTAATTGGTAATTTTCATAGTAAATACTTAAAGTTGTTTTTCCTGACTTCCTATGGTTTTTTCGTAGGCGTTGGCTGTTTAGTTTATTGTTGTTGTTGTTGAGTAGCATGTTTTATTTCACATTCACGCGACCTCCCAAACTTAAAGTATTTACGTTTTTGGAGCTACCATTTTCTCTAAATTAATGTGTCAAATTGATGTAACGATTTTTTGGTAAATTACATTTAACGATATGCCTAAAGCATTTTCAACTCGACCTTCAATTTTGTTTCCATCAACAAAATGTAATATGTAATTGAAACGGATGGTCAGTTTTGCTTACAATACAGAAGGCTAATGTTTACTTGGAATTCACAAAAAGGAAGCTAAAATGAATTTGCAGAAGTATTTTAACAAATTTTTATTTATTTACTTTTTGTTGAGTTTCTTAACAAAGGTCAACAAATGTAATCTTCATCGTCCAGCGTCTGAATTGAAAAATGCGAAAAAATCTGAAAGTTTCATTCCACAATCTCAAGCATTTATTTACAAACTGCTAGAAACTCACTTTAGAAATTGCGAGCTAGTCCATCTTGCTCATTCCTACACCACCCCAGAATACTCACATAAATACTTGGAGAAATTTTCACTTTCATCTTCTGGAAATTTTATTGCTGCTTACAGTACAAACGTGACTTTCAAACGTTTCAAAGATGTGCATAAGTTCAATAAGGTTGTTTGCTCAATTGCAGTAATTTTCATTCCTGAATACTCTGTAGAATTGTCTGAATGGTTATTTGAGACAGTTACACCAACCCGCGCCCCTATTATCCGAAAAGATGAGGATCACTTTGTTTTAGTTTGTGCGTCAGTATCAGTATGCGATGATATGTTGATGTCACCCAAGTTTGGTAATAAGATCAGATACAAAATATCTCTAGCACCACAGCCAGGAAAGAGTTATAACCATTTCGATGGAATACTCCTAAAAACCGTGGATTTGTATGGAAACAATGGACAGCCAGTTTTAACGGACATGGACTTTCTCCCATTCCAACAAAATACTCCAGAGTTATTTCCAGATACGACGTTTAATTTTAATGGAAAGGTTTTCCGAGTATCAAATCCCCGTTCCAAGACCTACTTTGATGTAGAGATCCGTGGTGGAAAGTATTATGGAACGCGAGGTCTCTACAAAACTTGGTTGGACGTGATGATGGATAAATATAATTTTAGTGTTGACGTTTTCGAGTCAAGTTTATCAGGAGGTTCTGGAAAACAGCTACCTAATGGAACCTGGGGTGGTACCGTTGGCGATGTTATGTATAATGTTGCAGATATGGGAGCATTTGTGGGTCATACCTACAGCAGGGACCAGCTCGTTGGCTATTCTGCAACAATTACATATGAGTGGATGTTCTTCATAACTCATAAACCCATAACTCACTACACTTCTACAGCAATATTTCGTCCACTATCGTTTGCGCTTTGGATAGGATTTTTCATCTCTTTGATTTTTATGGGAGTCACTTTCAAAATTTTATTAAGGGATCAATGGTCATGGATGACTATGATTGATTACATTGTGGCAAGTTTTCTGGAGCAAGATGCAGATCATTACATAAATTTGAAGTTAACGCCTGTGCGAGTGCTTGTCACTTTTTGGCTAATTTTCTCTCTCGTCTTCAGTACTGCCTATCGTGGTAAATTGGTATCACTGATTGCATTTCCGGCTATGAGCTGGGTCCCCTGGACTTATGAGGATTTGGCATACTCCGACTTTAGAGCGGGGCTTCATGTTGTTGGAAAAGGTAAAAATGAGTAAAAGCTAACACATTATATATTTGTTTTCCTATAGCAGTTAGCAGTGAGAAGAGTGTCCCTAATTAATTTGTTGTTTGTTGAATAATTTAGGAGGCGCTGCAGACTCAATTTTTTCCTCATCTAAAAATCGTGCCTTTCAAATCATTAATTCTAGAATGGAAATTTTCTCCGATCCAAGGCATTGCATGAAGGAAGCGCTGACAAAAGACATTGCTTGTGTGTTGTGGAAATGCCATTTTGAATACGGCCTTCATGAAGGTTTTACAGACAGGTTTGGGAGAAGCCCTTTCCATACGTCATCACAAACTTCGTACTTTCTCCATGATGGTTACGTATGTCAAAAATACCAGCATGCTAGCTTTAAATTATTATTTGATTAACTAGTTAACGCAAAATTTTTTTGTTTGTGGCGTAGATTTGGGAGCCTCGGGCAGTATTTCGTCATCATATTGACCGAACTGGATGGTCCATTTTGGAGACAGGCATTTCACAACATTGGTTGCAAACAGATCACAAGGCTGTGATGGACTTGAGATTTGATAGTGAGAAAGTAAATGGAACAAAGAAACAAATTTTAATTGAGAGTGATGAAGGACCAACCAAACTTAAATTAGCACAATTCAAAGGCTTATTCTTACTTTTCTTTTGTGGAGTATCATTTGCGGGAGTTTCCTGTTTACATGAACGAATTAAAAAAAGGAGAATGGAAAGGAAACATTAAAATTTTCAAGAATAGTTTTAGGCATACTTACGGCTTATAGTATAAATTGCATTATTAATCTTCAACAATACACACGTTTACTCAAGAAACTCCCCAAAAATATGTTTTTTGTACAACCTTAAAATTCAAAATTAAAAGCCTCCACTCCAGACTGAAAGGATAAACGTGCTCAAGCTCAATTATATAAATAAGTAATCAAGTACTAATAGTATTATTAGTAATCTTATAAGTAAGTAATCAAGGCGTTATCAGACGCTAAATACATTTTACAAGCTATTGTAGAGTGCATTTATTTGTAGATACAAAATTAGTTCTTGATGATTGAAATAAATATTTTAATCTTTGAATTTCTTTTTCACCTTGTAATACGCTGAATATTTATTTGCACTTTATGGATGCATTTTGTCATATGCTTGAAATGTTTTTTCACGCCCACTTCGATATATGTTATTGAAGCATTTTCATTCTTCTTCTGAGCTGACGTGACTGTTTTAATCTACCCAGAGGTCAACTGCGCAAGAACTGGTCGACTTTTGTCTCTGCAAAAATGAAACATATTTGCCTTGCCAATTACTAACTGAAATCTTCAGTTAAACACGAGTAATCGCCATTTCTTATCAAATTGGAGCTGCGAAAGTCATTCTGAGTAGTTTTGTCTGTTCAAGCAATGACGTTTCACAAGTCATCTCCTTTCGTCTTCTTGTCTACAAAAACATTATTAAGTCGGCAATTAAACTCCAGAATACAAAAAAGTCAATTTATATGCATAATCGAGCATCTACATTTTCTTTTCTGTCAAATTATTATGAAAGATATTCAACTTTCCCTTGGCTTACTCGTTTGGTTGTTTTCTACTTGCTATATTGGATTTGAATGAATGAAACCTATTTCCTAGAATGACCACACAATATCATGTTAATTTTCCATTTTTGTCAACAATTTTGTAGTAGGTTGTCCCACGTAGAAATCAATTGCCTCAGCGGTAGTTTAGATAGGAACTTAATAGGTGCGTGTACCCATATTGTGAACCCATTCCAACTCGTCCCTGATCTGATCTAAAACATTTATATATATGTCTTTCTTTAGTTGGTTTTTCATAATCACATATTTCTAACGAGGGATTCATCAACGACAAGACTACCTCTTAGTTGATTTATATTTTATAAGAAAAATTCATTGACATTGTTGCCAAAAAAACTGTATTTTTAGAACAACATTTCGACCCTGCATAGAGCATTATAGGAAAAGAGGAAGTAATAATACCACATCACAAAAGAATACATGTTAAATGGGTGTGCACTTATTTAATTCCTGACACCCATCATCATTAGAATGATAGGCGATTGAATACATAATTATTCTTTGCAATTTTATACCAAATGTGAGCAGTGCTTTTATAGCAAAGGCAGAAATGGCTAAGGTTTTCCGAAATAGTGTTGTGGTCATTTGCTGCTTTCTCCTTGAGCCAATTATAAGCGTAAAATTAAAAATGACAAGTACCCAGCTTACCCAGGTGCAAGATTTAACACTTAAACTAGTGGAGAAAGTTTCAGTCAACTTTGCACAATGTGAGTTTTTCTTTACAAGTGTGGGTAAAAGTCAAACATTTCCACATAACTTTAGTGAAAATTCCACTTCCAATTTTTTTTACGAGGATGATAGTCGTTTTATAGAGCAAATGCATCCAGTTTCCTCAGGAGTGTTTTCTGTGTCATTGGAAAGAGCCGGTGAAGGTGAAAACACCAGCAGTCCAATAATTTCGTACAAAAGATTCAAGGATGTGCATAAATATTCTGGTGTTTGTGGTTTTGGTCTATTTTTATTTTCATTGATCGATTCATTCGTGCTCAAAGAGGTTTTTGGTTTATTAATCGGTGGATACGGACCTATTCTTCGGAAGGACGAAGACCACTTTCTTTTTCTGACACCTAATCAATATGATGCAACTAAACTCCTTCTTTCGGAAGAATTTGGAAATCGGATAAAATACAAGATTGCCCTGTTTCCGAGTCAAAACTCATCGGTCCATGTTGTAACAGCGGATTTGTATAAGAATCAGGGCAAGCCAGTGACCAGAACTTTATTTACTCTGACGTCAAATGATGAAGGCTCATTTTCAATACTGCCATTAACCATTGCCAATTTGTTTCCTGACACTACAACAAATTTTCATGGAAAAACATTTCGCATGTCCATCCCAAAAGTAGCATTTCGTTTTGAAATTGTGTGGGATCCCCTACAAAAACAATACGTAGCCAAGCGGGGCTACTATAAATGGTGGTTAGATGAAGTGAGGATTAAATTTAATTTCACATGCTTCTTTATCGAGTCGTCTTTTGGTGGTGGAACTGGGAAACTCCTTAGTAATGGATCGTGGCGCGGTGCGGTTGCTGATATTCTGGATGGAAGCGCTGACTGGGCCTTTGTTGTAGGTCATATATACAGCCGCCATAAATATATGGAGTGGTCAGGTCCCTTGTCCTATGAATGGATGGTGTTTTTGAATCATAAACCAAAGACGTTCTTGTCTCCAAAAGCAATATTTTGGCCGTTTACACCGTTCATGTGGATGCTATTTCTCCTTACTTTTATTGTAGTTCCTCTTGTGCTCAAGTTAATTGACCGTGTCATTAGCAATCGTTGGTCTTATGGACAGTTGCTAGAGTATATCTTTGCCACAGTTGTGGAGCAAGATCATGGAGGGCCTTTTGTGGTTCCTGTTGATTCTTTAAGAATCTTGGGAGCTTTTTGGTTACTTTTTGCAATGATTATTACAGTCGTGTACCGAGGAAAATTGATGGCATTGCTGGCATTTCCACTTCAAAGCTGGGTTCCCTCAATGTTCGATGAGTTAGCGAGTTCCTCATTTCGTGTGGGGCTAAATGTAGTTGGGAAAGGGGGGGCTGCATACGCAATTCTCTCAGCATCACAAAGTCCAATTTATAAGAAATTATTTGAGCGAATGGAATTCTATCCGAATGCTGATGAGTGTTTGGTGAAAGCAACACACATTGATTTGTCTTGTATTATGTGGGAAGGCGTTTCAGCTTATATTTCAGCAAGGAATCTTAGCGATAGGTTTGGAAACAGTCCACTTCAGCCATCATCTGAAACAACATCTTTCATTGCAGACGGCTTGGTAATTAGTTAATTAAATATTAACTTTTTAGTCAATTGAATATTGGAATAATATGTGCTATGTGTAATTAGGTTTGGGAAAGGCGTGCCGTGTTTCGTAAACATCTGGACAAAACCATTTGGTCAGCAATTGAAATGGGTCTTGTTCCAAGATGGTTTCAGCTTGATCAACGGTTTATCAAGAGCGAGCGATGGAAGAATGAAAAGGAACGGATGGCAGCGTCTACAAATGGAACAGCGAGCTCAAGTGTAACCCATTTTAAAAGCAAAGGTCCCGAAGCTTTAAAAATTACTCATTTTAAGGGTGTATTTTCAATATTTTTTATTGGAATAGGACTTTCAAGTTTACGTTTCGTAGTGGAAAAAATACCTCACTTACTCACTTGTAAATTTAGGATAAAAACGCCCATATAATGAGCAAATAAATGTTGGAAGGTTCATGCAATTTCTCCATTCAAGAACTAGAACTTCGGCTTCGGAGGTCGCTTCTAAAAACCATAAAATGTCAAAAACTTAAATGCAATTACCATTATTATCATCCACATGAAATTTTCGTAGTTTTAAAAAATGGAATAAAGTGATAACAACATTTTGCTTGATTCATACATGATAATGAGAAGTTATAGAAAATGAACATAATTGCACACATCAGCAACTAACCGATTTGGCACACACACATTTACTGGATACTATATACATCTCATTCAAATGCCATCGCTTATCATATTTAAACATCAAGGTATATTTTAAAAAATAAAATTGATGACAACTTAAATCGGCCATGTTCCGATTAATTAATCCATTTCAATTGCATTTTTAATACTGATGTTGTTGACTAGGGTATGTCATTAAAACTAACACGCAAATTCGCTATCATCATCTCTTACCATTTCATTTCATACAGATGCTGAAACGTTTACAATATTAAAACACTTGCGAGTTTTTTCTTCCCCATCTACCTGTCTGTCAACATCTCCTAATTGGAAATTGAAAAAAACGCACCATTATAACACACACCGGAAAGCTTAAAACAGTCAATTAGTTAAACATGCTCACGTACATTCTACTACCAATTAAATAAAACCTAGGGTAAGACTCATAGTCACATGAATGTATGATTATTGTATGATATCAGTGGTACCTATAGGGCCGTCATCAGTGTAATTGACATAACAAGACCCCCTTATGGAGGAATTCAATATGGCACTTACATTGCCATTCTTACCAACGTGTAATAGGGAAAGCATTGCATCATTTATTTATGTAAGTGCCTTTAGTTATATATCCATTGGCTTTCAACTTGTTGTCAGACAGCGGGTGTCCTTGCCAAGGTCTATTTCGTACTTATAGTAGGTACTAAATAAACAATCAATTTTGTGAATTAACAAGATAGCCGCTGCTGGGTACTTATATCCATCAAGTTTTCACTATCATTAAAAACATTGAATGAAGGAAATGACATTTTTAAGCATTTTAAAGATTTAAGAGGGCTCTACCAACATGTAATGGAGTGAAGAAATGATGATGTTTAAACGTAGAAAAAAGCTTAACAACAAACAACTCGCATTCAGCAACATTCCCTAATTCCAATCCCTACTGTCTGTTTTATCAGATTGATCAATTTTACAGCTCTTTTATAACTTGCAAATTTATCTTTGCGACTTACTCTTTATATTCTATTGAAATATCAGTCCCTAATAAAAAGTACTTGAAAATGAAATATTTGTTGTGCATAATGTTTCTAATTCAAACAACAGATCTCAAACGCATTTATTTTGAAGGCGAGCTTGATCCTCCGTTACAACTTGTGGAAATTATTTTCAATCAAATTTGGAAGTGTGAATTTTCTTACATTCACGTTGGGGAGACCAATACCAATTTTTCAGACACAGTCAATACTTTTCACCATAATAAATTGTTAGAGTTGGTAGGGGACGCTTCTGCTGGAGTGTATTCCAGTAAGCTGGAATTTAATGGAAATGGAGATGCTCATATTACTCCTACTCGTTTTCCACAATACAGAAGATTCAGTGATATCCATAAACTTGGCAGTCAATGTGGGTTTGCCTTCTTCTCATTCGGCACACAGAAGATTAGGCCAAGTATTTCTACATCTTCCTTTTTATTTAAAATATTTACACCTAGATATAAGCCAATTCTTAAAAAGGATGAAGATTTCTTTGTGTTCTTGGCAAACAACGAGAAGTTGGGAAAAGAAATTCTGCTTTCATCAGCATTTGGGAATAAAATTAAATTCAAACTTGCTCTCTTCCAGACTTCAGGATTAGTACATGCTCAAACAGTAGATATTTATGGAAATAATGGCTACCCTGTAATAAAATCATTATTTCATGTTAAGAATTTATCCCGAGTTGCTCAAAACACGACCTTGGCCGATTGGTTTCCTGACATGACAAAAAATTTCCAAGGTCATGTTTTTAATATGGCTATTCCAAAGGTGGCCTTCCGTTTTGAAGTGACTTCAGTGAAGGGGAGACTTCACCCAAGACGGGGTTACTACAAATGGTGGCTTGATGAAGCAATACGCAAGTTCAACTTTAGTTACAACATGTTCCAAGCTTCATTTGGAGGCAGTACAGGCAAGCTACTGGAAAATGGAACATGGATTGGGGCATTGGGTGACATTCTGAACGAAAAAGCAGACTGGGCATTCGTAGTTGGCCATACTTATCAACGACATCCTTTCTTGGAATGGTCGGGTCCATTATCATACGAATGGATGGTATTTTTAAACCACAAACCGAAAACTTTCTACTCCCCACAAGCAATCTTTTGGCCTTTCACTAGGATTATGTGGGGTATGTTTTTTGTGACAATGGTTCTTGTGCTCTTTACCTTCAAAGTTTTATTGAAGTTGGTTAAATTGAGGATATCATACGGAACACTTTTGGAATATGTGTTTGCAACGATTTTAGAGCAAGATCGGCAAGAACCATGCAAGGCATTAGCTTTAAGCTCGATAAGGCTTCTTGTTGCATTTTGGTTGCTCTTTGCAATAATACTTACAACAGCTTATAAGGGAAAGCTGGTATCGCTGATGGCCTTCCCTGTTGAAACTTGGGTTCCCAATACGTTTAAGGAGCTGGCAAACTCGAATTTCCGTGTTGGTTTTAATGTCGTCGGGAAAGGTAAATTATTGACCATTGCAAAAATTGCTATACAATTAAACGATCTATGATAATGATAATTTGTATTAAAAGGTGGTGCTGCATATGCAATTCTCGCGTCATCACAAAGCCCAGTTTACAAAACATTATTTAAGCGAATGGAAATTTATCCGGATGGTCAGGAATGCCTTTTAAAGGCTATTGAAATGGATTTGTCATGTATTATGTGGGAAGGTGTTGCAGCTTATATTTCCGCAAGGAATCTCAGTAATAGGTATGGACATACGCCACTTCAGTCTTCCTCAGACACCACTTCCTTCATTGCTGATGGATTGGTAATCATTCTCATAAAATCCAATATTCTCATTTGGTATATATGTGAATATTTTATCCACTTTTAATTACTATTATTAGGTATGGGAGAAAAGAGCCATTTTCCGGAAACACCTAGATAAAACTATTTGGGCCGCGTTTGACATGGGACTTACAATACGATGGTTTCAGCTAGACATCCAATTTCTCAAAAATGAGCGATTACTTGAAGAAAGGAGAAAGGAAAACGCCCTGAATGCAACCAAACCAAATTTTTCTAGTTCTAAAAGCTACATGGAAAATAGAGGTCCAGAAAAGTTGAAATTGACACATTTTAAAGGTGTGCTCTATATACTCGTTGGGGGTCTTTTCGTATCAGCATTGTTTTTCATAGTTGAAATGTCACTAAATCTTTGCATATTAATAAAACTAGCTAGAATGATGTTGCAGTGCAGTCGTGTAATTGGTAAAGTTTTCTTCTGAATTCCCAAATTATGAATAAACCTTGGCTGAATTTTAGTTTCAACAAATGGCGTAATTTTGATGATTCACAAAATCACAACCCATATTATGCTATTATAATAATCTTTCTCATAAACTCAGAACTCAACAAAGTTTTTTAGCTAAGATGTCGTCCTTTAGCTGCTATCGTGCACACAGATAGACGGACGGACCGACAGGCACCGACCTCAAAATCATGAACCATTCCGTTTCTGTGAAGAACGCCGTTTAATAAAGCTAAACTGAAAATCGTTTATCATTATAACGTTTATTCCAAGCTTGTACCATTCCCAATCTTAATTGCAAATCGTGAAGTAAAATTTCACTTGGTACACGACAAGTGCATCAGCCCCAGTATAGATACGCCCAATTAAGTTAATACTGCCACCTACTGAACTGACTGGGCTGAACTTCTCATTACAATCGGGCGAGCACCCCAAGACATTTTTTCATTAAAAGCAATTATAGGAAACCGGTGAAAAATAATTGTCAAAAAATTATATTTCTGATGATTTCTAGATTTAACTTGATTATAGTAAGGTTTTAGAGTTTTTGTGACGCAATTAGCAATTATATAAGAGTTTGAAAGGCTTTAGAAGAAAATGCAATGTAGTACAAAACATTTATCAGAATCTACTACATATCTACGCTCATTAAATTTTATTGATGTAGTAGTGCCTACTAATATGTATTTATTAACGTACACGGTGTACTCGTTATATACCAGCCTTCAATCCAACTAACCAGCGCACATCCTTTTTAGGTTCCACTTCTTTCAGTGGTGTTCTTTCCAAGTTTCCGAGAAAATATAATGCTGTTAACAAATTTTCTACTGGTTTTACTATCTCTTCTTGCACATTCTCAACATTTCTCGTATGAATTATCATACTCGACGAATTTTAAGTCACAAACGACATCTTTTATTAACAATTTTATTTCGAAATTTTCTCCAAATTGTGAGCTTATCATAGCCTTTGAATATGTTGATAATTCGACAATAACGGACAACGTCCTTGAACCACTTTACTTTGCACAAAAACTTGGAGAAACCCAACAACATGCAGGTGTGTATCTACTCAACTATAGGTCTGCAACTGCAAGGAGTGCATTCTCAAGTAGCCCCAGATTTAAAGACGTTCATAAAATAGCTACTGACGGAAGTTGTAGCGTGAATATGATCTTATTAAGTGATCTAATTATCGGTGTAGATGATGAGAATCTTTTCAACCTGCTGACACCACGTTATGGACCAATCACTAGAAAAGATGAAGACTTCTTTTTCTTCATAACTCAACAAAAAGCCACAGCGGAAGCAGTTTTAGTTTCATCAAACGCATTTGGAAACAAAATTAAGTTTAAAGTTGCATTTTACCCATCCCCTAAATTTACTGTTTTTACTGCAAACATGTATGGGCATAAAGGAGAGCCTCTGCTGACCTTGTTAAACTTGCCTCCAGACATTCTTCAAGTAAAGGAAACTACAGAGATAGAAACGGATAAGTTGACTAAAGTGTTTCCGGATTTCACAAGGAATTTGAATGGTCGTGCCCTGAAAATGTCTGTGGCTAACGTCCCATTCAGGTTCGAGATAGAAAGGGGATCAGATGGACGTTTTCATCCTAAACGAGGCTTCCACTTATTATGGTTGATTGAAGCAATGAGAAAATTTAATTTCACATACGATATTTTCATTTCATCTCTTGGTGGTGGAACAGGAAAGCAATTTGAAAATGGGACATGGGGCGGGTCAGTCGGAGATATTTTATATGGAAAAGCAGACATTGCTTATCAAGTAGCTCACATTTACAATCGTCACAAGTTTGTGGAGTGGGCATCCCCCTTTACATACGAAGCCATCATTTTCATTGCTCACAAGCCCCGAACTTACTTTTCAGCCAATGCCATATTTTGGCCGTTTACACCGTCCACTTGGGCACTGTTTTTTATTACAATGGTCGCTAGCATAATTTGTTACAAATTTTTGGCAACATCCTACATAAAAATTAAGTACGGAGCTAATGCAGAAAACTCGTGGTCGAATTTAAGAGTTTTGGAGTATATCATTGCCACCTTTCTAGAGCAGGATCGTGGTGGACCAAGCAGCATGCCGTTTCATCCTATCCGAATATTTTGTTCGGCTTGGCTCATTTTTGCACTTGTCACTGCCACAGCCTATCGGGCAAAGCTTACCCCACTCATGGCTTTCCCGTTGGCAACGTTTGTTCCAGCTACGTACGAAGAGCTCGTAGACTCTGATTTTGGAGTTGGTCTCAACGTTGTTGGCAAAGGTTTATAAATACACAACATGTCGGAGCATATTGATTGAATAAATCTAATTTAAATATAAATTCCGTTGAAATAGGAGACGCAGCTTATACAATATTTTCAATGGGACGAGGCAAAGTTTACGAAGGGATTTTTGGTAAAATGGGGATATATCCGGATGCGGTGGAATGTGTTCTGAAAGCAGTGAACGAAGACTTTTGTTGTTTGATTTGGGATGGCTATGCAGAGTACATTGATGCTAAAAATGTTACCGATAAATTTGGAAAAAGTCCTCTCCAAATGTCACAAACAAAAACAAGTTTTATTGAGGATGGACTGGTAAAAGCTCTGTTTTTAACACTCGTACTGATTTTCCTGAAAATGAGACAGCGTTTTACGGTTTTAATTGGAATATCTTGACATAGGTTTTCGAGAAACGGTCGATATTCAGAAAACATTTTGACATAACCATACGTAATGCAGTCAATATGGGGCTTACAAAGAAGTGGCTGGAAATGGATTTGGGTTCTGTGAAGCAAACTAGAACTAAATGGGAAAGATCTGTGAATAAAACTACAATGGAGTACACTGTGGATCAAGGTCCTGTAAAACTGAAAGTTGCTCACTTTATTGGATCCATTATTATTTGGGCGTCAGGTTTAATAGTTGCATTTTTATCTTTAGTGGTTGAGTATTCCAACAAATTCCTTCGCTCAATATCTTTTTTTAAACTAAAGTTCAGACAGTGACAATAATTTTTGTGTGCTATCAATGAAAAGATGGATTGTTTTCATAATGTTTTAAGCATAATAAGATAAATTCTATAATTCTTTTGGGTTAAATAAATAACTTTATTTATAACGACAAACTGTCTTATTCTATATCAGTCTTCATAGTTTCATAGTTTACACTTCCTTCTACATCTTCGGGTACCTGTTTCTGGCGTTTCCCGTCTGTACCTTTTTCATTTCCGTTATTCAAGCTAACTGGGAACTTTAATCCATGCGACATGCGTACATATCGACTGGGTCCTGTTGTCTTGACTTTCAAATCCTCTTCTGTTATCGGAGCAATCTTTTTCAAGACTTCGGCAGCAGATTTTTGTACTTTCTTCCGTTTCTTAATGTTGGCTTTTCCTTCGTGAATTAATTGGATGTGACTGTCTAACTTTTGCTATTTAATAAATAAATAAAATCCCACATAAAGTAAATAAAACGTTAAGAAAGGGTATAAAAATACAGAAACAACTTTTAATTATTCCACACCTTTGTGCTTAGCCTGCGCTTGCATTCAGGGCATTGAAACCCTTGACCTTCGTGCTTGATCTTCATGTGATGGGTGAGATTCTTTTGATGAAGATAGAATCTAATGAAAATGGGAAATTGAAAGTATTAAAATTCCACATCATGACATAAAGCGAAATCTAATCTTAATTCAATAATAAATTATAATAAATAATACCTTGGACATCCTTCGACTGAGCATTGGTACGATATTCTTTCTTCTTCATGAACTTTGGCATGTATTTTGAGATTCGACCTCAAACTGAAAGTTTTCTTACAAACTGGGCACTGGGATTCTGCAAATAAAAAGTTTTAAAAAAATTTAAATTATTACCATTGTATCCTTATATTATTGTTCATGCGTTATAGATATAAATAGCAGAAACAGACTAACCAGGAGGATGACACAATTGCTTGTGACTGACTAATTCTGACCATTTGCTGAAAGAAAGTTTGCACTCTTCAATTGGACAAGTATAAACATGTTCAGTCTTGACCTTCTCATGATTTCTTTTGTGTGCTTTGAATAGCCGAAAATCCTTAAAATCTTTCCCACATCCTTCTTCATCACATCTACAGAAAAATCATATATATTGCTAATTATCAAACTTTACATCTTAAGACTTATCGTAGTAATACAATAAAGTATGTTATCTTACTTGAATGGGTTTACACCAGTATGTCCAGCTTCATGCTCCTTGAGCTTCCACTTTTTATTATACTTTTTGTCACATACTGAACACTCAAAAGGTTGAACACTGTGTTTCCGTTTCTTGTGATAGTACAAACTTGGCTCAGAATCAAAGGCTGCTTCACATCCTTCGTGGTCACATCTAAATGGGGCAGCAAATTAATTATTAGTTAACAATCAACAAACTATGTATTATTCTTTGATCCTTCATCTGATTCGATTCATCATAACATTAATGCTTTATTATTATTATTTAGTTTTGGAAACTTACTTGTGTTCTTTCGATATTTTCACATCCGATTTGTGAATAGATTCCACATGACGCTTCAGATGATTTGGGCGATAATATGAAGAGGTGCATCCGTCATAGTCGCATTTATATGGCTTCTACGAAATCAACAATGAAAATAAACCAGTGTTCAATCATCAATGTACACATCTTTTCCCATTCTTACATGTTTTCTTTATCCTCCGCCAATGGTTATTACATTCAACAATATTTGAAATGTTTATCTTATCTAACTTACCTCTGCTAAATGAGTATTCTGATGATATTTAAGTCGGCTTAATTTATGAAAATATTTCCGGCAGCCTTTCACCTCACAACAATACTGAGGAACCTTAAGTGCTGAAGGATCTATTCCATTTGACTTGCAAATACTTGGTTTACCCATCTTCTACAGACTTAATTAAACACCACACATGATCACTGAAAACACTGAATTAAAACTTTCGCATGCTTTGAGTCAGAATTGACTCAACTGACACACGTTCATTGGCATTGCCTAACTCCCTTTTTATTACAAGCACGAGTAGTCTCAGGTTCACAACATAAGCATGTACCTAAGCTCAATAAGAACCAAATGAATATGCTTTCCGCCATAAAGACCACCGCAGTGGATATCCAAACTTGAGTTCATACGCTAGATGTCTTGGGTTGCTCCACTAGCCGACTCTAGACGAGCTTGCTCTGTATCAATTCCATAGATACTGATGCAACCATATAAATGCCTTACACAAAAATATTTTAATCGTTAAGGCTCTTCAGGATATTTTGTATTAACGAATACCCGTTACATGTCACTTTTCATGGTGCTAAAATATTATGAACATACTACTATAACTCCAACTGAGTGGTTTGTATCGACACCAACAAAATTTGAAAGCTCAAAGGATGCTGCCGTCAGCATCAACCTCATCCGCATCTAAACCACCTCGAAGGGCTCCTCCTCCCCTCGCATCCGACTCCAAATCTTCACCTAGTCCAACTAAATCAAGCAATAATGCTCGAAATGAAATGCCTTCGGTACTTGGCTTCACCTTAAGTAATAATTATCGAGGAGTTGTTCATCACCAACCGATTGATAAGCTAGATGTTCAAAAGCTGGATGCTTCGTACTTCAACAAGCACGATCTTTCCAACAGGTTTCTAGAGAGTGTAGAATATTTGACACGAAAGGACTTTGAGCACGCTGCAACAGCCCTTGAAGACTCACGAAATGGGAATGTTATGGGTTCTCCACGACCTCCCACACCACCAATCTCTTCTTCTTCGGGAAAGAAAGGTGGAGGAAATTCTAGATTTACTTTGATCCAGGGTCGCCCCTCATCAGCTCCGAATAGTGCAAGGAAATCTTTGCAGAAATATACGAGACCTACTTCTGCCACAAATAATCATAATGGACCACGAAAGGCCCTCACTAAAACTAAACTTGTTCAGCCGGCGTTCAAACAGCAAGCGTTGGAGACGGAGAAAAGTAGTAGGCCGGTGAGTGCAAGTGCTTCGGTTGCCAGTTCTGTGGATACCACCAATAGTGCTTTGGCATTTGAATCTGATTCTGATCGCCCAGATTCAGCATCCAGTGTTAATAGACGGGTTACTTTTGCTGCAGATGTTGTAAATTATGATAGAGAAAGTAAACCGTCAAAGAAGGTGAGACTACTATGCAGATGCAGATTATATGCGTTGTTTGTATTAAACATGAATTTACAAAGTTTTCACGAATTCCTTTGTTAATTCACAGCGCAAGCTTCCAAAAAGGAGAAAGCAAGGCTTTCCCCACCCCAGTCGAGGTATATTTGTGCCCCCAGAATGGGAAATTGTTGACACCGCAGGTCCTACAAGTGCCGCATGTCGTCGGAATCCATATTTATGCTTTAACCAAGTTTGGACGCATCCGGCAGTTCGTAACCAAGGGGATGGAAATACAGCGCTGGTAATACGGAAGGAGAGATTCCACAGACTTATGACAGACCTGGAAACAGCGCATCATTTATATAATCGACTGTCTCAAGAGGATCAGGATATTTACTTGATACATAGCATTTTTAAGAGATATGTTTGCGCCCTGGATTTAGCACTTACTGACGGTATGTTTCTAAGAAAATAAAACTCTTATTGACCTACACCTGCAAATGTTTTAATTTACAATTTTAAAAAATCGTATCAACAGCTAACCTATCACAAATTCAGCACCTGCTTGAGACAATAGGAAATTCTTCCAGAGTTTTACAACGGTGTTTACACAGCCAATTCTTTCCACAAGGCTCCAATTCAACGGAGTGTACTATCCCTTCTACCAATATTGTCCAGGCCCAGTCAGAAAATCCAGACCTTGCTTTATTGGAATACTCCTTGATGAGAATTACTGATGGTCGCAAATGTTACTTGACGGATGGCATGTGTATTGAAACCGTGTTGGTGAAGCTATGCTTGGAAATGGTAGGCTTAGTTTATGCCCAAAATACAACGAATCTCTTTAGAATCTCGCTTGCATCCATTCCCTATACTGCAAACCAAGCGTCAACTCTTTTGAGGTTAATGCTCAGCAATAGACAAACCCTCTGCTACATCAAGTGGATAAACAATTCTCCAGTTCAACGAGATTTCCGTTCTATCATGAAAAATTTCCTGTTGTTGGACAGATACGGATGCAAAGCGGAAGTGCCAGAAGTTGAGCTTCCGAGCTGGAAACAGAGTGAGTACCACAGAGGAAATCGACTAAGAAATGTTTATACTGCTCCGCCTGCTGTTAAACTCAATCCGAGAAATATGCAATCTTAACAAACATTCATTTTCATGCTAAAGAAAAGCATTGACTCAATTTTAATTTTTGTCTAGAACCCTTGTAATAAAATTCTTGTGTGTCTGTCTATTAACAATGAATATCCTTTCAATCCTTTGTCTTTAGTACTTTTTCTAAAAAGCAAAAGACTAAAATCATAAATAGCTTTTGGGTTGTCTTACACATTTTCTACGCTCCAGCAAAGTCTATATGAAGATTTTCCATCAACAATCGCTATAAAAAATTGTTCGTATCTAATCTAAAAATTAAAGGGAAAAGGCGTGTGATGCAATATTATGTTGATGACGACGATGATGGTACTTCATTAGATTGATGAACCTCACTCACTCACTCAACTCAAACTCAGCCTGATTGTGATTTGTCAAAAGGATGGTGGAAGTGTATAGAAGGCTTGCATGTAATTAATTTTTTCTTACTGTTTTATAATTACAGTAAAAAGCGGTAAGGAGAAATGAAGAAGCTCATTTTAATTCATCTGATACGCTGATACGCATTTACCCCTAATTTTGGTATTTCTTATCAGCGTTTGATGTCACGCACGCATGTCGTATTAAATACACATCTCCTTATATCTAACAACCATCAACCATCCCCACAAGGGAAAACGATGAATTTTAGTTCCCAAATTATGGGTGGAATTCTTTTATGAAACGCAAAAGGTTTTGTAAAATTATAAAATTTCTATGAAAATTCGATATAAAACAGAAGAAATCCATGAAAATTGGACATTTCCTGAAAACAGAGCATAAACCTTTATATATAATTACACAGAAAGGGTGATATTTAATGCGTCACATTTCCACATTATGCATATGCTCCATCATCTCCATCCAAAAGCCTTTGACTTTTCCGTTTTTTTATATAAAAAAAGCGATTACGATTACAACTACACAACCCACACGATCACAATCAGATGCATGAAATCTTTCCATAATATCAAATTATGAAGGGTTATTTAACCCACATGAAAAAAAGAGTTTTTTTTGCTTTCCAGGGCTCAACACAAAATTTATCTGTGTGGAAGATGAAGGCTGGAAGGGCATAAAAAGGCTCTTTAAATCTCATTAGATTGGGAGCTACGCAGTCTCTCAAAATCATTTCCCCACTTTTCTTCTTGTCGTATTATGTAGTAATAATGTTCATATTATTCTTCATAAAAAACAGTACCCCTATTTTTTCCTCACTTCCCTTTCACAAAAGTTATCTCTCTCTCTCTCTACTCTCGCTGGATGGAAGAAGTAGAAATAGGCAGAGAGAAAAAGTTATCAGGCCGCAAAGGGAAATGATAGGCATCAAATGAAGTAATTTGTCGGATGAAATGAGCCACAAGAAAATGAATAAAAGAAAAACGTAGACAATTCCGACGAGACTTTTAGGCAGGCATAAAGGGAAGGCTTCATTGCCTCCGGTCTTGATGGCAAATGGAGAAGAAAGAAATATCCAGTCACTTTTTTATAGGCAGGCTTCATGTATATAATATCTGTTTTCTTTCTTATTGAAAAGTATGTGACTCTGAGACTAACTGACTGCATCCGAATTGAATTGCATAATGTTCTTCCATTCTCACTAACTCGAACTAAACTGGCATGAAATGAAGGGGAAATGAAAATGGACATTCGGCACTCACACTCTCTTCGCTTCGCTTCTGGAGAATGAATAATATGTGGGACAGTAATGACCAAAAATGACCACGTTTGTTACAGAGATGTGAGAATACCAATGTAAAAACAATGAAATAAAAAAATTTCAGTCGATCACGACGACCAAACTACTGCTGAGAAAAGATTCATGAGACGATGATGTTGTGATGCGTTGGGACTGATTAGTAGCAACAACACTACAATTACAATCACTTCCATTGATGCATATGTGAATCCCAATTGTAATTAACTTTTTTTATGATGCAAACCGAACTAATCCATTTTGTTTTTCTTTATTACATTTCCAGTTCCATCTTTCATCATATATAATGTATTATTTCTCCAGAGATTGTTGATGATAGGTATGCATGAATTGGAGAATTGGTTGAATACTGAATAGAATGGAGAAACAAATTCCAGACTTTGTTGTTGCGCTGAAGTAAAAGACGAAGTAGACCCAACAAATGTAATCGTAATCTCAGCCTCAGCAGCAGCATCGTACTCTGGATCTGTGAGAAGGGGAAAAAAGTAGCTGGAAATTCTATTAATCTTTTGTAGCTCGCAGCAAGACAAGGAAATGCACAAACCCATATCGTACTCTTGCAGTGATTAAATGAATACTGTACGCCTCAACTAATTTCATCTCATACATATACACATGTATATGTAGAGTAGTAGGATATATGCAATAAAAAATTAATGAAGAAAAGAAAAGTAATTCCAGAAGAGGTGTGGAACAGTTAATTCCATTATAAAGTTTGTGGTTTCCTTCTTTATGTATTAGTGAGAGGTCACCATAAAGTATCTAAAGTGGAGAAGCGGCGTGGACTCACATTGGTTTGTGCCAGTAAATCACGAGCACGTGTGGGTCTGTTATCTACGATTGTTAAGCTATGATTGTTGTAAGAAATGGCAAAGTTTCCATAATTTTCAACTATTTCAAAATATGTCTTTCAGTGTGAAGAATGTATCTGCTCGAGGAACAAATTATAAAACTCAATAAAAGTATATATCCGACGACTAAAATGTTATATATTAGCATTTATTTAGTCGCAAGTTTAAACTGCAAGTCATTCAGTATCGATTACTATTTCTGAACGATACTTTCGTGCTTTACAGTATTTCAGCAATTTTTTTTAATTCACTGGAATGATTAGACAAGCTACAGTAAGATAATGTACCCTAACTTTAATCAAACTTAAAGCATGATTTACGTACAAACGTCTGACTGACAAAGGATACTTGTTCGATCGTGATTTTTGATCTGATCTGAATTTCAATTTTTAACTGATTGGTTTCACTTGAGGATAAAACCGGCACTATACTATCCTATTCACACTCCCAATTGATATCCTAACAAAAACGATCTTGTTCTTGTGTAAATGATTTGCTTTAGAAGGGTCTATGAATAGAAGCCACCCGTAAGCTCTGTGAGTTTTTCTCACCAATCTTATATTCTCACTTGAAAAACATTTTGCCAAGCATCATGATCATGATATTGTGTAATATATGAGGATGATATGCAAAAATATTTTAACAAAAAATTTCTTATAGACCTCTCAAAAAAATCTTGTGCTCTTGACATTTTCCCAGCATCCAACATCAATAACCTCCAGACAATACGTGCCTACCATTCATGTTTGTATTGAAAAAGGTTCTATGCCCATTTTACAAATTTCTTTTTGACCACACTGTAAATGTAACATTAGTTCTTTGTTGAAATGTTGTGTGTTTGCATCATACATAAACCAATCACGTCAACCACACAAACCATCAAAAATCTTACAAAATCATCACCATCATCATCATGTCAGATATAGTGTGAATTCCATTGAGATAAAGAAAATAACAGCAATGCCGCAATTATCACGGGAACCGCACAACTTCATTAAAAAAATTCAAATTTACACAATAATCCTCTACTCTGCTCAACCGTTTTCCCAACAAAGCAAGGTAAAATAAAGATTATGCAAGTCATTCCCAAATCCAATAATAAAATTCCGAAAAATTATACCTTTAGCACATAAATGGTTCAACTTTATCATACATATCATCTACCTCCGAACCCAACACCAGAAGCAACTTTGCTAAAGCGAAACTAAAAAAGTAAACTTTGTAAAGAAAGCTGACCATTGTAATATTCTTCTGGGAATAATTACAATGTCAAACTTGAGTAACAAAGTGAATAACGATGATGTTGGATGTAAGTACTTTGATGTGGAAGGATAATGATGAAAAGTAGACTAATGGATTAAAACCTAACGGAACGAGAAGCAGCAGTTCTGTTTTTTTCTACTTGCTCACTCAACTCTCGTTTCTAGATGAATAGCTAAATATTACCGTGTTGAGGTTCCCGAGACAAGGGAAAAGCCCACCCACGTCAAAATCTCAATAATAGCAATCCAATAGTAAATGAGCATTGCAACGGTACGTTTTCCTGTCAAAACCTCATCAAACTATACACAACTCTCTTATTGTGGAGGAGGTTTGTCCAGCATAATGAAAATTATAACAAATGATCCATCCGGTCCATCAAAAAACTTGAAACAATGTAGAAGAATTAAAGAGCCGTGGCTCATCATATCATAACTTTTGGTTCATAGTCATCATTACGGCTTGTATACCTTCATTAATAGGAAAGCACTTGACTTTTATGCTGTCGTTAATTATGCTTCGCATCACATCATATACACATGCACTGCACACACCAAACCAAATTAATCAATCTTTTCCTTCTTCCCGTGTGTCATTAGTTATGACAGCTTATAGTATGCTTGTGCGGTACACACTACTTAATTAATGAAAATTTACCACAACTTTTGAGCAGACAAAGAAATGCGAGGTGCTATTGTAAGGACGTACGTACATTAGTCCATAAAATCCTTCACCATCTTCATCATCATCGTCATTGATTCATTCCATTCTTAAAAAATGAAACTTCAGCTTTGCTCAGATTTTGGATTGGATTGGAAAATATGATCCGGCAGTGCAATATCTATCACCCACAACATATACTATAATATCATAGATACTAGCCCGTGTGCTTCAATTAAATTGTCTAAATCACGTTTGTGCCCTTTTGCACTTTGGGTAATGTGTCGGGCCTCTCTGCCTTGTTATTCCAAATAACATTCCATTATTATTATTATTTTCACCTATCAGAGAGCTCACAAGAACTCCATTATTTTGTAATATAGCACCAAGCCACCAAGCCAAGCCAAGCCAAAACCAGGCACATAGAAAATGTGCGTTGATTAATATCCCTCATCTCCTTTGTATTTTCCGTGGTCTCAGCTCAGATCATCAGAGTTTGTACTTTACTTTTTGACTTTCCACAAAAGATTATATTGCATTCTCGCGTCTGGTGTCTTCATAAGATGAAAAATGAATTTGTGAGCTCCTCTATCTATGTAATTATGGAGGATGTTGATGATGATGATGATGATGATGATCGAGGATATGCAACGAGCACAAGTTAAGCATCAATATAATATGAAAGATATGATATGATACTACTTTTTGGTTTGGCTCATTCATGAATGACAAGACATGGCATAAGGCGCAGTATATCATATTGAAAATTGAAGTTTTAAAAAGAAATCAAGGCGAAAAATATATATTTTCTTCAGAAAAATATATGACGGAGAGAGACAGAGAGCAATAAGTCGCTGAGATGATCGTGTGGTTATCATTATTGGTTAGTACGTGCCGCTTTTTTCATATATAATTCCGATCTGATTGTTTGATGTCGAAAAAAATTATAATCATTTGTGTTTGACGTGATTGATAAGATTCAGTTTTATATTAACAAGGCAGCCGCAGTCAACCAGCAAAAGTAGAAAAAAACAGACTAAAAGGAGTGAGCGAGGTGGTTTGGTTTGACCCCTTGTATATTACAAATAATTGATTTTATTGACCACGAATCTGTGTGGTGAAATGGGGATATAATATTCACGTTTGAGAAAACTTTTTTTTTGCATCTCTCTCTCTCTCTCAAACAATAAGTCACAAAGTGCACATACATACACAAACCATGCGTCATAAGTCATTAAGCACACACATTTCCAGAGAGGGCATGTCCCTCTTCGTCTCACACACACAAATTTTTAGTTTTGCAACACTTTTGAATTGAATTTATTCCACACATGATGGGAGTGAGCAGTCAGTAGTGGTAGTAGTAGCAGTTCACCTTTCAGTTCAGTCAGAGAAGGCTTTTGATTTTGTTATTGTATTGCTATTGCAGATTGTATATTGCATTGTGTTTTTGTATGTGCTCTCAAAATATGCCTCGAGAGAGCATTATAAAGTTGTCACCGGTGCACCCAATCATTTTCACTAATGACTAGGTACATGCCTTGTCCTAATCACGGGTTATGTGCCATGTTATATTATGTGCTCACCAAAAAAACTATAGGATTAGTATCCACTCCCTCTATTTCACTTTACCAAATTGTTTATATATACATACATGCATACATATGCCTCACTTTGATAATCATATTATTGTGTACCTAAACAACATGAATAATATCCACTTCAATAATACTTCAATCTTTTTTTGCTCCTTCTGTCTGTTTGTGAACGAAAGGAACACACACTTTCATTTCTCAATCTCAAAACAGCAGTCATAATAATAATAACGCAATCAAAACTTCCTATCTCCCTTATTGTTCAATAATGCGAGTGGATGTCGAATGTGTCCCTTCCCTACCTGCCTAAATATCCATCATTAGCACAAGAGTTTATTAGGTATCGATAAAGATCATAAGAATAATAGAGCACAACACATTAAAAATATGAAGGGATATGGGTGTGATCACTGTGTGAAAATTAGATTGATTTAGTTGTCACACAGAGTGACTGTGGATTTAAAATTACTATATCATTATTATTACGTCATATTATCATTTCTTTCATCCTAATTTCTATTTTATCTCTTCAATCCCATTCTTTGCTCTGAAAACCTTTATTGAGTTGGGATGTAAAAGAACGGAGAGTGGAGAGGGAGGAAGATTTTTTAATAGACAAGAACAAGAAGCCACTTTTATTCATTGACTTGACATACATACATAAAACATTTCGAATAACAATCAGACCAGCTTTGTTTTATTTTTATTACTCATCCTTCAAAATAAAAAAAATTATATATAAAAAAAAAGTGTTGTAATGATAGCTAATGGCAATTCGGCATTATTAAAGGTTTGCTGAGCCGTAATTGTAGAGCGGGCAGAAGGATATTCAACACTTTAAAAAGTGATTTTTATGTTTTCTCAACTTACAATTATTAGTCTTGTGGTAAATATTTTGCCTAGCAGAGGTAATATATGATTTTTTTTCGCTATCATCGCCTCTTTTCCAAGATGCAATTTATATACGTACAAATATATCAAAGAAATAAAAAAATACATATGCTTTTTTCATCAAAATCAACGACGACTCCTGACTACTCTCTACTCACTCCTGTTTCTGCGTCTGTTGCACCTGCAAAAGGTGGATGAATCCATAAAAACCCAAAAGTTAACCAAGTGGAGAAACAGTAATCAACAATTATCTGTCATTTTCTCAAAGTGCATAAGCTTTACATTGTCATTTACTGTTATTATCATAATCATCATCATACATAATCATAATCACATACATCAACACAACATCAAACATCAAAATATGTACATTGTATTGTTTTTCCTTTCATGGTGTGAGTGAGTGAGCAACATGATGATAATAATATATATAGCTACTTGCATTTTTCACGAAATAAAATTTCGTCGGTTGGTTGATGTTTGGATGAACAAACGACGTGTTGAAAATGAACGTAAACGTAAGTACGTAGATAGATTCACTAAACTTACTCCTTTAATTGTTTGACAATATAAAATATATATGTTGTGCATCTCGCCGCAAACAATGGAATAAAATAAAATAAGCCTACTCGTCAAAGATGATGTGATGTGATGATGATGATGTAATCCGCTAAAAAGTTCGTTTCTCAACTGTCTTGTTTGGCTCCTCAACATGTCAATGACAATAAGCATCAAGCAACTGACAAGATGAAGGAGCGAGAAAGTATCTTTTTCTTCTTTTGGTATATAATTCGGTTTGGGGGAGACATTTCTGCTTCCGCTTTTCTTATGAATTTCTTTTAGTAGTTCATGATGTGAACATAATGTTTTGATGTGATGCTGTGCTTCTCTGCAAAGGATTTGATATTTGATGATGGGCAAAGGATTTCTGCTGATATATAAAACGATGTAACATTATAGGGCATAATATTATCATGATGAGTGCTAATTTCTGATCAAGTGGTGAGATAAAGGCGTGAGCAGGCCGTAATTTGTATCCTGTTTTACATGAAAACAAAGTTCTTATACTTTGCATCTGTGTGCACACTGTTCGTCTCTACCGCAAAAGAAATGCACACTTTTTTAATAATAATTCTCTCCTGCTCCTTTGGAAGCACCAGGAGCACTCTCTCTGAGTCGGAATTGAATGAGTGAGTGAGAGGCTTGAGCTGAGGCTGAGCTAAATCGAGGCGATTACAAGAGCCAATATTATAATGAAGGCAGGCAGTGGCAGAGCTTCTTTAATGGCCATCTGAATCCCCAAATTATCAGATCAGATTGCCTTAAACGAAGCTGGTTTTTCGGCTTTTATGACTTTATACACAGGATCGTCATCATCATCATCACCATCATCACTACCAACATAGGATATGCATATGGTTGTTTTGCGGGCTCTTATTCCACTGCCATCATCATCATCATCATCACAAGAAAATCAACTGTGCTAATGGTGATAATGATTGGAAGGAATGAAAGCGCACACATCATATTACAAGTAAAATATACGATACACGGTTGAGTTGAGAGAGATGAATTAGTTTCTGAATGAAAAATTGATGCACGTTTTCGGGGAATCATCATCATCCTCTCAAAGTGTTGTAGGGGATGCGACCATTATGCATAATTTTATTAAGTATTATTTGATACGGAGGAAAATTACTCTTGACTCACTTATCTGATCTTAATCGCACCGCTTTCTTCTACTTTATCGAGTGAGGATCAATTGCACGGCTACCTCTGAGCCTGAAAGAACGATTGATGCTTTCGTTCTTCGAAGAAATTCTTTTTGCTGAAGGTAAGCAAAGAGCAGAGCTAACCACGCACTGCGCATCTAAGCTAAAATGAAAAGAAACCAAACCAATCCAAGCAAAACCATGTAAATTAAATTGTAAATTAAAGTTTGTTGCTAATTACTTGTTGTCCAATTTTGTCTAAATATTTGCATAAATCCCATATGAAAACTTCACGGAAAGTCAGACGTAAATACACGATAAGTAATAATTTATGTACACAAGAAAAAGAGGCAGTGTAGAAAATGTGATTTGTAAATGCAATGGGTTTATCAAGATCATGATGGTATGTATATGTGGGACTAGTAATAAAACAGTGTATAGTGTAGTGTGTGTGCTTATAGTAGCAAAAGGAGAGGAGCAGCCCTTTTTTTACCTTATCAAAAACTAAATTCTCAATAACTTTTTGTCGAGGGAAATACCTCGCGTTCCCAAAAAAGGCATTCATAACGCAAAAAAATGGCTGGTATTAGTCCACTAATTATGGGCTTAATGTACTTCTATGAAAATATTTGGGTTTGGCTCTCAAGGGGGCAGTCTCACCATAATATTATTTGTTGCATATATTTCATGTATATTTTATTATTACTGCTTCAAGACATATTTGTTGTACTTGCGACTTACGAAATGATGAAACAAAAATATACCTCGGCAAATGAATAAGACTGCGTAATAACAATAATAATAGACATGCCTACAACAATTCAAAAACATTAGACAAAAAGAATTCAAAAGGATAGAATGACCAAGATGATGGTGTGCAACGATAGCCAAAGCCAATTTTGAGTGTGCCTATTGCCTATTACGTATATTCATATTCATTCAACTACTGCTGCTGTTGCTGCTACTTTCATGAACTTTATGTTACATTCTTAGTGAGAGCATATACCTCTTGGGTATAAAAATGTGCTGGGAATAATGGTAAGACGTAGGTGGTGAAAGATCGATTTCAACCGAATTTGTTGGACAGTTTTACGACCAGAAATATGAGCATTTGAACATGTAACAAAATCATTCCGAGTCTCAAAACTAGCCAGTCCAATCGCTTTATTTTATTTTAGTCCAGCATGTAAATACGTACGGCTATGAGTATGAGCTGTAAAGGAAAAGCAAAGTCAAGTTGCTACCACAAATATTTTTTTACTAAAAAGCCTGACAAGTTATTGTTACAAATGACTTTGGAGTGGAAAATGTCTACATAATCGTACTCTCAAATTATTGTGTGGACTGTGATGTTTGGTTGGGTTTGGCATTTTTTGGCACTCTGAGCACACAACGCTTCCAACAACAATTACCACCATGTACACATTACACACACACACAAACATTCCGTCTTGCTATGTCCTTATAAACCCAAACCAAACCAAACCACACTACTTGAACCATCATCATACTACTCATTTGTGGCATATTTTCTTGTGCTGGTCTGGTCTGGTGCTGGAGGCAAATGAAAACTGTTCTTCATCCAAAGTTCTTTTCTGTATTTATGCATGTTAGACATGTTAGAAAGGATGTATAATAACAGTGCATCTACAAAGTACAAGCACTAAAAAGTCATATGCCATTTTTTATTTTTTATTGGTCACCCTGCCAGATGGGCTCAAGAGCAATAATAAAACATACATGATACTTATTTTCAAGAGAGAGAGAGAGAGAGAGAATGATGAGATGCAAATGCCACCGCAGCTCGCTTCAAACTCCCAAACAATTGCATCCCATTTCGCCTCGTCTTTTATGAATATTTATTATCACACTGTTGGCCTTTTCCTCCATTCCATCTGTAGAGACGGCATAATATAAACATAACGCGCACAAGAGCATTATATTATAGCTTTGACTGGTCATCGCATCACCATCATCATCATCATCATCATTATTATTCCTTTAAGAAGGATAATACAAGATTACTGATTATTATTACACATTTTCAAAAATGCAATCCGAAATTGTTACTTGCCCAGCTGGACGTATATGATCTTGGGTTGGCAAAATGGAATGCTGCGTTTTCCGAGTGTTGTAATAATGATGATATGATGATGATGAATACATAGAAAAGGATGCGCGATATCTTCGTGGTGGTGGTTTGGCTTTAGCTAGGTGGCTTGGCTTCTTCCATTTCATACTGGACAAAAGGAATAATAGGGTATATATTTCTTTCTCAAAGTGCCGACAAACAATGTTTCTTATAATATTATTATTATGACCATTTTTACGCTGACAAAAAAGTAAAATAGTAATATTTACAGCAATATGCCAACATTTTTTTTTCTGGTTGAATAATATAATTGAACATTTTTTTAAAGCTGAATGTGAGTGTTCACAACAAAATCTTACGGGAAAAAAGGAATGAAATGTTAGAAGCTAGCTTAGCTGCTATATGCTCATTGTTTCCAGCCATTGTTGATACTTTATTACAAGTTGTTTTTGTTATTCACACCGTTGCAATGCTATTAACCTGTAATTTATGAAAAGGATTGTCATTGTTGGGTGGTGGTATTGGTATGTATGGTGGCGGCTGGGTGATGTGATGTGATGTGATGATGTTGCAAAGTTAGTAGTGGTCCTTCACATTTGTAGTGGTCAGCCAAAGCCAAAGCCAAGTCAGCATGCATACCATTCAAATAAACGAATAGAAAAGAGTACGGTTACAACCAACCATTTACATTCCTTTCAAACTGTAAATGTTAGTGTTGGTATTTGAGTTCTTTGCTCTGACATCTCAAAAAACGTCAATGATACATACGTCGTCCTTAGATCAATATCCACACCTGCCAAATTCCTTTCTCTTTTTCCTTATTCATTATTGACATGATCAAAATCTCAAAAAATCACTTTGTGCAAATTGGTTGTGTACACGCTCAATAAAATTTTGTGATTTAGTTTAGTTATTTACGAGCTCTAATAAAATATGTAGGTATGCAAGGGTTTTATGCATTTGAAAGATCAATTTGATCAAATTATTGACCTAATGAACACCATAAAAAATTGGAGTGGATGCTTGAAAGCCAATTTGTCAGAGGAGTTATTGCTCTTTATAAGAAAGATTTTATTACCCTCAAATTTAAAGGGAATGCTGATGCTCAATACTGTACATTTGATGATCATGATGATCATGAATAATGATCATTTGAGAAGAAATCTATTGTTCAAACTCAGAAGGATTCAAGTATTTCTTTTCCATCTCTTCCTTTCGATAGAGAGCATGGTGTGCGAATCGAATTCTTCTTATGAGAAGCTCCTCTTCTTCCCGAGTCAAAATGGGCTCATGATGTTGGAAAATGGGTCGGAACAGGAAATATGCGAGAGCGAGGAAGAAGCTAAAACATAAAGATTTGTTCGCTTTAATTTCTTCACAGACCATTTGGAGCCGTTCACTTTGAGGAATGAGAAGAGCTTTGCAGTAAATGTCACTCATTTCCACAACACAAAGTGTGGCAATAAAAACAAAACCGAAAAAGCCAAGAATGGCCGTCACAGAAGGCGTGTTGTCATCTTCCTTTGCTTTGGTGTTATTGTTGAGTCGTATCGTGAGCTGATTTCCAATATATGTTGCATCTTTCTCAAGTTGACGGAGGGACCTCTGAATTGACTTGTCTGCAGTTTGTTGAATGATATTCCATAGTTGTTCCTCATCACGAATCCCGTCTGTGAGATCGGGACAGTAGATTTGGGGAACGGATCCAACTCGTTGGATTTTTGGATGTCGCCAAACACAATTAACTACTTTGGAGAGCGTAGCTTCCCTTGCTTCCTCGGTACATTCTCTTTCACTAGCTTTTGCTAGGATGAGATGTATCTTGCTGTAATAGTTTTCCCAAAGGTCTTCAAAGGGTTTGAGGGTTTGGCTTGGTGGCGTATTTCCACTGGGGTCGAAAAATATGAAGATGAGATCCGCAGCTTCTGCTAATGATTTCATTGCTCGTTCTATCCTAAATGGATACTTTACGTTGTTTTTGTTTTCATCATATATAACCGTTCCATCATCATAATCATAAGTATCCGTGTTTTCAGGAGCCAATACGAATGAAACAAGACTTTTTGTTTTGTGAGTTGTAATTTCAGTTGTTAAATAGTCTTTCAGACCTGTCAAAAATGAAAACTTCAGTATTATTTACGAATTATGATGGAAGATGTTGGAAAGTCTTCAATCGAAATCAACTTCTGTCATTTCATTTCACCTGGAATATTTCCGAGCTGCGCAAGATGTGGACAGTAGTCAAGAACCGTGGCTCCTGTGAGAAATTTTCGTCTCATTCCTTGAGTAATGTAAATTTTATCAAGCTTCTCGTAGTTCACCTTAGACATGAAGTCATCTTGTCTAGTCTCATTAAAGTAGAGATTCAAAAACTTTTCTTTGGCTGCATTATGACTTCCCACGAGGAGGACGGTTATCTTCTGTCGTGGTGTTGTTGATACGGATGTGGAAGAGACTCCGAGATATTTTAATGCTTCTCGTATACCTACTTCTTTGGTATTGTAAAGACGCTGTATTTCCTTCATCACTGCTTCAGAGTCCATTTCTTCTTCTTCCTCCTCTTCATTCTCAGTCTCAAAGTCAAAATCACACTTGTGTATATAATCCATAATGCTTTTTTCGCTCCTCGACGCCAAAGGAAACAAGGGATATTTCAAGTATCCGGGTTTTAGTCGTTTACCATGCGGAAATTGGGCCATATTTTAACAAAGAGTCGAATCCATTTTAAGTTTATAATGAATATTTGATCTGTCTACAAAACCTAATGCGCCCATAAATCTATGTATTACTAGTATCATAACAATCCATCAGATATTTAATAAGAACCTCAAACATAACAGTATCGCAATAGCAACTTTAGTTTCAAATGAAGCTCCATTTTTTACCATTCAACTGTTGGTTTATTGTCAATTAGCTGAAAAGGACTCATTTCATATGGCTTACTGCTTGAAACTGTATAGTTTTCAGCAACTTTTCTTATTTCTCTTTTACCGTTCACCAAAAATCTGAGTAAATATATGCTCACTTTGTTGTCGACATGTTTAGCATTCAAAATGTTAAAATCTCCACTCTATCTTTCCACACATTGTATAATCACCATCATTATGCGGTCGTTGTCATTTTTCTCGTCTTCAACTTCTGTGTGCCATACACAACTTTAAAATTGCATACAATTTTATAGGTTATATAGCAAAGATGCAATTGCCAGTAATTTTTCCCTGCGGTAATGACATCAGCACTTGTCTCAACTTTGTTTTTTTACAAGAATAAATTTTTGTGCTCCGTGTATGTACACAAGATTACGTTTTTATGTGCATAACATTAGCATGTTACTAGTTGGGATTTGGAAGAAGGAATAAAAGATGTAAGATAAAGATGAGTGCTTTGGCACTATGTTTATTGCAATAATGGAGGAGACGTTGATGCATGAGGACAAAAAGAAAAGAAAATATTTCCTGTGATTCGTATCGTATCTCTCCTCTCTTTTAAAACAACCATCACCACCAATCCACCACCACCATACCATCATCATTTCAAATAAAAAACACGAGTACACCAGATGAGAATGATGATAATGACAACGTTTTTTATAGTTGGCCATCATCACACAAAATATTTGCTCGTTTTGTAGCAGGTACATATATATATTCATGCGTGTACACTCAGCTCAGTCAGACCCAGACTAGACTGTATCAGACAACAAACATAATTTTCTCCTGACTAAAAAGTAATCTTGTTACACATTTTTTTGCTCCCTTCGCTTCTTCAACCAAAGTGCAATCATCTACAATCTTTTTTCGCTCAAGAATATAAGAGGCAAGAAGGAGATGAGTGGTACAAACGAGAAAATCAGGAGGATGATGATGATGTGATGTGTTTTCCATGCAAATTACATTCTAACAATGAAAAAACACGCAGAGAGCAGCCCGTACGTATGTACATATGTAGATGCGTTGTTCGTTGTTCCTCTTCCACTCTCAGTTACTATTAATGACTATAGCACACCAAACCAACCAAGTTTTTTTTTTAAAAATGCACATGAGTAATAGGAAAAACTATCAGGGTTTTTTGTGCCCGCTTCTTGTGTGTACTCAAGTGATGAGAATGGTTAGCTTTACGAGGGAAAGGAAAAGAGGCTATAAGTTTTTGTGTACAAGGCAAAGTAATAAGGGAATTTAGTGAGGGAAGATAAAGTGGAAAATAACATCAAGTGACAAAAAATATTACTATTATTGCTATCGTCCGGTCATCAATCTTGATAAAATGTCATCATATAAAAAAATACTTTAGTATTACACAGAGACAGAAAAGAGTTTAATAACACTTTGCTTTAAGCAGGTGCAAGCAATGAATGTTGACGATGAGATGAGAGTCGTATGTCGAATGGGGATTTTTTTATAGTTCCTAATGTTTTAACAGGGGAGCATGGGACATTTGTATAGATGAATAGAGAGAGCTTAACTTGAAAATTATTATATGGCGAGACAAATCATATAGTTGGAAGGAGAAAATGGCAATTGTCCACATATTATAATTTGGTAGAGGGAGGGAGCTATAATATGGATACTAAATTGAGTGTAAATAGCCATTCCCTTCCCCCCACCTCATAAAATCATAACTGATTATGGGGAAGTGGGTATTTTATGGGAAAACATTACCGAAACCAATGAGCTGCGACATAATGGTTATTTTTAGATGGGTTTGAATTGGTTTCGGGGCTTGAAAAAAAAGTCGTGCAGTAACTCAATTTTATGTGATTTTTTGAAACGGAAGTTTTAAAATCAAACTCGCTATAATATAATCAGAGAAATGAAGACTGCTGCTGAATAGCGAAAGAGGAAAGAGTGAGGATTGCCTAGTGGTGAGAGCCACGGAGCCAACCGCTGCATTGGATGGGATGACATGAGAAGTACTAGCTGTTGTGTAAATAGAGAAGGGAGAGATGAATGAGACGACTATTTTTCCTCCTATGTAAACATTTGTTTTGTACCATATCGCTCTGCTCGAGGGCAGAGTGTATAATGTAATGTAGAGGAGATGTTTGTTGTGTGTGTTTTCGTCTTGGGAAAAAAGACGGGAGTTGGAGTTGGTGGTGGTGGTCTTGCTTGCATTTTCGTGGCTCCCATCTCAGCCCCATTGGGTCTCTGTTTGCTCAACGTTAAACCAATAGTGGGCACTTGGGCTGAGTAAACAAGAGAGTAGACACCTCCTTTATCCATTTCTTCCTTTTCCTGCGTATGTATTGCTTATGCATAAAAAAATAATGCTCTTGAACAAATAAAAGGATATCCCCAAAAGACATAGGACGAGCAGGATATATCAACCAAATGTTTGTTTACTCTTACTACAACTTTGAGAGAGTAATATCACCTCCTAAACAAACACAAATTATAAGCTGTTGGAAGAGAATGCACGCCTTCATTGTATGCATTATGAGATTTGATTCGTGCTACGTCAACTAAAATCCTGTGTGTAAAAATTCAAGGGTTGATGAGACACTTCAGATCTGTTGAGACTTAAACGCCTTTAAACTACCAAATTATCTATCTTTTAATTTTCTCATGTCACAGATATATAGGAAGTAGGAAGACTGCGAAAATGATATTTTACAGGCTCCCCTCAATTACTATTGACTGTAATTTGACTGTGCTGCATTGTTTTAGCACAGTCAAATGTGCCGTAAAAGCAATAATCTGCAATTTTCTCTCTAAAATCTAAAAAAGGAGCTAGTGAATGCATGCAGTCAACAATTTACCCTGTTCTCCGACAGGTGAGCTTAGTATCCTCACCAAGAAGGCCCTTTCTTGTCCTGCAAGTCCTGCAGCTGCAACCCAAGGAAGCAACGCCTTGCCTAAGGGCTTTCCTTCTCCTTACTTACTCCTCGTAGTAGCACAGCAGTGCACTCATACTCATTGTATTATTCAACTTATTCGGATTTCCAGTCTAATTAAACTAGAATTCAATTCATCGGCATCTCCTCAATCGAATTTATAGCTTTCATAGCTGTTACTTATAACGAGCTTGTTTCCCATCAAACCCCAATTTAATTAGTGCATAAGTATATAAAACTGTCGAATTGCATCACTAGTCTGTTTCCTCACGCACGCAATGCCCAATTTTGGAGTGGAAATCTGAACCTACGACAATACAATGCAACCCCAATGGTTCCTCTATTCTTCTGTTGCAGTTTACACATGGTGCTTGAATAGAAGCTCAACTTTTTCAAGATAATAAGAATTGTTGTTCAACTGTCGGCAAATGTATATTACATCCTATGTATGATGTAGTTAACATTTAACAAGGACACCACCAACAGTTTAACAAAAGCTTCGCTTTGACCTGTTGGTTTTCTCTCTTCCTTTTTGTGTATCACTGATCATCATTATCATTACGGAATGGATGGATCATTTCATAGCATGTTGTTATCTCCATGTATTTTTTCTTGGAGTAGGATAGGATAGGATAGTACAACAGGTGTGAAAGTCGGCTTCGGTCTCCCTTTAATCAACACCTTAAGGCAAGGATCCGTCCATCTCTTCTTCTCAACATCCAACATCATCTTCTTCTTCTTATTCCCTTGCAGTATTTTCCGCAGTCGATCATTCTATCTATCCATCCTTCCTACAAAAAGCAGTCAAATACAAAACTCTCAAAAATTGAACCAACATTCCGCGATGAATAGGGATGAATAAGGAAACCTTTGAAAAATAACCAAGAAAGAAAGAAGCAGCGGGTGCAAAATATGTTGTATGTTATACACTCTATTAAATAGGAAGGAGGAAAATAAGATTTATGGATTCACAAAAACTGACTTTTTGACTCCACCGTGTAAGTATATTAATAACCATATTTACTGCCTATATCCCGTAAAATAAACCAGTTCAATGCCTACAATAAACAATATATAAGAAAAAAAGATCCCTTAAGTGACCCCTATGCAACACCATCAACCATGTATGTATTCGATTATTATTCGGCGTATTTGAAAAAGAGTAGGTGGTTGGTTTTCTCAAAGATACAAATAGTTTCGATATCGAATGATCAGTTTGGTGTTGCTGGTAAGTACCAGGTACATTTTTGTTATATGGATACTGCATTTGGAGTAGGAGGAGGAACATCGTATGATTTTGTGCGTCAGTACAAATGTATAATGTACATAGTATGTAATTGACTGAGACGGTTACTCTGTGATTAACTTAGCTATCCGAAAAATATGTGGGGATTGGAATGGGGAAATGAGTTGCGTTATTATCATCATCATCGTCATACGTATATATATACTGCTGTACCATGAGTGATCATTATCCCCATGTTTAATGGGAGTAGAGAGCAAAGAAAGAATATAATATTACTATTACATTACGTTACACAGGACAAAACAAAATGTTGCTTATGCTTTCGGGTTTTTTCTGGAATGTTGAGAGACGGTTTTTCATTTGAAGAGTCGAAAAATTCAATATTAGTTGAGAGGAATGTATATAATGTGTATTATGTTTGAGTATATGGATATTGGATACATGATTCTTTGTAATCATCCACTTTGTTTGAGAGATGATGGTGATGGTGATGTGATGTGGTACGGGGTGCAGTACTGGATGATATTGAAGAGAGTTACGAGGAACACAATGACGGCGGCTTCCATTCAAAACACACAAGACCCCAATATTAACCTTTCCAACACCTAGCCTGCAATTATCTCTTTACCATTTGACTTTGTTGCGCAATGAGCACACACAAGAAAAAAATGTGACTTTGCCTATGAGATGAGACGAGATAAGATTCTTTTGGTAGGGCTAATTTGGTACAATGTGGGTAACACTTCATCATAATCAAGATGATAGTGATCCTTTAAAAAATCCCAAAGCATTTTTGCCACAAGAGTCGTATTTTTTATTTATGCATATTGTAGTTCCCATCATCATCACACTTGGGAAATATTGGCTAATAACACAATTATTTTCTCCTTTACCACGTACGTCAAGTCACAAGATTGACTTTAGGAGGTCCTTGTTAGACTCCCGAATAAAAAGAAGCCGAATCATCATAATATAATGTAATCCGCCGCTTTTGATTATGGAAAACAGATGCCTTTATAAATTCATGGGTATTGACAGTGTGCTGAAGTAAGACATGCAATTTAGAGGCAAGTCCTCTTTGAGAGGATCCGCACAACCTTCCCAATTATCCACGCTTACCCAGATGGATTGAATTGCAGACCATATGCAACAGTCAGTCGATTTGTAAAAAAAATTGAACGTACTTAAACCGTACACGATATATATGTATCGTATGCAATGTCATGTAACGAGAAGAGAAAAAAACAGTAGCAGAAAATAATTGACTTAAAAAGGACTTGTACGTAACTACATAAGTTGTGGTGATGTGATGGTTGTGCTAAAATATGGACGTGTTTGGAAATGCATTTTATGGCATCATTACACTCTGAAGACCCTCACTCCAAAAGAGAAACGCCGACTGCCGACATTGAGAGTTTTGAGAGCTCCGTCACTATTTGCAAATTGCGAATCATCACAACAAACACCAACCATTTCAAATTCAAACCGTTTCTCTCTAAACAGCATAGTCCCATCCCAACTCAACTCACTCAATGGAAATGAAATGGAATGCTTCTGTCGGTAAAGGGTGAGTGCTTGCTTGCTAGATTGCGATTTTATATGCTTAGCGGGATACCGATGAGGAGAGAAAAGTTGAGAATGTCAAAAGATAGAGAACTACATTTATATATTCGACAATCGACCTTACTTTACTTATGGTTAAACCAATACCTGAAAAAGAACATAAGGTTTTTATAATGGTGAGATAAAAACTGACCAATTTCCTTTTTAACACTTTTTTTTATAGATAGCTCAACTCAACTTTATAAAAGGATTCCCTTGTTTCCATTTCAGTATTTTAATGCATTTTGACGTAATTTCATTTTTTTTCTTTCTTCACTCTTTTCCATTTATATTTGTAAGCTCATTATTTGGGGTAGGTGCCCCCCAGGGAGAGATGATTTTCAAATCAAACGGACAATCTCACACAAACTGCACCAAAAACAGAAACAATCCTTTTTTATACTAAGTAACTGTGTGCTTTTGTGTATTTATTTCACCCAAGCAAATAATAAGTGCTAACAAGAGAAGACAAAAATGAGTTTTTTCTCCTTATTCTTTTCTTATTTAAAACAAAAAAAACTCAACAAGCACCCTTATAGTTTTTGGTTTGAAGATGGATAGAATGATGATGGAAATTACAATAAAAATGAAATTTGACGGGAGATGAGATGAGCACACACACTCATTTCTTCTGACATGTTGTGTTGGTCTTTAGAGAAAAGTGTTAACTGAAAGGTGCTAAAAATGAAAGGGTAGAGTAGAGGTAGAACAAGTATATATTTTTTCCTTGTGAAACAACAAAAAATGAGCTTTGATGATGGTATTATATACGTTTTATTTATTCTGTTTAAAATAACAAACAAGCCTTTTCTTTCACTCACTAACAATCCAAAAAGCCTGCTTGAGGAGAGTTCTAGTTGTGCATTTGTTGCATTTATGTATATACCTATATCAGAAAATGCGCTTTGATTTACAATCCACAACAAAAGCCTTTCTGCTATACGTATTCATCCTCCTGTTCCTTTTTCTTAAGCACCCACTCCGTTTAACCTGCTTTTTTGTATTCTCTCACTTGTTTTGGGGGGAAATGCTCGTATTTGTATATCACATTACAATTTAGAATAAACGGCTGACAAAAAACGATTAGAAAGGGTCAAGGAGTTTATTTAAATCCGTAAGCTGATGCTGCTTCATTTTTTATTGTATGTTTGTAAATCCGTTTTCATTCAATAGGAACATGTTAAAGTTGAGTGTATGTATATGTTTCCTTGATCTCCTACTTGGTCTGTATGTTTAAAGTTTTCAACATTTAATTTATGACGATCGAGAGAGCCTTAACCGTGCGCACATGAATGAATACATGAATATGGAATGAGAATATTTTAATAATTTTCATTATTTCGTGCACTCCATTTTGGTTTGGTTCTGTTATGTTGTTACATGCCTTTCATCGCTGGGGGGTTATCATTTTCCAGCTGTACCGTTGCGTTGTTGAAACAGTCAGTACAATATATAAGTACGTACTCATTTATTCGTTAGTAATAAATGGAAGTTTTGGACATTTGATTTTGGTTTTGAAAGAACAAGGGATGAAATGAACCATGGGATGCCGTGAGTTGAGGTGGTGTGTAATAAGAGAAAGAGTGAGAAACAAAAGTCTACGAATGTCAGAGACTGGATGTCGTCTATGAGGGCTTTCATCCCTCCATGATGATGAGAACAGGATCCACGCTGTCTCGAAGATATTGTTTTGTCTATTCTCAATAACAGAAAGGGATCACTTTTTGCTGGTCCACTTTTGGTTAGGATATTCAACCTCATGTTTAGAGTTCTCATTAGTAATGTAGAGTAAGTATATGTGTATAAGCGAGCTGACTTTTAATCGCTACGGTGTAATGAAACCATTTAGCATTTGAGTAACTTGAAAGTTTATATTTGATCTTAAATAGTTGTGTATAAATTATTAAATATCAGGTATCGTGTAAGCATTATAGTAGAAGATATAACGCTAATGCTAAATAGAGAAGGAGAGTATGAATTTTATAAAAACGTGCCGACATCATCATAATTGTCATAATAATATTTTTTCATCATACTTATACCCAAGACATGTCCATGTCATAAGGTAAAAAGTGCAAGTAGGTACTCCCCAACAAGCTTTGTACGTATGTATGCTATTATGTGCTTTTTTATATCAAAATGTTGAATTCAAGCTTCAAGTGGACATTTCCCATGGGTGAGAGTCAGAGAGGGAGTTGGGAAGAAATCGTTTTGATATCTATCGGTGAAATATGAGGCAATAATTTAGAGCCGAAATTGATAGTGGTCAATTACGATAAGTTATTTATGCTCAACAAATCCAAAACAAAACGAGGTTGGCCTTCTCCCATGCGTGCTTGCTGAGCTTCGTTATACATACTACACTCAAACATAGTTATAAAGACAAGGAAGAAAGGTGTGATATGATGTGATGTGATTTTATGTGGTATGAGCAAAACCTTATAAGGAGCTTATTCAATCAGTCGTGACTTGATATTTTTTTATTGAATTAATCCAACAAAATACTAACCATACGCACCACACCAAACTTTGTTTATGAATATTACCAACACATCAAAAAATATCCTCTCATGACCAGACCAGGCCACAGAGATTAATAAGAATAATATAATATCTACACACAAACACACACGTACGTATTTATTATATATCCATAAAAATCTCTTTCTTGGTTCCGTTCATAGTTGGAGAGGGAGGGGCACTTTTTTCCTCACAAAACGAAGAAAAATAATCGATAACTCAAAAAAGTTGAGCATTATCATGAAATGTTTGCATTCTACTATGGGTTTTTGCATTGTAACTTTTAGTTCAATATATAATAAAAGCGGGATTTTCTCTCTATAATCCACTCGGAGGAAGATCTCTTTTTTTGAGTGTAAAGTGCATTGCATTCTTGTGATGTAATTTTTCTTCGCCTCTCTTTTCATCCCATTCACAACAAGAGGAAAAGAATAATAGTGATCTTTTTTGATTGTACAAATTGCTGGAAATCTCAAAGAAAGCTTGCCGCTGTAGTGAATAGAATAGAACACAAGACTTGACTTTTTTTGTGTGTTGGATTGTTGGATATGATGATGATGATGATGATGGTTTTTGTGTTATTGGGAATTTAAGGTGATTTGTAAATTTAAGAGTTTTTCGGGAAAATTGTGATGACACCGTTTCAATGTTCATTGCTCTTCTGTAAAGGACCCGCTTGTCATTACAGCATTGTCCATTTTTTTTTCAAAAGAGGGAAGAAAGAAATCAGTTGAAAGAGTGCAGTAAACTTCTTAGAAAGCCAAATAATTATCTAAAATAGCATGAACAAGGAACACAAGACAAGACACACAAAATGCTTCTCAAGGTAGATCCACAATCTAACGTGATGACAAACAATAGCTAAATATCATCTCGAAAAGCGCAGCGCTACCATATAACTCGCCGTAGCGTTAACTCACAATACATTTTTTGACTTCTTTTTTTTTGTTCTCTCACAAATATACTCAATATCTTGTTCATTCATACAAATTTATCAACCTAAGTATTTACCTTTCTTGCCTTCTTTTTTCATCGGAAAAATTTAGTCCATTGAGAATGATTTTCTAAGTATAAGTTGTTACACCCCCTCCTCTATTCTATGCATGAATGACGGAGAATAATCAAAAAGTGCAATATAATCTGGGTGAAATGTATATATATGTATGTTGGATGAATGATGATGAACACAACTAAACAACACACAAAGGAGTTACACTGTTACTACTGAATGATTTGTAATTTTAGTCTTGTGCCTACCGTGCCGACAAAGAACAGAGTTTACTCTTCACAAGTAAATAATAATGACAACTTGAGAAGGATCATCACAAGGTCACAAATTATCCATCTTGTATAATATATTGGACACAAACACAAAAGTCAACCGATGAAAAAAGCATCAGAGAGGAGCAATGTAGTGTGTACATAAGCCGCAATGTCATGTGATTATCAAAGAGAGTACAAGGAATTTGAATGAGGTTTAGGTCACTTTTATGAGGTGTACCTTACCATACCATACCATTTATAACCCAAGGCGGAAGCAGAGAGGAAAAGGGGCTTATTAGCAATATATTTGTGTTGGGCAGCCCAACCTTATTGTCATGTTTGAACATGAAATCCACAAGATTAAAAAGATGGAGAACTACATGAAAACCAGCACCAGCAATAATAGTTTTATTTCCCCTTTGACAAATGAAGTGGAATTGCCTCTTTTTGAGTTCAACAAGGACTTGAGCTATAAATACACACGTACACAACGGACAGCATTATTTAGTGGGGCTATACGATACACGCTATTATATTCTCTCTTAACTCCATTATTCTTACCGAAATGGAGGTCGTAAAAAAGTCCCGGTATCCCTTTAAGTAAATACGCTAAAGGTTTTACTTTACTTTTTGAGGCTGAGCGCATTAACAATAAACATAAATTTTTGCATTCCTCATACCTCCGCACTTAAATCATAAGTAATAACAATAAAGTTAAACTTTGTTCTCAATAATAAAAATGAAAAAGCTACTTCTGTACGCTCAAGTCAAGTGTGTGTGGCTGTGGCTGTTGAAATAAAATGGTTTTTATAATTTTATGCATACTATATCTATTTGGTTTCCTTTTTTACACCCTTCAGGTCAAAGGAAAAAGGGGTACCTTGGAAAAACAGTGAGGAAGGAGATGGTGACCGATAAAAGACCAAGATATTCATTTCACTTAACACCTTCCAATTTGTTGAACATGCACAAAAGGTAAAGCTTATTATTTCCAGTGTGATGTGATACCCACTGCACAACTAAACTACAAGAGGGTTTATGTATACAACAATGGAATTCATTTTAAGAAAAAGCTACAAAAATTAAAGTGGACTTGCCTTGACTTGTGTATAATATATATTTTATTTACATTCACTCCGCTCCGCGTTCTCTGACGAAATGACGTTCGTCAAAACCAACTAATAAGTAAATATAATTTGGCCTTGTTAAGCAAACTAAGTGGGTGGAAAATAGTGGAAGGAAAAGTGATAAAGAGAGAAAAGAACATTTGCATGTCCTGTTCATTAAATTTGTACGAGTAATATATTCACTTCAAAATTTCAAATGCAAGAGCCAGAGAGATTCTATTATTAGGCAAGGTCCACACCACTCGACTCTCGACAATCATGCTCATTTGAGATTTTTAACGAGGAGCCCTTATCATATCATATCTCTCGGAGATCATGAGTCAAGAGAGAGATGCTTGAGTTTAGTTTCGTAACAATGGCTTGTGAACAAGCATGATATTTATCATTTCTCCTGAGTTGTTGAGAATGATTGGAGTGAAGTGGAAAATGAATATATTTTTTTTGTAACGACTTATACTCATTATCATATCACCCTAGACTCCCTGACGCAACAACAAACAATCCCAACAACCCAACTCATATTTATTTGCATACCTACATCGCTGTGCTGTGCTGCGTAGAGGAAAGTATGAATTATGACAAAGTTTGTAGAGTATTGTTGGTGTGGTGTGGTGTGCTAGCTGTCTGCATTGTTTACAAAAATCAATATTAAATATTGCTGGACAGATTCAATGGAATTTTATTGACATCTGTTCCATTCCAACCTGGAGAGGAATGTATAAATTGAGTTGATGTTGTTTGAGAGAAACAAACCATTCCATTGTTTTCTATCATTAGTATTTGCCATCATTCCATCCTTCTTCTCGTAGAATGTATCATAATCATAATCCTATATGGAAATAGGGTCGAGGAAGTAAATATATTGGACTTCAAAATATTATCATTTTAATGAAACAACACCTTTCTTACCTCACCATACATACCACCACCACCACAGGAACTGAGAGCTCAATATACATCCCAACGCATCTTCAAGACGGAAGGAATGAGAGAAAGAAGAGCGCCGAAGAGTCTCAGGTGTTTCGCTTCAGGCTATATTCTCTATATTACCTCATTTCAATCTATCTTGGCTTTACAGAAGCATCTCATAACATCACATCACATATATATTCCATTTTCTACATCCAACATCCACCTAAGCCGAAAACTTGCGAGATTCCATTCCTTCCATTCCATCCAGCGCATTCATTTGGGGGTCCGACCAGCAAAGGGAGCATCATCATCATCATGATCATGATGATCAGGAGCAAAATCTCAGTCAGCATTGAGGAAAATACCGATGTAAACGAACACCAGAGAGGGTCCATGCATTGTCAGCAGGAGTTTATACATTTTGAAAAGACTTCTCCAAAGAAAAACAAGGGGACTTTATTTTCCCAACAATGAAAGCTTAGCCACATCTTCCTTTCATCTGAGCCTCCGAAGAGTCTACCAAAACCTCATCGGTATGGTATATGGCATGGCATGCTTGTTCCTGATGATCATGATGATTCTCCTATTCTTCAGGAATGAGGTGAAGATCAAAAGAATACAAATGGAGAATTGGAAAAAAATATATGTATTTGAAAGGTATGGGGATTTCTTCGTTCGTTCTGAAATGAAGGGAGTTCACAAACACAATGGTAAACTCAATTGACTTCTTTTCGTAACCTGTGTGATCCCTCATGTTCTTCTTGAGCATCTTTTTCTCGCACTTCTTCTTCGTCAAGAAGAAAGAATAGGATTCATTTCTCCAATCCAATTATTTCTTGTGATATGCTTTATACATACAACTACAACATTTTATGTGCTTAAGAAAGGCTTTGCTTTTTTAAAGCTTGTTGAACTTATTCAATATACATACTTTGTTATTGTAGATATATGTCATTATACTCAACGCGTACAATTTTTTCCTTCGAATACATGTATATATACTTTAAGAAAAGAGAGCAGATACATAAATCGGTTTCTCTTTAGTGAACAAGCGCTTTTTCTCCTAACGCAATGGAGGAGCAATCAACATTTGAAAAATTTCCATTTTACGCTTAACCATAACCTCAAAGGTATGTACGGATATATACGAATGCCCAAGCCCACTCATAAAAAATGTATTTCTCTTGAGTCTTCTTGAGTCCTTTTTTTGTTCAGGTGTAAACCAATATAATTGTAACGTTACAGTTACATAATGTATCCAATTTCTCCTAGTGTGAAGTCAGGCTATGAAGTACAATGGAGTACAATAAAACTTCATATGTGTAACTTTGTAATATGTTCCTTATTGTACAAAATGAGTTTCAGTTTTTATTAGTGTACTTGAATTCAAGTAAAAAGTACAAGATGTTATGGATGGATGTTGCGCCCTTTCAATATGACTGCTGCTGTGAGCATGCATGCAGGAATTTTCGAAGGAAAAGACATTTTTCAAAGATTCCTTCAGGGGTGTGTGCCCTGCTGCTGCTGGCTCTGGTAATAAGAAAAAGGTATCCTTTTCTGGTATAATATTGCGCTTTGAGGTGTTGCCTATACAAATAGAGATCAGCTCTCCCGCAGGTTTCAAATACACTGCACTATTTTATACACCATAAGACCACAACCATACTGCCAAATACAACAGAGATACCTATAGCATCTCTGAATTAATTTAACGAAATGAGTTTATCGGATAGTCGTGAGAGTGACACTATTTAACGTAAAAATTCAGTAGCAAATAATGCTGGGAATGTGATTAACTATATAACTTGACAATTGTAAACGTTTCCTGAACTTACTTCGCATCCTTATATTCTGATTCATTCGAAGATATACTGAGAGTTTTTATAAATATGTCATATTGTGAGCTAAATATAAATAAATATATAATTTCATGGTTAACTCTTTCTACTTTATACAGACTTTTGGTGATTTCAGGGAAATCGAATTTACCGTGTGATTATTCCGTTTTCCATTCCTACGAATTACTAACATATCCTTCATATTGGAGAAAGAGTAAAGCACAATTTATGGATTCGATTATCTATCGTCATGCACTGACGAGCTTGCATGCGTTTCAGGCAAAAATCGTATCAAATCTCACTTTCCACGAGCACATACCAACTACCACCAACCTCCACTATGAGTCCCTACCACTATGAATAGCATAACGGGCAAAATCAAATGAACGAAGTGAGCAACAAAAGGAGCACAAGTTTAGGTCTAATACTTTCGTTCTTGCTCTCGTTTTTCCGCTACTTCCTAGTGAATATACATATATCCTCGTATAAATGCAAAAAGCACAAAATTCTCTGGAAAAATATTAAAAGACTGTTTGAGAACAAGGAAAACTTTGCAGGGTCATTTATCAAAACTCAAAACGGAGAGGAAGAGGGAAAATTTATGCTTTCTTATTTCTTCGCTCCTTATGTAATCACATCATTATTATTTGATATGCCTATTTTGAGATTTATTCAAGTTTAATATTGGTAGTGTGTCTTGTCTTTTGGATGAATGATGTGAGACCGTTGTTACGTTGGTTTGCTTTCCAGCAGCAAACACTCGTATGGCATGCAATGCATCATGCATATTACGTACTATTACATTACATTACACCCATTCAATTTTTGATTCCCTCGGGTGTCAGGGAGAGAACAAGAAGCTTCGGTTCGATTCTCTTTCTCTTCTCCTCTCCAATAATTCACAGTCACAAAGACTCACAAAGAAACAGCGCGTTATTTATCATGATTCATATTCCAACTCTTGCTTGTTCATTCCTTGTTATTTTTATCCTTTCGGATGATATATAATTCTCATTAGTATTCCGTTTTGCTACTCCTCCTTCTTTCCATTCTCTATCCCATTTCATTCAATTGCCCTTTCTTCTTCACCTTTATATCATATCATTTCATGCATGCAGGTTTCGTAGATCATCCTTTTGTTTGACATGGTTTGACGGAAGAAATTATTATTATTGAGATTCATTCATTTAATTACAATGCTCAACTCAACTATCCAACTATCAAATGGCGACCTGATCGAATCGGGTGACCTTGAAGGTGAAGGACAGCAGCGTAGCGTTGGGAATTGTAATGTTGGTGATATGTTGGTGGTGTACAGTGCACATGTTAACACATTTGTCAGTGTCCTCCCAATAAATCCCTCAACAACTTTGAACCACCATCTTATTAAGAAGCAGCATAACATTTGATCTGATCTGATTTTAATGAAGGATGAGCCCCATCCCAAATCTGAATTCGATACGAGTTTACAACCTGCTCTATATCGAATATAATTTTTGGTAGAATAATTAACAACTGGAACTTGTGAGCAATGGGTAAGCTTGTGGCATGGCATCATCATCAGCTTAGCCATAACGAATAACTTTGGCTTTAACCCTTTTCCACCAAAACCTCATTAATTCTTCTGCTTTATGAAGAACAAAATTTGGTATGGTACAAATTTCTAAACGCTACTGTATAAATGACATGAGGATAAAAAGTTTAGTGAAGAAATTATTTTATCCATGCAGTCAGTGAAATTATTCTGAGCTCAAATCATGTTGGATGAGAGGAACTGTAAATGAGGTATCATCCCTTCAATTTCTCAATTTGGTTACGCTTGGCCGTCCAGGCAGGCAAGGAGAATTTGAATTCTGGAGATAGAGGAAAAATATAGGAGTTTGCTGGAGAATATCATTCTACCCATTTCTCTCTCAGTTTCATGCCTCCCTTTGCATGTGTTTGAGCGTTCTTCTGCTGTTGTGTGGTCTACTTTTCCCTTTATCACTCAAATTTAGCTTGGTGTTGGTGTAATGTGTAATCTGAATGAGAAAATGGTTGTCTATGGGATAGAGAAGAGGGGAGAAAATGATGAGCACGCAAGCCATTTCAAATTGAAAATGAAAATTGAAATACATAATTTTAGGTATTTTCTTCAAACTTATTCTGCTTGAAAGACGAATGGCCACTTTGTTGGTGATGTGATGAGCAGAGAACCGTGAAATCAGTAAAGTTCGGTAAAGTTATATTTTATCTTAAAAGTCTGCTGAAGAATCTCAAGTAGTTTAATAATATCATTCTTTCATTTATGTAAACTTCTCATTCACCGTTGCTTCCGTGTACATTTGCCTATATTATCATTTTTTAGGAAGAAAAAGTGAATTGGAAAAACATTTTTGGGGAAATTGAAAAAGTATGTAAATAAATAGAAAAGCGGATGTACTAGGAAAAGTGTTTTATTTTTCATAAACAGTTATTGACATCTAATCTCAAAAATATTTATTGCGATTATCCCATTAATCCATTGTCGAAGTGACAAAAGAAAGCAGCTTACATTGAAGTAAAGTAACCTCATTCTTTTGAGCCTTTCTGTCGTCATCATCATAAAAGTACTTTTTGCAGCTCGTCGGTTGACAAGCTAATTTTTATATATAATATTTTCGTCTTCGTCCTTTGCATTGTAATTGTAAAGCCGTTTATATCCATAAGGAAATCTTTAGAAAAGCTAAGCCAAACTTGCTTTGCCATCAAAAAGCGTCCCTCTCTCATCTCTTCCTCTCTTCATCTTTGCATGCTTTATTTAGCAATTTCTTGTTGGGTTTGCTTTTGTATTGTTGTTTTTTTGAATTCATGCCACCACCACTTTTAAGCCAAACATTATTCTTGCATCAAAAGCCGGAACGAGACAAAAGTGCAAAGTCAAAGAAAAAAATGAACGTGACCAGAGTTTTTGTTCATGGTTCAATCTCTATGAAAAATTTGTAAAGTCAATCTTTATCTAGAGAGATTTACTCCTTTGGCACATTCAACACATTCTGCGGGATACACTTTGATTGTGTTTTTAAGAAGCTCTCTCAGCTCAGCCTCTTGTCTGAATATCAAATTCAAATAATATGCTTTGAACTTCATGGACCATTATTTTTCCCCTTGAAATACTATTTTGGTTTGGTTCTCTTGTGTAAGCTTTACATTTTTCTTTAAAATAAATGTGTGCCTAAAATGTTGGCAGTGAATAACATAAAACAACATGGATTCTTGAGAGTGTGTAATCTGTGGTGGTGTGGATATTTCTTTACCCATATCATTTTCTCTGGTGCCATTAAGGTAGCCCCAAGAATTTTTTTCCCTTTGATATTTGGTTCACATTTTCATACATAATTTGCTCAACCAGCACAAAAGTTTGTACATCTACATTTCACAATGTACATCGTAGCCCCAAAAGATGTTATATTATGTTTTTATATAAAATATTTGTCCGATTACATTGCACTCACTCGCGCTATGCCTTATGCATCATCCGTGTGAATTTATGGGAAGAACCGTGAAGTGATATTGACCAGAGAAAATCTTGTAAATGTGAAAATGAGCAAAATAAAGCATTTATGGGGATTCGTACACACAAAGGGATTACATTTCCCGTTGATAAGCATGTGCACTTTTATAAAAACTGACGTGACGGACATGACTTTGTCAGTCTTCAGGTTAAAGCAGAAACCACGAGGAACATTTTGAAACCACAAGATTCCAAACATTAGCTTTGTAATAGTTTGATGATGGCTGATGGTGATCTAAACAAAGTAATATAAAGAGTCGCATTTGGTTGCAACTAACTTCTCTTAAATAATTAAAAATAATCTTAATCTTAAACGAGTTAAAAACTCAACAGTCGAAGATTTGAATCTAATGTACTGATAAATATAAAGTTTACAAAATCATAATTTAATAGCATTAAACCAACCCAAATCTCATATTTCGAAAGTCAAATCGATAACAATCGTAGCAAAACTGAAAGGCTAACCCAAAGATACTTTTTCAAAGGGCCTATAAATAAATATTTAAATTACAATAATTTTATGTGTCGATTTCTGTAACTTCATTTAAACTTATACGCTTACTTCCTTTAATTTTACTATACCATCTTCATACCCATCATCCTAACAGAAGAATTCATTTCACAAAATATTTTTAAAACGTCTAAAGAAATCTTGTGAAACAGTCATTAATGCTATGTACTATTGTACACAATTCTTTGGCCAACTCTCATTGTTTCCTTTTTCCTTCCCTGTCAAAACATCTCTCGTCTTACAACACAACAATCAGCATCATATCACGATTGTATCATGTACTAAACAGGCAACTCATACTTTGAGCAATAACTTTTACCCATAAAGACCACATTACTTTTGTCATTTCAAATGAGCCAAAGTAAATGATTGCACTACACTACAATAACTACAACTACAACACTGCAAACTTTGGAAAATATTTATAAATCTGTCTCAAACACTTTGCTTTGTAGAAAAAGTCTATAGATATATTATATATTAAGTACATAAGATATATATAAGTATATGTAAAGTATTTCATGAGGATAATGACTATGACGGTGATTGTGAACATGATTATGATTATTATTACGATTATTGTGACAACAGCGCAGCACACTCAAAAAGAACTCCAAACTCTTTTCAGTTCATAAAGGGTTTAAAAAAGCATGAGCTCTATGAAATAAAGTGGATGAGAAGCATAAGCTCATGAGATGATGATATGGGAGTGTAGAAAAATAGTAATAAAAGTAATCATGTAATACGATTTAATGGTGTGCACGCGAGCAGCAACAGCAAAAGCCAAAAAGACTCTCTCAATTGTGCTAAAAGCCTTTCCTCTCTCTTAAAAAAAGAAATATTGTTATTACCACTCTGCACAGCTTTTAAAAGGACATTTTACCTCAGCTGAACCTCACTCCGCCAAAAAAAACTATGAGACTCTTGTTCTTTTTTTCATTGGGATAGTGATAGTAGTAGACACAAACTGTTCTACGAATATGGAATAAAAAGTTGCAAAGCATATGAAAAAGATATTTAAGGCACAGATTTATTTATATCCTGGTTTGGTTATAGCCTCCACTCCACCGTTTTGAACAATACCATTTGTTGATTATATGAGGTCATTTCTGTTGGCAAATGTAGCGTATCCACAAAATTGCCACGAAGAAAGAAATATGTTTCAAAGTCTTTTTTTGAGCAACCAAATATATAACAACTAAACTCTTGCAAGCCTGGCATATTATATGCACTCGTGAATGGATATGGATATTATTGTACTCGTAGATATTTATCAGAGAGACTTCATTCATAAAATTGAAGTCCGCTTCATCGTCTCGATCATCATCATCAGCCATAGGAATGCTTTTAAATTTGAAGGAAAAAAAGGAAGCCAAGATTACTGTAGACATTTCTCGCATCAAACATTCCATTGATCAACAACTTGTGCCAGTCATCAGTCTCCTTCTTTTTAGAGAATTCAAACAGTTGACAATAATAAATATTGCATATGCACATACAATGCCTTTCTTCACACATGACTATGACACGGCAATCAACAAACGTACTTATGCACAAATAACAAAAGTACATACATACCATGTGCCCGGAACAATCAAAATCAAATGTGTACTGTATGGATATCTATGTAGTAATCCACTTGTGATAAGAATCTTCCCCTTCCAATCCTCCTAAAGAGACGACGACGTCTACTACTACGATTCATTGAAAGAAATGGTGAAGCTCGATTCGCTGTTGGCTACGACGTTTTATGTAATACTCATTGTGTACATACATATGCGCTAATAAAGTGTAGGAGAGGTGATGGTGATGATGATGATGATGGGAAAAATTGTAGTAGAACTGTGTGTGTGCTGAAGAAATGACAAGGGAGAGAAACATGTGTATAACATTTTGTTAGAATGGATAATCCTTAAAGCATCACCGTCATCATCGTCATCGCATGGCACTGGCACAGCATGACACTCTCTCAAAGCATTCTCCAATTCTTCAATGGTCTAATTGAGTGACAAGAGCCCCCCAACTTCACACCTGTGTGACATCTCAAAATGACCTTTTAATCATACACTCCAAGCTCCAATAGATACACACACACACACAAGTCAAACGAGCTGATGTGATAAGAAAAGGAAAACCCCTTTCAAATGTCAATTTGATACTTTTAGTTTTATTTTATGTGCATGATGTGATGCAATATGTTTCTCTTCTCACGTCGCGTTTGCTTGCTCTTCTCTAAACTCAAGTTTTGATTGGAGTGATAGATATTATGATGATATTTGAGATTCATATTTCAGGATTTTAAATGACAGCACCAATTCAAAGAAATCATTATTTTCTTTTCTACACAAGGGAGAAAAGGGGGATAACAAGCTCAAGTAATATATCATGTTTGTCTTGTTTTTATTGTCACGTTGTGTTGTGTATGCGTATATGCACATGATGCACACGTCAAGTCATTCGATCCGACTTTGACACACACAACTTATTTTTCAGTAATTTCTCAGTTGGATACACACATAAGGAAATTGTCGATGGCTCATGACTCGTTTCATTATTACCTGATTGAGCTGCTCAACGCTGATTTCGACTTCTCAATGGAACGCTTCTCCACGACCTGGGCTTGACCTCTCAAAGAAGCATATGGGAATTGATGTTTATGCAAATCTAAAAAATAATATCGTTGCCGTTTGGTGAATGAGGCTGCTGGTGCGTTTGGTGGTTTGGTTCCACGCTGTCTAGTCCGGGAGAAAATCACAGCAGGAGAGGAAAGAATTTTTCTTCGTGATATGCCATGCCACCATCCACATAACATAACTTACCTTAGCCAACTCTAAGAGTGGATGAATGTGGTAGACTTATTGTCTTTAAATGGGAAAAAATCTCATTTTGAGAAAACTCCTCGGCTGGAATTCTTTCGGTTTAAAGTTTCAATACTGGAAATAGCTTTGACCCTCGAGCTCTTCCTTGAAATCCAATTTGTTTACCCATTTTTATAGATATTATACTCAAAAATTAAAAAAAAATGAACACACCGACTTGCTCAATTCCAGGGAGTTATGCTGAGAGTTAGTGGGTCGGTCCGTTTTCTCTTCTTTTCATTTCAAATGTTTTGCCGACACAGAAAAAGAAAAACTGTTGGAATGTGATGGTGGTGGTGGAAGCAAAGCAGTAGACAATGAAAAATGGGAAAACTAATAATCATGGACAAAATGTGCTTAGAGAGGATGGATGAGCAGGTGAGTATGCAAGGAGCACAAGTGTAATGCAAGAAAATGATGATGATGATGATGATGATCATAATAATAATCTATGTAGCAATATGAGGCGGTGAGTAGACTTTCGTAGAGGAGAGAAGGCGAAATGAAAGAATTTAGATTATTTATGAGTTTTTCTTGTTTATTTTTGTGTAATGTTGGTGAGTAAAGCTTCGGAAATATAAGTACTATGGAATTAGAGATGTGAGATTTTAAAGAAAGGAAAAAGAAAACCATCGAATGGGCGTATGGCTGAAATGGATCATTTAAGAAAAGATGACAGGAAGGTTGGCCTTCTCGAATGGCCCCAAGGAACTTTTGTACGCTTATATAATGAAAAAAGCTTGATATACAAAACACAAGACACAAAGTATACAAAACTAGAAAAAGAAAAGCGGCTTAGGCTAATGTTAAGGAAAATGTGGTTGACTGAAGTACAAAACAAAATCCGATACTATAATGATTATAAGAATTCGTGCAAGATGGATCGATAGTATTTTGCTTGTGAAAAGTGCTAAAATTCAGTTTAAGTTTTGGGAAACAACAAATAAAAAATATTGTTCATGATCAATTTTCATCACATTTGCATAATGCCGAGTGCATAAAAATATTATTGCATTTAACCTTATACGTAAGTAAGGATGAACGTATTATGTTTTTGGAAACAGATCACGGAAAAATATTTAATTTGGTGCAATTAGCAAAACACAACTAATCTGCATTCGACCTTTGGTATGTTAATTAGGAAATTATGCTAAAAGTTGGTGGTTCACTTGAGTCAAAGCAAATGACTGTTTATTGCTGGACTTCTCTCAGCAAGTTCACAATTATACAATGTGATTAATACATTACAGTAGTAGTAGTCATTCACAATCTGCAGCTACATTATGCACTCATCACAAGGCTATATTAGCATTCAGCATAGTTATAGTTATGCAATATAGCTAGTTACCACTGACTGATAGCCAAAAGGTAAAGGTAAGTAGTATTCAAGGAAAGAAAAAAGAGGCAGAGTCGGTGACGTTACGTTATGTGCGCAATAGTGGTAAAGAGCGGCAGCCTACTCACAATCCAATCCACTCAACATATTCTGCAATTCGCATACTAATTGCTGAATTAGCGTTATCGAATCATTCTTAAGAGGAGTGAGCGTGCATTCCTCCTTTTTTTGACTATTTTTCTTAGTAAAATGTCTTCTTCCTTCATTCATGGTTAATATATTCAAGGAAGAGCTGATTAAACCCTTTTCGCATTTCAAAGTACAAACACAGAAGTGCAACACCTTTTTATACAGGATACCTTACCGTCCGTCACCGTCTGCTGTAGAAATTTCTGACTGTTCTCTCACTGTTCTCATGCGCCAGTCGCTCCTGTCATGACATGACTTGTGTCATTCATTCATTCTCTGCAAGTGGCAGCAGCGGCAGCCTTCTCAGTTCCCATTATGTATACCCGGAATAGTTTGGTTTATGAATCATTCAATGAGAGAGTGATGGAGTGAAGTCTTTGAACATTTCTATCATGAACAAGAAAACTATCAATCTAAACTCAACCAAAGTCGATTCAATTAACACTAGTTTCAGCCAAACAAAAATTGGTTACTGCATTGAATGCATGCATTTCTTTTTCAAACTAGGAATTATGTAATAATCTGACTAATGAACCTGTCATGACGCTGCAGCTTTTTTTTAAGTTTTTCAGAATCATTAATATAGACTGCTTCCACACTGACTGAAATGTTGTTCACGTATGTATCAATATTGTTCCATAGCTGATAAATTTTCATTGGTAAAAATTTGAAATCTTTAATAGATCGTCATGCTCTTGTTTAAGCAATTTAATTGTTCGCTATATAATATCGACCAGCTTCAGCAAATTTCCAAAGAAACATATCTGATGCATCCCAGTACTAAAACTTTACCTTTTCAAATTAAAAACGACGTCGATATTACATTTCATACATTGATTCTGTACAATTTCCGAATGAGGCTGCAGGGAACACCATACATTCCACCGCACCATGCTGATATAACCTGGTTGATAAAGAATCTTTTAAAATACCGAAACTCGTTTTTTATGTTAATCTACTTGCATATTAAAGCATGTTTAAAGTAATCAATGTAATCATAATGACAAGTTGCCCCTTAAAACCCAATTAGCAATTGTGTTCATAATCCTATCAAAAGTTATTATCCAGCTAAGCATTAAATCTCATTTGTGCACGTTATATATGGACCTACGTACGCACATTACAATTACATTCTTTTCAAGATGTAATCCTTCTTTTCTTGTTGAAGACGGTCTACTTTGTGTTGTAGCAGACATGATAATATTTTGCAAAAAAATCATCATTTATTTGTCAGCTCAGCTTAAAATTTTTGTAAGTTTCATTATTATAAGTTTTAGATTCACAAGAGGGGTAATAATGACATGTTTGGTCACATTTTTTCTTATTTGCAATGTGGTATGATGTGATGTGATCCCTTTTTCGCATCTCTTGGAGTCAAGTTAGCAAAAATGCCAAGAGATGATTTACCAGGCATTTGGTTGTGATAAAAAAATGAAGAATTACTATTGTAGAGTGTACAAATCTTTGGGTAAGACGGGAATGGTGCGATCGCCTGCTGTGAAAATTACCAAGTGTCAGCGCAGTCAGAAGAGCATAATATTGTATGACTTTTCAAAGCTGATGGTGATCATGATGAAAATGAAGTGGAGATGAGAGTATATAGAGGCATGGCATGGCATGGCATCACATCACACACAAGAAAAAGGTGAGAAAGGGTTTGTTTGTCAGACACTCCACTACCATCATCATCACCAACACATATAACATTAACGTATTCCCAAAAGGATAATAAAACTAATCAAGACAGTTGAGTGAATGAGTTCTTGTTAATTTTCCGTTTACAAACAGACAGACAACTCTGGTATTTGAGTTTGAGGTGAGTGAGAAAAATGAATTATACAAAAGCAGTTTTTTATAACAAACTGCCAATAAAATGCTCGTTTCGGGGATGGATACACAAACCAAACCAAACCATGATGATCTCCTACCCACACGACATGACATACAAAACGAACTCGAACACTTGCTTGCTTTTGGAGTTGAGAGACCTGAAACTGTTGAGCCTCAATGGATTATTATTATAAAATGGGAATTTCCCTCTGATGAAATTATTGTAATTCATAAATAACAAAAAACTTTTTTTTAAACAAGCCGAATGAATGAATAATTAACCAAAGATTAATTTGCTTCTGTGGTTCCAGTGTGTAGCTTAAACCTTTTCACACTTTAACCTGAGGACGTTTTTATCTATGGAATATCGATGAGGATGAGGTTATTAAAACAAGCAGTAGAATGAACAGAATGTTACAAGATGCTATGCAAAGTATTGAATTGATGGGATCTTCTCTCGATAGTTAGTCGGTGAAAGGCTATCAATTTTGTGGTGTAATTACATTTTTATATTTTTAAAATTCACAAAACCAACCAAATCTTTTGCATCTTTTATGAATACCAAACAGTTGCACTTGCACAAGACTCACTGGTTTCGTGCATGCCAATGCAAATTTTAATTTTTTTTAGAGTTTTCTTCACAGTCGCATAATACTCAACGACTTTTTTTCCCTCCTACTCCAAACCAAGACGAAGATTTAATGCGGTGCTACTGTCAAAAAGTATCATGTTATTATTACCATTACATTACAACTTACAACACATAATACTATTCTTCTTTTCCATTTCCATTCCATTCCAGAGTGTCCTACTGGAATACACACATATGGATGGATGCATGTTTAAAGTCTGTCTGTGAGTCGGTTCAAAAAGTTGCGAAAAAAATTATGCATGCTATTGCCTATTGCTATATGTTCCCTATATCCCGACCCTTCTACCGACACATATCATCTGCTCATTGATTATGCAAAAAGGGAGGAGGAGGAGGAGATAAAAAGCTAACTCTGCAATTAGTTCGGCAAATGTAAGGGAAAAACTATGTATGGATTATATAGAGATGCTCATTCATCTAAATACATTTTGTATTTTTTAGCATGTGTAATAAATGTCGGTTCTAACTCCTTTGGTCTTCATCCCTTTTTCTTCCTCTGTAGTTTATCATCATTAAAATAATCCAAATAGGAACATGTTCAATACATATGTCTTCCCTTGAAATAAGCCCAGGTATCTCATCTCATCCTACACCTCCTTTACACTCTCCACGTCGTGTTGTCGTCGTCGTTTTCTTCTTCTTCTCCTTTGGCTTTGATGTTGAATGCCAATAATCATAATAAAAGGGATCATATCATACTACCCTCATCATCATCATTTGTTGAAGTTTCAGAGCACGCCTGTCTCTGACACAAAAAAGATATGTTGTTTGCTGTACTCAGCAGTGTACACTTTTCTGACAGCCAATTTTCTTTAGACTTGACCACTTTTACCCTTTAAAATAAAAAAATGTGTGTGTGTGTGTGTGTACCTCTTCTCCTGCTGCTTGTCTTCTTCTTTTTTCTTGAATCCTTTCTTCTTTTCGGTCGGTCCAGATAAAAATCCGCAATAATAATAAAGCTGCTCAAATATGATTAATAGTAAATAATGGGCAGGTTGTAGTGCCCATTATCTTTGTGCTAATAACAAATGTGTGAGCCGACTTGTCTTTCTTTTTCTTTCTTCTCTCTCTCTCTCTCTTGCTTCCATCCACTTTGTTCTTGTTCTGGTCTGGCGTGGCGTAAGTACGTATGAATGTTACATGCTCCTCACTCATTCCATTCATCTTGTTTTCTTTTCTCACCTGAACTTTGTTACACAAGAGGACACTCTTTGAGCAAATGCCTGCCTCCAAATCCAAGCCTCCGTCAAATAAAATATTTGTACTGACAATGAAGATGAGTGAGTAACTCAGCTCTGTGCCTCTATGATGTGCATAAAACAAAAGAAAAGTAGATTGCGTAGGATAACGTATTATCTACATTGCTTATTACACTTCGCAACCCCGCAGGGGACACCCTCGAAAATATCATACAAATAATATTTATCCTTCTCATCTATTTTTCTTGTTTGACTGCTCCTGTTCCTTCGTTCGTTCGTTCATATGATGATGGACAATTTTTTTGGGGGCTGTGATGAGAAAAAGAACAAGAAAAAAACTTGACCAAATAAGTTTCCTTTTTTGTGTCTTTCAAGTTTTTTTCTCATTAGCAATTTTTCCTGTAGTCAAATATCAGCGAGATGTCACCTTTTCATGTTACGTGAAGAATAAGAGACCATAATATATACATCTATATCTCATTTCATCTCATTCTCATTTCTCCAATAGTTTTGCAAGGGTTTTCATTTATTTGCATAAACCCATCAATTTAATTCATTGCCATTATTATTACTCGGTAAAGAGAAAAAAAATGTTGGTTGATTATCTTTCTCCACTCCATTTTATTATTTATGTACTTTGTGGATTGGAATTGAAATCATTTGTATGCATATCGTTTCGGCTTTTAATGCAGGTTTTTGGTATTAGTATATGATTCCTTAACGGTGGTGCTGGTTTGGTCATGATATGATGATGCTCTGGAAGATTGGGGGAAAAAGTCTGAGTATTTGTTGTAGGTATAGCTCTCGCTCTACACTCTTCTTTACCATACCGTCGTAGTTGGTTTGAAAATAATAAGAGCGGACAGATAATGATGATGGCGATGGAGATAATAAGAATAATGGTAATAATAATCATAATGATATTATGAGCTCACGGTAGTAGTACAAGTACATACATATTTTTTTATATACTTTATATATTATATATCCCACCTGACAATATATAAAATGATGAGAAGTAGAAGAAGAAGAAGAGGAGCTGGTTTTTGACTGAGCTAAAGAGAGGACTTGTACATCTCATGTAGTTTTGTAGTTGCATGAATGTTTGTCCGTAAGACAACAAGCTAAGCTCAGTCATCTGCCATTTATTCTGCAACAAACCATTTTTATATAGATAATACGCTGCTGCCGGTGCTACTCCTCAATGAGAAGAAGAAGCAGAAAAGTGAATTTTTATATAACAAAAAGTCTATCTATATAATATTTATATATATAAAAAAAATGACTGCAGCAGCTAGCATCAGCTCAGCTTAAGGCTATATCATACCTATGCCGCCTAATCCACCCGCCTCATATGCTTTGCATATGTTCCCTCGTCTTCGATTGTCAGTTTTACACATTGCAAAGAAACTGTGAAGTCAGGAAAGGTGCTGTGAAAACAGGTGAACGGAGATCAGTTAGCTGAAGAACTGGTCTAAACATTAGTGCATTAAATTGCGTGATTGGAAGTCTATTTACGTCAAACGACGGGGTAGAAGTTTAAGAAGGTAAATGTTCATTTAACTACATGCATTTTATAACTGAAAGAATCCCGTCGTTTAGTGTGTTAACATCACTAAAACATTAGCAAAAGTGGTCAGAAATGTAGTTTAAGAGTTGCTCTTTACGATCTCCCTTCAAGTTAGCCTTCGAGAACCTCAACAGTGACGTTATTAACTAATTTCCCACTATGTATAAAACTCAACAATTTATCACGTCTTTTGGCAATTTGGAGATGTTCATTCATTGGTCATCTGCTGATCTAATGGGGTTCGGGGGTTGAGCACAGAGTGTAAACAAAGGTATTCCCTTAAAACAACAACTGTTGTTGTTTGATATGTTTTTTTTTCTCGTGTGTGTGTATGCTTTGTAATATTGTATTACTGTGAAAGAAGGATGGTCTCACTTATAAAATACATACCACTTCTCCGGCAGCTTCATTTCATCGAGCCCTTTAATCATCCATGAGCCGTGCATTCTCTTTCTCTCTCTCTCCCATTTCAGACAAGACAAGACTCACTGACAAAATAACCGGCACATTTTCTTTTGCCACTACTAGTTACTCATTATTACATGCATGTTTCGGCTTGGAAATACTAATGTACTTGCTGCATTAATATACAGTACACAAAAGGCAGAAGTTATACTAAGTGTACCAACACCAACATCACAAACATCAAACAACTTATGAAAAGTATCCAGTTAGTCCGGCTTCTTCATTTTTACCTGAAAACGACTACACTACGCATAGATGAATTATAAATATATAAATTCCAGGGAGCAACATTTCCATTTTTAACCCTCACGTTAAAAAACTGACGATGAGTAAACATTCTTTGGGGGAAAATAACGAAATGAGTGCGAGTATGTACAACATATAACATTAAGTAACATTCTCCGCTCCATTTCGTGTTTTTCATCGTTAACAATCATAAATACACAACACAACCAATATGGTTATTACAACAATTTAGTTTTTCGCAGTTTAGTTTGAGTTGAGAAGTTGAAAGCTGAAGGTGCTCTGGGAATAATCGTATGGATGGTGAAAATGATGATTATGAGGATGCAATGGGATCATGGATCATCGGGTAGAATATTAGTATGTATGCTGGTTTGGTTGTTTCTCTTTCTTGTAATAATTTTAATGTCCTATTGTTCCTCCCTTTTGTTTACCGACGGACGGACTGGCATCGTCTTTGACCTTTGCACGTTATGTCTATTATTTGGAAGACCCATTGCACTGCATACAAATACAAATAATCGTTAGAGTAGAGCTCATACTACTACTCATATCCAAAACTACCAACCCAACAACGCTAACAATTTAATATTTTTTCCTTAACGTGTTGGTTCTAGCACTAAACTCCGTGTGACGATGAAAGAGAGAATGATGATGATGATGATTGCTAATGATTTTGATGGGTATCGAGAGAAAAAAGGGTTGAAAATTACAGGCAATTCTTAGACAAATAATAAAATCCTGTCTGTCAGCTTCAGTTTGCTTAAGGAGATGTAATGCAACGATGCTATGTAAGTATGGGCTCTTTTCATGTACCGGACTTTTATTTTATAGGGAATAATATGAAGTTCAAGTTGAAAGTTATTTGTATTTAGTATGCAACTAGCTGACTGACTGATGATGAATATTATTATTGGACTGGATTGGTCTTCTTTGGTGTTTCCAGTATGTACAGACACCGCTGTGAAGCTGCGATTAGTTCGTTCACTAGTTTTTTTTTTAAAAAAAGGAAGAACTGTATTTAATTTTCTAAATGTGACGACTAAATACACATTGGACTGGTCCGAACAGAAGATTAGATCTAAAATAATTACACCTTAAAGGTGGTATGGTAGTGGCTGTTGTGATCAATTCAAATTTTTCTACTACACTCTCTTCGTCATATTTATATTATAAAATATTATTTTATTCATGCATGATTCATGACAGCTTTGCAATATATACGCTAATTCACGTCCACATTATCTGGCTGGTTTTTATGAATTGGATAGATCAGATCAAATATGATATGATGGATGCAAAGGTAAACTATTGAATAAAATCACAATTTAAAAGAGAATGGGGGATTATTATAATTAAGCGGCTACTGAAATAGCAGCAGCATTTAATGCAAAAAACTTATTTGTACTGATATATAAAAACAACAAAATCGGCTTTTTCGAACGCACATAAAATTCATCAAATCAAATTATTGTGTAGTGCTCCCAGCTATACGAATATTTGTACACGTCTCATCCATCTGTTCATCTTTTCATACATATACCTCTGTCAAATAACGATATCTAATCTGCATTTAAATTAATTTAATCGAAAAGAAAACTGGAATGAAAGGAGATGAACTAGAGTTGAGTATGTTTTACCTTAATTTTATTAATATCGTAAAGTGCCATGTAATTTAATGAGGTTATAGCTTGTCTTGTTTTGTTTTCCTTCTCCTTCTCGCATCCTCATCCCATTACTATTACGTAGCAATCGGTGTGTGTGTAGACTTGTAGAACCAAGATAATTGCATGAAATAATCTTGCGATGATGATATTTATCCTTTTTGTTTCTTTTACGCTTGTACTTTTTTATTTGACGAAGGGAAATCATACCTAAGCATGCAAATCATAATACAGATACGCCAGAGTTTTTTGAGGGATATAAAATGAGAAAAGTGAGGAAGCAACGCAATTTGTTCGCAGCTCCTTAGAGTGTTCCCATGCCCAAATGTAGTGCTAAATACCCTACAATTTTGAATACAAACCAGAATCTACTCATCTGCTCTACATCATATTTGATATGGGGTATATCCTTAACAAAAATGAAATGAAATGGAGTTTCGTGCAGTGATAGGGCGTGTAGATAAAGTGGATGGATCATAATATATAATAAAGCTCAATATAGTCAAATGTAAGCACACATTAAACCATCTTTAACCAAAGAAATAGGTTGGAGAGAAAAAAGGAACAAAAAAGATGTTGGAATCGAAACAAAATGCAAAATATGAATGTGAATGGATTACATATTACATCACATTACAAGAAAACACAATCTGCAAGCAACACCAAACCAACTGCCATTATTGCCGTCAATGCCGTCATATATACAAAAAGAAAAGAGGTGTTTCTACCCTGTAATCAGTTTAGTAGAAATCAAGCAGAGAAAAAAATGCATTTTGTATATTGAATTAATAATATGCGGTGCAAGCGGATAAACGAGGTCTTCCTGGAAGAAAAATGAATATATTTTTCTTTTTGCGTGTGCGTGCTCTCATGCATATCAAAAGGTGTATTGCATTCATTTTAAATTCAACCTAAAAATCCTTTTTTTTTCATTTGCTTTCAAAACTCTTTTCCATTTTTCTTCCATCATCCATTCCATGTAAATATGAATAAAAGAGAAGAATGAAGACGCTTTTTATTGAATGTCAATTCATTTCATTTCCAAATTCCAAGTCAAGAAAGACATTTCTCCAAAGAAATTAAATTTATATGGAGTCTCTATAAAGTTTTTCCCTCTAATAAAATCCACTTGTGCCGATCCTCATTATGTTTACCTAGGCATGTGTGTTCTTTACAAGGCCAACAAAGTACATACCAGATTATTTTTGGAAGAAAGAGCATAGACTTATTTGAGAGAAGATGCCGATGCAACTTTTTCCATTCATTCATATTCCAGGATGCTCTGGCAATCTTTCCTTTGGGATTAAATTCTTATGAATGACATATATTACGACAGAAAGAGTATCTCAAGAATGCTCATCGGGATTTAAGCTCTTTGGCCAACAAGTCTTGTGTTTGTGTCCTTTCCTTTTACGTACGACAAAATTTTCACTTGGTTGACTTGACTTTGACTGTGTGACTCTGTTCCACTTGAGCTGATTTTATGAGACTTGCTCAATTCATTTTTCATTCATGAAAAAAGCCAATGAGCCGCTTGAATGAAAATGGTTTTATTGAGCTACTGCTTCTTCTTGTTTGACCAAAGACCAGAAAGCCTCCCTCTCCTTCTCCTTCCATTGAATGAAGAGGTGATGTGATCATATAAAATATTGTTCATGCTCAATATGTTGTCGGTTATACAAATTTGGAGTTCCCGTTTTCATCATCATTGTTGTATATGATATTGAGAGGTACGTAAATTATATTGGTACGTTTTGGTACACGGTAGGCAAATGTAGTCCATTAAAACGTAACGGAATTCTGGTTTAATTACTTTTCTTGAGCACTTTTGTGGTCACTCGTAGGTATGCTCAAAGCTTGCTCCGTCCTTTTCTAAATACCACATAACAAATTATCGAACAGCCAACCTGTCAACGTCAACAAGTTATGCCTTTCTCAAGAGAGAGAATATATACATAGAATGGTGTACAAAAATTGAGTCTCATGAGGATACTGATTTGATGATGATGACGATATTTTTTCGGCTTTTGCTCTTGCTCCCTCACTCGTTCGTGTGCAGAATTGCTGAGTGTTAAATTTTTTAATTTAAAGTCAAATTAAATGCTGATTATTGACAGGAATGAGATAAACAAGATCATTGCACCTTTGACCTGCCTTACATGAAAACCATTATGAATCTGTGGGTCTTGGTCTTGTGTTGAGCTTTTGGTTTGGTGTCGTGTCGCGTCTGAATAAAAAATAGATGATGAGCCGAACGTGAAATGAGGAATCCGTAATAAAAGTCAAGTAACAAAATATAACGGGCAAACAAATAGGATAAAAATCAGGATATATTATATATATATTGTTTGTGTGATTTTTTTTGGTAAACATTCCTTGTGCACATAAAAGATTTAGACGTGTCCATAAAATATAATGTATGTATGTATACTTTTCTGCAGTCAATAATCATATTCAAAATGCTCACTTTACTCGTCTTTCATTGTTTATTATACATGACCAAAGTTGATAATGACTTTTTGACGCAAAAATAATGCCCAAGAAGTTCATCATCATGATGCCGATGAAGAAGAACATGAAAATGATGATGATGATGATGATGATAATTTTTTTTAATCAAAAAATTGTTTCAAGTCTATTTTTCTTTCGCTTGTTTTTTCTTCTCAAGTGTTTGGCTGCCGAAAAAAAGAGTTTTGATTTGAGGTTTTGTTTTGTATGCCCCATTAAAATTATTATTCTGCTCCTGTTCAAACATTAAAAAAGATTGCTGTTGATCGCCTTCACTAAATTAAAGATTGCAAAGAAAGAGAGAAGATCAAGTAGGGAAGAAAGCAGGAATAATGATGATCATGATGGTTTTTCTAGTCGGCAGGTTGAGTTCTATAGTCTTTAAGAAAAAGAAGGATGAGTTTGTAAACGCCTACGTTTGCTCACTCTGTCTCATCTCGCATTTTCTTACATGTAGTCTGATTATGATCTGATCTGATTTGGTAAAAACATTTGAAATAAATGCAAAATATCACAGGACAATTCAAGTTAACACATTCAAGCAGTCAGATCAAAAAATCTATGTGAAGGATTTTTAAATTTTAAAAATTTTAAAGTTATAAGTGACTTGGAAAACACACAATTCCTACAGTTTGTAAGCTTAAATTGGATTTTTTTTTTCAAATTACACAATGATGATGCGCTTTGGTATTTGCATGGGCTTGGTCAAAATTTTTTACTTTGTTAGCAAAATCATCCTCTGTTCTATTCATCTGCCGACGAATAGGGTACAGTTGATTAATGGGATTTTCATGACCAACTTTAATTAAATATTTTCCCTTTTCGTCTCCCACTTTATTTTAATCAATCAACAGTATGTACATAAACGCTTATTTGCAACGCAAACACTTTGTTTTGGCGGTTGCACAACAAATATACAAAATTTAGTTTGTGTTGACTCATGAGGTGGGCATGTGGGTATATTATGATCATTTCATGAAGTATTAACTAACTGCCATAACGTTAAGCTAGCATCAGTCGATTGGTATGGCACGCGCGTTTCCCCCAATTTGTGATCATTTTCCAGAAAAGGCAAGTGGTGGTAATTGTGTCGTGAGTTTGAAGATGATTACCTATTAGTAATCTTGCCAGATTTAACAAAAATGAGTATGCAACGCATAAATGTATGCATTTGTTAGTGTCACAAAGCGAGCGAGCGAGGCGCAGCGGGATTATGAAAACTAAATATTTATTTTGATTGTTAAAAAATTGGTTGGGATTTCGTAACAAGTTTTGCTACTTTTTAACATGATTAGAAGCCAAATCATTTTCTTCGGTTGTAGTTGTTACCTTTTCTTCAGGTGCATTGTCTGGCAAAATTGGCAATCCAAAATCGTCCTGCAAAAAGCAAAAGAAACTCAACAATATAAATATATCTTGATTCACCAACCAATAAGTGGTTCCGAAAAAAAATATATCTATTGAAGTTAACACACCACTTCAACTAATGGTGACCCAGGCGGTCCACCTCCACGACGGTTTTTGGACGATGGTTTCCTAGTCAAAGGGACAGCATTTGGTTGTAAAACTGCGTCAATGTAGGACGGGTCATTGTCAGCGATTATTTCATCTCCCAACGATTCCAACTGATTATTCAGTTCATCATCATCAATATCTTGAGGAACATCATAATTCTTTGAGCATGCAGCTTGAATTTCATCCGTCATCTCAATAAGATCAGCTATATCGTCTTGCGTTTCCTACAAAAAAATTATGCATATTTTTTGCAAATAATTATTATTATTTTTAAGTTCCGTCAATCTTATTATTATTGAGGATCGAGATCGAGTGCTATACATTCTCACCTCAATAGAATCCACATCAATTTTGTCCAACTGCTTCTTCAACTGTTTAGCTCCCGTCTGCATGACAGTTGCAATCTTTATGGTATCATCAGCAGCAGTGATGCTCATGGCAAGCGAGTCCATATTGAAAGACTTGTCTCGCAACTGTTCCACTTGCTGCTCATACCTTTTCTTACGTACCAATATGCTCTTAGCTTTCTCCCGCAAACTAACCTTTGATATTCCAGGTACGCTAGTCTTCATCTGATTATTAATTTTGCGAAGCTCTGCATCACATTGGTCAATTTTTCTGTCTATCTCCACTACCTTGTCGTCTGTCTGTAAAAAGACGAAATATAATAATTTTTGTAGAAGTGGAAATGAAGGCATTCCCTTTTGAAAATTTTTTGTTTTGTGGTTTGAAAAAATTATCACGAAAGAATTTTTACCGATTTAACAATATCATTAAGAACTTGAGGTTTTGAAGCAGCCTTTTCTTTCTTGCTGGTTGATGCCAGACCCACAAGTCTTTTCATTTCTGATAGTTTAAAAAAGCATTTGAAGTTTCACACAAAAAATGAGATCACTACTGATTTTTTTTCTGGATCAATATAATATAATAATAGCCAATCAGTTAATAGGCCTTCGTCATCAACTGCACGAACTAGGAGCAATAAGAGCCTCCAAAGACATAAAAATGTAGCGTCATCATCATGCTCTAGACTATTATTTTACTTTCCAGAAAAATTAGCAGATGAGTTGCTCAGGGAATTAAAAAGGATACATAGTACACGCCATGTTTCCCATTTCTTGGGCCTTATCATCTCCGTGCCCAGTTTTGCCCGACTTCCATGATGATAATTTTGTTTTTGCTGTGTTGCACTTACCCCCAAGTGCATTTCATTACATGTTGCACACGCATAGTTAGTTGATGACTACACTGGAATTTCCGTAACATATCATTTCCTCACTTGCACCGAGTCAGTCAGTTCTTATTTTTGGTTTCATCGTTCCCTTTTTTGTCACGGTGAGCTTTACGGCAGCAAAGCCTGTGTAATTTAGCATATTACCATTATCTCTACGATCATATCACCGTCATATCACACATATACGGATATAGAGAATATTATGTATTTTCTTTTAAAGTGAAGTACTTTAGTGTAATATGTTTTTGGTGGTGGTGGTGAGAAGATGATAGTGTTCTTGTCAGTGTTGTGTTTGGGGGTAATCACATAGTTACATCACATTAAAGTGAAGAACATGAAAAGGAAACCAACCTATTTCTTTGCGGCTTCTCTTACTTTTTCTTCTTCCATCATCATTTCATCTATCCCCTCCTGACAAAAAATGTTACAACATTTTTGCCCTTTATCACTCACAAAATATATATTCTCCACCTCCTCCTCTTATACCCCCGCTTGCTTGCTCTTTTTTTTGTTTTGTTCTTACTACTTACTACACAACACACAGCAGCTTTGAGTTTACAAAGCAACACCTTTTCGTAATACCTTTACTCATCACATATCACACCAGATATCAGAAAAGAGAACCTAAAGGCAGAAAAAAACCGAGGAGCAGACGTAACCTCAATTTTGTTCCCGAGTCAAATATCATTAATACCATTATTACAAGGCATTCTTCATGTTTTTATCGTTGTACAATACACACCTCTTTTCACACCAGCAAAACAATAAGACTACTAAAACTTACCTTGTATCTCTGCAACTAGCTCTTAAGAAGAAAAAAGTCTCGGTTATTGCAAAAAAACGTCTTCGTCATCCTATCATCTACCTTACGTAAATCACATTCGTCTGAGCAAATAATCATTCTCACTCCGAAAAAAAACGCGTAACGAACTAAAATGCAAATATGAGTTGGTGTTGTTTTGTTACTTTTGAGAGGTACATAAAATACATATAATTTTGACATTATTGGATTAGAGTTTAACACGCGAAATTGGTACGATATCATACTTAATATCATCCCTATTTACATTCAAAGGGGATTTTCAACTGTAATAATTTTCTGCAAATGTTGATTATGCATTGCTTGTACTCTTCCTTGAAATCATATATTCTCCGATGAAGTGAACAATGACGGCTAATATGCTGCTGCCTTCTTCCTTCTCCTTTGGATATGGACACCGTATCGTATATACCATATATCCACATGTAATATTTATTTGGGAAGGAGTTAGCAAGGAGTGAGTGAGTGAATGATGAGATGATGTGGAACCGGTTTTTTCCCAAGTCTTAAATCAAATTTTATTGCATATTTCGAATAGGCCCAGCTTTCAAATATTTTGAGAGATGAGGATGCGGATGAAAATCTATGGAGGGAGAAAAGAAACACTTTGTATATTATATTTCATGGAAAAATCATGTGTATATACATACATATCACGAGAAAGAATCAGAAGAGGTGATGCTCACTCCACTGTCGGTCTTTTTCATGATGATCCTAAATGAATTTGAAACATGTGTAATCTCCTTTGAATCAAAACATTACATTTTTTCCAAAGTCTTTTTGCACCCAAACCCGAACGAAATGTACAAACCAAAGCCAATGCCAATGCCAAAGCCAAGCCAGCGGTTGGTGCTGGTGCTGCTGCTGGAGTGAGAAATGAATGTGGCTTTAAAACTTTAAGGTGGTAGAGTGTTGTGGTAAATATGACGTAAGTTCATGATAATGCGCCTTTAATGTGCCGAAGGAAGAAGAAAAAGAAGAAGAGACATGTGCAATGCAAGTGGATTCTCCAGTTTTATGACTTTTTCTCCTTTTATTTCCCCATTTCGGAAAAAGCACATTTTATCATGTCTCTCACAAACCAAAAGAGCATGCATCTCTCTCTAAATTACATAATAATATAATCAAATTGATAAGTACGAGATTAATCTGCACGATTACACGTAGGTGGTAATGATAAAATGCCAAATGAGGAGGCTCAAAACTTATGACACGGCAGAGTGTAAATCACCTTTTAATATTTTTTCTTTCATCTTTGGGGATATCATATAATAACTTAAAGAATTGAATGAATGAGGATAAGAAGAGAAAAAAATGTCCGTTTTATTTTGCAAAATATGGACTTAAACGGTCGTTTAGAAAATGTGATATGGAAATTTTTACGGAGTGTAAATATTCTCTTAAAGATGGTGGATCATCATTTTTGGGGGTTGTTGATGCTGTGTTTGTGTGCGTGCGTAGGCGAATAATTTTTATATGGGGTACGTACGGTACGTACGATGATGCTACACCTGAAAATATGTGTTTGGACATATTCAGCAAGGTTTGATTAGCAAAAGTAAACGAATTTCTAATTTATGCCAACAACGTGTGATGATCATGAGTTGAGAAGGATGATTTAAGCTTTGGTCAACACAACAGAATGATGAAGCAAACAAGTTAGTTGAGCAGTTTATAATGAGTATGAAATATGAAATGAATGGAAGTAACGAAACAATAAAGCAAGTTGTAATGAGTGGAGCGTACAGTTTGCATGAGCAATTTACTATTCTGTTACAATTTAGCAACACAATGGATCTCGTGTTAATTAGATTGTTTCAGGTTGAATGATGCGGTTTTGGTAATGTGGTATGGCACTTTTTCATTATGCTTCGCATTCGAACAACAAATGGCTTTGCTTTTGGCAAAGTTGAAATTCCTCATGCTGATTGGCGATATTGACGACTTGACGAGACGCTTCGGCATGAATGATCTACTAGAAAAAACAAACGTTGGCATAGGAAATCCTTTATAAGAAAATTCTTCGCTAGCAAAAGTAAAGATGAGTAGAGTTTGATGTGCGTAAGATACGACACGAGAAAGAGGAGATGTCGTGTATAAAGGAAGTCCACTAAGTTGGACATATTTTTACTTCCAATTGCTTTTGTAATTTAGTTTTGTAAGAAACAAGATGAGTCGAACTCCAGGGTTGTTTTGTCTCATAGATGTAAGATCAACTGCAATTCTCCAGGACATAACCGTCTGTTCAAATCCATGTGCTCCTGGCGCTGCGGAAGCAGTGGTAACTAACAATCCTTGCTAAATGTATGCTACATCTCCATAAAAATTAAAACACTGGCTAATTAATGCGTACTAAATATGACAGGCAAGAAGAAAAAAATTTGGTGGAATATCATTATTGGAGAACTGTGAAGATCCAGCATGTGGCTTTGACCGGGGTAAAGATATGCTGTCAGTACTAGCCGGATTCGTGGTGGTTGCTACGATTTTCGGAGTTCTGAATTCAATGCCCTTATTCATCCCTTATGCAGCAATAGAATATGAAGCAGGCTATATAGAGCTCAATCTTATTTGGGTCACTGCACTCCTTGTTCTAAACATCGTACGTAACATATATACATATATTTATACACAAAATTAAAGTCTGCCATTAGTATATATGCGGAGCTAAAACACTTAAATATTGCAGACAGACACCCTCAGCAGCCCTATCATTGAATATGCCGGACATCGGCTAACAGCTTTGTTCGGAATGCTCTTTGTATTTGTTGGAGTTATCTTGGATTCCCAAGTATTTCACATTTCCGTTCTCTGGCTTGGAAACGTGTTTTTTGTGGGTGTTGGGGGTGGGTTGGCATATTCAGCTAGCATGTGTTTACCTGCAGATCTGTTTAGGAAAAAGCTTATGCTTGGTCTAATAATAATGAACATTGCTAACAATGCTGGAACTATTTTCTACAGTTGGTTTGTCATCCCAGTTTTGAATGTTGTACGTAAAATTGATTTAAATTGAAAATTCCTCAATACAACTACAATACAATATCAAAATTTCCCATTCATAATTATGATGATTCCTTATAGGTTGGCTACAAATGGACAAAATTAATGTTGTCAATAATGGTTCTCTTTTTCACATTGGCTGTCCACGTTTTTCCCAAGACGCGCTTAATGTATGCTTCTGGATGTGCTCCAGATGAGAAGCGGAAGGGTGATAAAGCGACTACCATTCGAGAATGTGTTAATAAAACTGTGAAAGCTCAGAAACAAGAGGATGATTGTGAACACGAGAGACACTGTAAATGAAACGAGAAATCAAAATATTATGCATATTGCATCGTTTTCTTTGACATCTTAACAAGATCATGTTTTCATTGTATAGGCTTATGCGTTTGTGTGTGTGACATGAGACTCTTTACTGACAAAAGTTTTTTGCTTTGGGCAAGTCTGGTCATGATTGCTACAATGAACTTTGGCGTTCCATATATGTCTTTGGTATCTTATGCTGAGACGGTAGAAGCACCCATTTCAGTATGGTACATTACTGCCTACTCCATCGCATCTATGGCGGCTCGATGTGGACTCATAGCAAGTGCCGACTTTACTTTTATTACCAATCGCTCTATTTTCCAAGGCACTTTAATATGTAAGAACATATATAAATGCTACAATACAATATATGATGATAATTTGTCAATTATTATAAATTGACTACAAAAAAATTTGGTTAGTTTCAGGATTCATGTGGATAATTTTCTGTTGGGCCAGCACCTTCGGCTGGTTCCTAGTTTGTAGCGTAATGCTCGGCTTAGTAGAAGGGATCTTTTGCGTCGTCGTAAGTCGGGTTGGTATTGGTACCATCCCCCGTGACTGGATCGGAGGAGCCTGGATCGCCGTCATTCTCGCCCACGGCATAGGAATGTATGGAATGACAATCTTCACCGCAGTCATCTCTTACTTTACCCTCCAATATTATGTTGCATTTTTCACTGTGGGTATCATGCAAATCATCGTCGCATTCCTTGCTTTTCTCCTTCCCAACGAGGAAGACGAGGGGAAAGATGATGCACAAGATTGTACAAAGACGACTATCAACAGAACTTATGTTGGGCCTTGTGCACCTTCTCCTTGTTTTGGAGGAACTGTTCCATATACTGGAGCAAGCTCTTTTTATAGATACCGTAGTAATTGTGGAGGATACGATGGAACAAGGTATGGTTACTCAAGTGGGTGTGGGGGAGGTATCAATAGTGGATTAACAAGAAACTCTGAAAAGTACCAGTGCCAATGTCCCATCTGCAAGAAATACGGGTGCCTTGCAGATTGCTTGCCGAAAGTTTGTGCTCCTGGAGATTCTTTAATTAAAGAGGGTCAATATTCATCAGCGGCACAAGACCAGGGCCCATGTTAAAACGACATAGGGATGATTAGTATTATGATTATGATGAGCAAGACAAAACAACGCTTGAACGAAGACGGGTGTGATGTGATGTGTGATGATGATGATGATGACCATGATGAGAGATGACTAATAAGCTGCTGCTCAACATCATTCTCACTCCCTAGGTTAATTTACACTGACAATAGCAATATGAGATGATATTGTTTGGCTTATTATGTATTCTTTCCAAAAAAAAAACTAAATGGCAAAAGATGAAGAAGAAAATAAGTGGGCATAATGTAACCACAACCACACCACTCCTTATTTCAAAAAGTGACTTGACTCTCATCGGTGTTGTGTTCAATGCTGCTGATGAAATGAAAAAGGGTTAAACACACACAAGACCATTGTCTTTTTTTGTGTGTGTGTTGTGTACATTGTTCCATCATAATTTGTTACGCATGACTTGAGACTAAAGACGATCAAGCAGAAAGTATTATGTTCTTCAGCACTCAACTTGTTATAAACTCATTTAAAGATGAGGATGAGGTGGAGGAGATACGTATGAAGTATGAAGATGATGATGAGCTTTATGAAAGTTTGTTTTGTCTTCCCTTGATCCGATGATCAATCCATCTTGAAAGTAAACAAAAGAGTTGGAGCGAGAGAGTTAGTTGCATGAGTACTTTACTTATATATACATATAATCTCTTCGACAGAACAAACAATGGTGAATGGGCATCTTGATTCTTGATATATTAGTTTGGTGTGTACAAACAATGTAAAACTAATGTGTCAAAGTCTTGAAGCCTCCTAATCTCATCATCATCAACACCATCTTTATCCTTGCTCTGTTTTTCCTCCCTTTATGTACATAAATAATTCAAATAATAATCAACTCTTGGTTTTTTGTGGACGTGTGGTATGTGTTTGTTTGAGACTTTTAAGATGAAGTGCTTAAAGTAGATCAGCCCTGACAAAAAAAAGAAAATTGTAATTGGATTTTAACAAGGATTACTTTGCTGCTTGCTACCATGTATCTTTCTTAGCATGTCTCGCATCACACTAGTATGTTATGCATGATATTATCATTATGATTCTTGACTCAAGTGATTAGCCATTTTCTTTTCAAAAGTTGATAATTGAGTGAGCGTTACTGATACGATAAGTAAGTTCTTTGATTGGCAATTAATAAGATGATGAAGATATTCGATCAGCTCATCGTCATAAGATCTAGCATGTGCTTAAGTTCTTGTGATGATGATGATGATCCAGTCGAACGAAGACGTCATGCCTGATCATCATCATCAATATCATCATATCGTCACATGCACATCATTCCTGACATTCACGTCATTATCAACCACCTCAACTTATTGATTAACAAGGGATGTTTGGTGATGATGATGATGATGACGCTTCTTTTGTCATCTTGTCTGATGCAACTCTCCACATTTAAAATTCAGAAGGTCGCATGCTCCCACATCCCCTTCATTTTCATTCATAAACGCAGACTACGGCACGACGACGGTGTTTGAATTATTTATCAAGGAAAAACCTTACGACATGATAATTGTCTTTAGCATACAAAACTGGTCTGCTCTGATAATCCCAAATGAACTGATTATTTTTGGGTACGTTGTTAATATTATAGCAACAGGCAATATTTTTGTTGAATGAAAAAGAGTGCAATAAAGTTTACTTAGCCCTGGCTTTCTTTTGTACTTTCAACTTATATCGTTGAGGCAAATACTGCAGTGCAATGTAATGAAAAAGCTAGTGAATGAGCCAAGTTAAGTATACGTACCTATTTGGAATGTGTAAAGTATTCGTTTAATTTAGTCAGCTTCCAAGTAAGGTGTGAAGAAGATGATCATGTTCTCACCTCTATGACACAACTCAACAGCTGCCTAACAAGAAAAAAAATGTAGGTATATTCTTCCATCCTCAGTGGGCAATCTCTTGACAGATTTTACTAACAACATGGATGATGCTCATCTGCCTATAATATATAAATATACTTACTTTTGCTATGCTATATGGGACGCTATATATCCAGTGTTCATGTTCATGTCCATCATGTCATCATGCATAATACTACGTACGTACGCTTATTCTTCTCTCCTCCAAGTTTATTACAACTAACTGTATTTTTCCATATTATGCAGAAGAGTTCCTTCTTGCTCATCACATCCCATCACAGGTAACAAGACAGGAGAGGACGAGAAAAGTAGATATACGTTTAGCTTCATGAGCATTCATAACGTAACTCCTATAAAAACTTGCTTTTACTGCTTGAAGGTGTCCAAAAAGGAACCGCTCTGCTCAAAACCTCCACAAACCATCATCGTACATAATATATAATAATAATAACGCATTTTATAACACTCTTCTGGATGGATGGATGGGGATTTAATAATAATCATGGCAAGTGGCATACTATCACGGACTCTGTATCTCGACTCGACTGTCCAAGTCCAAACTTACTTTTCCCTTTGATATCAAAAGCCATTCGCTCTGTTGAATGAGTGGCGGTGATATCAGTATGGTGTTGGTGGTGCAATGTGATTAAGAATATGTATGTGATGTGAGCTGAGCACAGCACACAACTCTCAAAACATATAATAGTCTAATAATAAAGATTCATGGCAGGGGCTCCGCAAACCCAAAAGAAGAAACAAGAGAGAAGCGGATATGAACTGGTGGTGGTAGTTTGGTTTGGTTACCAGTTGGTGTTGGTATATATATATATATATATTGCCATTACGCATACCTTTCCATTCAAAAGAAACTCGGAGGAGAAAAGGAAAAATAATTCTCCGACTCAAGCTCATTCCAAAAGCAAATTATTTGACTGTTGATGGTGATCATGATCCTCCTCAGATTTCCGTCTATCTACTATCTATCTCCACTCGAACTCGTAGAATGCATTCAATGCATACATACTATACGTGATATTATATGATGATGGGCACGCATGTGGATTACATGTAATCATATACAATGATGATAATAACGGCAACAATAAAAATATAGCCACTATAATATTTATAACCAATTCAAAATATTTTTGTATTGTGAGAGGATGAGAGGTGTTTTCTCTCTCTCTCTCATCTTCTCGGCTTCTTTCGCACCTTTTGATAATGAATTGTACTTTGTACAACTTGTTTTCTTTAATCGCTGGCTATATACCACACCAAACTCAAAAGAAGAACGCTACCCTGGCCCTGGTCTTCCCTGCTATATCCTCAAATTATCACTCATACTCTTCTCATCTTGTTTGTACCTACTTTTCATAAGTAACAGATTAGTCATTTCCTCTCTGCTCCATGTGGGATGAAGGGAAACACGGAATTAGCTCTTTTTTTGTTTATTATAACGTGTAATAAACCATCTAACACCTTTTTCATATCCACATACAATACAAGCACATCACACACATGTATGTATGTATCGTCATAAATACAAATTTTGTATTAAAATCCACAATAAAATCCTTTTGTTGTTGGTTTGGATGGTGGATGTGCACTAAAAGTTAAAATGAGTGTGTGGTGCAAGGTGCAATAAACTATATTATTGCAATGCAATAAGGTCCATGGCCATAATTGGCATTGTATTACTTGAAGTGGTACATGATAAAACCACCCAAAAATTATGGAAATTTTAAATGATCAAAGCTCAAAATATTTTCATTCTTGTAGAGAGTTCTATGAATAAATAAATAAATGCATTTTATGAGGAACACAACATTCCCATTGTGGGTTTCATTCGAACAATAAATATTTTGATTCTTTGCCGTGCCGTGTTCGTGGTATCTATTGCATTGCATGGTCCAATCATCATGACAAGACAAGGCGATGCCTATTGAAGGATGGCTCTAAATTGCATTTCAGTTTGATGATGTCGATTACAGTGGAGGAGAGGTGTCTGAAGAGAATGTGAAATGAGCTGTGATCTGTGTGATGTGATGCTCAAATATTTTTGCCCATTTCCAACAGCTTCGAAACAACTGTCGAAAAAGGTTTCTTGAAAAAGCCGCAAAGTCTGTAAAAAAAAGATTTTGTGCATTTAAAAATGTGAAAAAGGAAGAGATAAACTGCGTGTGTGCTTGATTACCCAATAATGCATTGCTGGGCTGGTAAAAAAAAGTCCTCGGGTGGCCCTTTTCTAATCTTCCGTTTTGTTTCCTATTACACATTTATCCAGAGAGAGATACATTGTACAATTGTAGTTGTACGTAATAATATTTTCTCCACTTGACAATGGTCAATATTATTATTGTACTATTATGATTATTATATATTCATTATTTCAATTCCAAATGGACACTACGTGAGATTAGATTTAGGAAAGGAGGAAAAACACATGTTTCAAAGGAGCCGGCTCTCTCTCACTGCATTCTTCAGATGATGATGGTGTGATGACCAAGCTGTGAAGATCAAAGATGTTTTTTTTCTTCTTCTTCTTTTAAAGTGTATGTATTTGGGTTTGGCTTTTGCTCATATAATATCATTCTCTCCACTTCATTTCTCTCTTCCTTTTTTTCTTCTTCTCGGACTTCCTGTGACGCTGCATTGTCTGCCATGGCCATTTACCTACCTGGACGTAGTGGTTCTTTCTTGTGTTGTTGTTTGTTGCAGCATTATTGTCTACAAATCCTCTTGCTCTCAAAAGCTCATAATATGAGCTTGAACGCAGGTTGAAAACGTTGAAACAGGTGTGATGGTTTAGGCCATTACATTACGTTACAAGTTACAATGCGCACAAGAAGAGCAGAACATTCTTTTGAGCAAACTCCTCTGACTCAACAACATTGTTCAAATGCTATTAGCCATACCGCAATCAGGGATGGTGCTTGAATATAACTTTTCTCGGTAAAGAGTAACGACTTTTTGATTCAGCTCTCTATTTCTCTCTCTAGTGACTTCCTTAAGTATTATTCAGTCAGTCACAATTGGAGTTCACTCAATTTCACAAGAAAGCTACAGAGTGACCTTGACTTTGGCTTTCAGAGTAAATTAAGAACTGAAATTGGTATCAGATCAGCAGAGTCCGTTTCGACTTCGATTTCGATCCTAATGAGCGCATAATGAACTGTGGCATAAAGTTCCTATTGGAATGGAAAGGGTTATACGGACTAGACGCAGACGGCATAAAAGAGTTACCCCATGAATGCATAAAGAAGAAGGATATTAAATATACATATGGATTCAAGCGTGACATACAGAACAATAATAACATGGGACTACTGACTGCGTAGCGTGCTCTATCAAGCCGCTTTTCCTATTTGAAACTTTTGATTGTGTTCTTTTCTTAAAATAGAAAAGAGAATGAAAATGATTTCATTCCGCAATTGTTTCACTTTCTGGAATCCTTTTCAGTAAAAATTGTAGAGGCATTTATTTTACTTTATCAATGCACATCCGTCCCGTCGTCGCCCCGAATAAATCACTTTTTTTTTCTTTGTCATCATCATAATATCATCTAACATCTAACCAAAAGCCAACCCCCACTTTACACCACCAAAGTCGTTGCCTTTTTGATTTGTAACAATGGCAAGCTACCACCACCAACACCACATTTTGATAAGGTGAGCTGTGAGCTATTTAAAATTAAGCAGGGATGACGATAGCGATGGCATGTAAAGCCTTTCACAGGATAACATTTTGTATAACTTGTGTTGTACTCACATTTATGTTAACAGTTAAAATACATTCGGAAGGAATTCATCATCACTCCATTCACAGATTCGTTATGGATGCAACTCCTGGTGTTTTCTGTAGATTTTCTCAGCTTCAATTATGTTGACAATGATCACTCATATGTGTGGTGTGTGATGTTATGTAAACCTTTTTTCTGTGAGGGAAAATAGGCGACCTGCGGTGGCTGTTTGGTTTTTGCTTATATGCTTTCATTATATGGGAGAAAAAACCGGGATAAATTGTAATTGAGCATGAGGTTGACTACGTTTTGTTTAGTATTACAGTAACTTGAACCTCTGTGGAGTCTTTTATCTTAAAATCATATCAATTGTCTCCAGCAGCTGGAAAAGGGGTAGAGTTACAGTCACTGACTCCATCCAATGGTTCCATCCATCCACTTTTGATTATCATTATACAAACCAAAAATATTTGTAGTTTTATTATTTCACTTTACTTAATGTTCTCGACTTCATGCTGAGCTTCCAACCGCAAAAGACACTCAATTTATAATGGGATGCAAGGCTAATGTCCACACAGAGCAGGGGTTTTTGGTTTGTGTCATTTGTTTTGTGTGTCATGCTATAAAATCATTATCTTTAAAGTTCTTTTTTATTGCTGTGTCCACATGGAATCCTCAAGGTAGCCTATGCAAATATTTGTAGAATATCTCAAATTTCCTCCAAGACTCACTGTGCTCAGCCAAAAGGTTAAGCACGAAGCGAAAATGAAGCAGTTGGTATTCACCACATCAAGGAGAAAAATGACTTTCACGCTTTGATTCAGCCACAAAAAGTTCCTTCTCTTAAAATCCTTTTTTATTGTTAAATTCAAGATTCAAAAGATGCTCTTAAATAAGAAGGATCTTTTGAGCTAAGACTGAAATCTAGATGTGGCATACTACTAGTATAAACGTGTGGGAACACCGGAAGTGAGACCCCGTCAAAAATCAATTATTACATTGTAAATCCACAAGTTAGTGTGGTCATGCTCAAGTTGTTTCAGATCTTTTTATTTTGTTCAAAAAAACAGAGAACAAAAATCATTGACTTATCATGAAAATTGAGTTCTCATCGATTCACTTGATTTTTTTTTATTGTTCCATTTGAAAAACATCTACTTTTGCCGTATTTCATTCATAAAAGTTATGTACTTCATGAGAAAAAGAGTTTCCTTTTCAGAATCCTGGAAATAGTTGCCAGTCATCATCTCAATAAAGAATGTTTTCATTCAGTTCATATTCTACGGTTTTAAAAGGGAAATTACATTTTTTTTTCAGAAAAAAATAGAGAAAATACGGATGGTGGTGAAAGGGTTGTAATTTGAAAGAAATTACAAAAGTCATTGTTGTTGAAATAAAAATAGGCGAAAGTAACGAATGACGAATCACTTGCTACCGGTCTTGTTCATTGTTATTTTCTTGTAAAAACACCCGACTCCTTTTACTCAGAGTCTCATTGTTGAAATTGTACTAGCTCCTGGAGTGAATGTGGATTTTTTCTCATTCACTTGACACAGCACAGTAAATAATAATAAGGTTCTGTTGTCTTTTTTTACCTGCACCAACATAATAATAAATGAAGTGGATTTGGTTGACAGAGAACGTATCATTATAGGTAACAAGTGTCTCATTGTTCTGGGAAGAGGTGAGTTATTTTACTTTTTGGTGTAAGTAAATGAAGAACATATTTCAATTTCCGCTTTATTGTTGCTTCAAAATATTATGAACTGCCCCATTCTACTGTGAATTGTATCTGAAAACCCGACGACTGAAGAATCTATTTGCGATGAAGTATTAATTGATTCCCTGCCTGAAACTTAAGGGCATATACATGCAACATAAAAATTGTGGTGGCAGTTTGCAATACATAAAAACGCCTGTAATCTCGAAGTTAGAGCGGATGATATCGTATCTCATGCTAATCAGATACTGAACATTTATAGGAACTTCTCTGGATAATAAATTGTATAATATGCCATTTAAAAATCGATTATCCTTTCCTAACTAGTCAACAACATTGATAGCATTGAGAAGAATTTATGCAAACAGAATGATGAATGCCAAGATAAAAGCATACCTCTCAAAACCTTACTCCAATAATACTCAAGCCTTTAAATAGGTCTTGACTTGTTTTCGATCGATCCAATTTGCATATATACTAGCAGTTTCAGTTAAATAATTTTTACAAGACTGGAATGTTGTGTTTTACGAAAGGTTTGAGGAAAATGTGTTTCGTTTTTAATTCCGTTAAATTGATTACTTTGCTGTTAGCCATTTCATTAATAAATTTTGCAAATGGCCAGGCAAACTTTAACACAACTGGAAACTATAGGGCGGAAAAGTATGCAAGTATAAATGGTCCCAGAGGTCTCTACCTGGATGACTCTGGAGACCTTTTGATTGCCAATCGGAATAGTATAGTCACTTCTGTATATGAAGTGAACGGAACGGTTGTAACCACCCGTTTATTAGAGCCGATTCTGCTTCTCCTTAATCATGGTATTGCATACAACCGTGGATTCTTGTATGCATCTAGCACTACCACTGTATACAGATGGCCTTACACACCGGGACAAAGGACTGAAATTACTGAATCTGCACAAGTTGTGATTAATGGCATGCCGCTTGGAGGTCACTCAACAAGGACACTAATTTTCGATAAATCGGATTTACTCTACATAAGCGTGGGCTCTTTTGCTAATGTCGATCAGGACTCCAGCAGAGCTAGAATCCGGAGATTCAACGTTTCTTCTGTTCCAACTGGAGGAATTGAATTCAGCACAGGAGAAGTAAAACATCATACTCAAACTAGCTAACATTTTTGTAATAATATGCTATGAAGTATGATTAAATTGTGTTTATGTTATGTTTAAGGTGTTCGCAGATGGCCTAAGAAATGAAGTTGGGTTAGCTTTCGATGGAGATGGCGTTTTGTGGGGAGTTCAAAATGGAGCTGACAATTTAAACCGCGGAGATTTAGGTGGTGATATTCACAACTCAAATCCTGCCGACGAACTGACCAAATTTGACCAGCCTGTTGGCACAAACTATGGATATCCTTATTGCTGGACTGTAGATCAGTTGGAAGGTCATGAGAATGGGGAGCAATTTGCATGGCCCTCATTTATCACTGATGGGATCCACACTGATGAATGGTGTAAGAATGTTACTAACGTAAGTTTACATGAAACACCTAATGTACATGCAATTTTCGCACGTGCTTACATAAATCTAATTAAAATGATCCTGTAACAGAATCGTCCGCCCACACTCCCATTACCTGCTCATTATGCTGCACTTGGAATTACATTTTATGACGGTAGCTCCTGCGATTCAAGTACTGGGGCTTTCCCATGCTCCATGACTGGTGATGCGTTTATTGCCTTCCATGGATCTTGGAATAGAGAACCACCAGCAGGATACAAAATTGTCCGAATTCCCATCGATCCTCAAACTCGTCTTCCCACTGGAGAAATTCTTGATGTTATGTATGAACCAGATCCAGCTAATTGTGGAAGATGTTTCCGTCCTGTCAATTTGGTTTTTAACAAACAAGGACATTTAATGGTATCTGCAGATGCTTCAAGTGAAATTTTCCGCGTCACCTATTCCAAATAAGATTTGTAATTATTGACATCTCGTCGTTGATTACAGTAAAATAAATTATTCAATCGATTCATTTTTTCGGATGAAAGCTTTGATTCATGTGGACAAATAAAATTTTAGAATACTAACATTACTTTCACGTCGTTCCATAACAAAAATTTATTCATTTTTAAGACTAGGTACAACAGATAAATCTTCAAATGTATGTGTTTGAATTAAGGTTAAAAAGTTATAATTTCATATAGTTGCGTGAAATTTACATGCATAAATGTTCATTCACTATACTTTTATAAAGTTGATGGTTTAATTTCTTCAAATGTATCTACAATTTTACACTGGATATGCGTGCAGATGAATAAAATTCAAACAACAGTATGAGTGTAAAAATCAATAAAAGTCAGATCAAACCTTCTATAATAATGCAAATCAACTTTTTTCCCCAGCTTTCCTAAACTGATTAAAGCTCCTACTATTCAAATAATTATACAGTGAAGTGAAACTAGGGTGAAAAAGAGAATGGTAATCGCAGCTTGTGAGTCCGTCACTGTATGAAATGAAGCACCCAGCTCTAAAACAGTTTTTCCATTGGTCATGGTCTCCGTTTATAAACAATTTGGTTGAGTTGAATGTTACGCTTTGCGACACAAGAAGTTGAGAGGATGATGAGGCTGCATCAAAACAACATTGCGTATAGCTTACATGCACATTGCGACTCACTCACAACAACTCTAAAGGACAATGATATTTGAGACAGTCATAGTGAGTCGGGAGAAAGGCAGAAAAAACATGCACCACACTACTCATTCATACATTCATTCATTTCTATCTACACGACTTGATTTTTGATTCATTCAATAGAATTACTAGCACAATAACAATTTTTTTATGTTCACTCCTCTTCTTGCAGAGCTCTCAACAAAAAAGAGGAGCAAAAGCCGGCTGTGTTCCTCTAGAGCTCTACCGTGACTAAAATATTTTGGGAGTTTGAACTGGCTGGATATATGTACACTACACACAAAACACAACTGCAGCAAGCTTCTTTTTTGCAGAGAAGTTCTTGTCGGTTTTTATGCATATTTACAATTACAAGCGAGACGAGTGAGGATGATGATGCAATACGCATAAAGCACACATCGTCATACTCATAATCGTGGAGTGTAATCAACCTTGTAAAATAATATTGTAATTCTCACTAGATGAAGGAGCAAAACCTCAAATAAAAATGCTGCTGTTTTTTTTGTAAGTAGACAGACAGGGAGAACGGAATAAATTCTGTGGTATGGTGATATGATGGGATGTGGGTTCATCTCATCTCATCCACATAAAAATTGACAATAGTCCTAATGATGTGTAATAGAGTGTTTAAAAAGGAGAAAAGGAATGAATGCAATGCATAACAGTTTTGAGCATGGGATGCATTTTTTTTCTATTCGCCTTTAATTCATATAATCTACCACTTTACAACATTTAAGGCGTACTTACAAAACAACAACATCTCTCGAACCAAACAATGACAATATTGTTATGAAAATCGTATTATATATTATGCCATTCATATTAAACTCATTCAAAAATGTTTTTGAAGTTGAGTACACATACTAAACTACAAGGAATATTACGGTTATTGTTCCATTGGTTGAATAAGGATGAGGGTTGTTTTTTAGATTAAGACCAAGATGATGTATGCAATAATATTGGTATTAAATGTCAACCATATGCATATCAATGGGCTGTTACATACACAATGATCATGATGTAGCACAAGCCAACTCTGAACAATATGGGCATAAGAAGATAAATAAATGGATAGATGAAACTTGGCAAATAAAAGTTTTGTGAAGGAACATTTAGATCTAAATTTCACACAACAATATGAAATAACAATATATTTTTTTGCTTAAATAATGAAACGTGTTGCAATACCGATCTACTAAGTGTAGTATTAAAAATAAAATAAATTTTGTTATTGAACGACGTGAAAGTAATGCTAGAATTTTAAAATTTTATATGTCTACATGAGTCAATGCTTTCATCCGAAAAAATGAATCGATTGAATAATTTATTTTATTGTAATCAACGACTAGATGTCAATAATTACAAATCTTATTGCGAATAGGTAACGCGGAAAATTTCACTTGAAGCATCTGCAGAAACCATTAAATGTCCTTGTTTGTTAAACACCAAATTGACTGGACGGAAACATCTTCCACAATTAGCTGGATCTGGCTCATACATAACATCAAGAATTTCCCCAGTGGGAAGACGAGTTTGGGGATCGATGGGAATTCGGACAACTCTGTATCCTGCTGGTGGTTCTCTATTCCAAGATCCATGGAAAGCTATAAAAGCATCACCAGTCATGGAGCATGGGAATGCCCCAGTACTTGAATTGCAAGCAGCACCATCATAAAACGTGACTCCGAGAGCAGCATAGTGAGCAGGTAATGGGAGCGTGGGTGGACGATTCTATTCCATCAATAAGAAAGATTGTGTCATTCAAGGCATGATAAGTTAATACGAGGGTTAAGCTTTTAATCCTAAACTTACATTGTTCACATTCTTGCACCAAGCATCAGTGTGAACTCCATCAGTCATAAATGTAGGCCAAGCAAATTGCTCTCCCTTTTCATGACCTGCCAACTGATCTACAGTCCAGCAAAATGGGTAGCCATAGTGTGTTCCAACACGTTGGTCATATTTGGTCATTTCATCGGCTGGGTTGGTGTTATGAATATCACCACCCAAGTCTCCACGGTTCAAATTGTCAGCTCCATTTTGAACTCCCCACAAAATACCTTCTCCATCAAAAGCTAAACCAACTTCATTTCTGAGTCCATCAGCGAATACCTAAAATTGAAGATAGAATAATTCTATTTACCACTTGCATATATATTATAATTACCACTTTTTATAAGATTTTTACCTCTCCGGTGGTGAATTCAATGCCTCCATTTGGAATGGAAGAGATGTTAAACCTCCGAATTCTAGATCGACTGGAGTCCTGATCAACATTAGCATTTGAGCCAACGCTTACGTAAAGTAAGCCTGCTTGATCAAAGATGAGTGTCCTTGTGGAGTGACCACCTGATGGCATATTTTTAATGACAACCTCAGCCTCTGCGGTGATTTCATTCCTTTGTCCAGGGGTAAATGGCCACCTGTACGCAGTCACGGTACTGGAGGCATACAGAAATCCTCGGTTGTATGCAATACCATGGTTAAGTCGGAGGTTTGTATTTTGGAGGAGAAGTGTTGTTGCAACAGTTCCATCTACTTCGTAAACTGAGGTGAGTCTACTATTTGATGACGCAACTAAAAGATCTCCAGTCTCATCCAGGAAAAGACCACGGGCACTGCTCACGCTTGCGTAGCTTGTTGCCCTGTAGTTTCCAGTTGTGTTGAAACTTGCCTGCCCATTCACAAAGTTTCGCGAGGAAATTGCGAGAAGCAAGCAAATCAAGTTTGCTGATTTTAAAATGAGACGAGCCATTGTTTCAACTACTTAAAATACAACCTGTCCACCTGCTCAAATGATCAAACTGAAACTGACGAAATGGCTGTTCATATCATGAGAATTTTATTAAAAATATGTTCAATCTACATTTATGCATGTGTAAGAAGATGAAAAAGGTGTGCAGATAAATTTTGATGAGAGATACGCCTATCTTGTCAGTCCTCATTGTCAATCTTGTGAATGCATAGGCCCATTGTGTCAGTAAAACAGAAAAACAATCACCTATTTAGTCAACTGATCCTGAGTGATGATATGATAACATCAAACATGTATTATTTTTAACTTTGCGTTATCGCATTACGTAAATGAAAGTGACACATTTTTATTCTTACACGTTTTTATTCAATGCAATTTATTGCCGTCATATAATCGTACAAAACTGAAGATATACACAAATTAAATGTACATTTTTTAGTAATTTTAAAGCGTATGTATATAATGAATGGATTTAAGAACTAAGAAAGAACACAATGGCTAATCCAGAGTATTAAACCAGAATTCCAGCAATTGTCATCAGGATTACCAGCATCCAGGACAAGTTCAGTTTACCCCTGTGAAATCAAATTGGTTATAAATCACTTTTGTACTTTCACCTGGTATAGAAAATAGCTTGAATATCTTACACAGCGTTAGGGCCAGGTTTTGGGGTTGTGGCTCGTGGTGGTGTTGTAGTTGGTCTTAATGTTGAGGGTTGGGATGTGGTTGGACCTGGATTTGAAGTTGAGGTTGGATCAGGATTTAAAGTTGACGTTGGATCAGGATCCAACTCTTTTTCTTCATAGTTAATGCGTATAACTTCACCAGATGCATCAGCAGTAACTATAAGGTGACCGAGACTGTCAAAGACGAGATCTACTGGTCGAAAGCAAGGGCTACAACTTGCAATATTTGGCTCATAAAGGATGTCAAGGATTTTTCCAGTTGGAAGTCGAGTTATGGGATCAATTGGAATTCTAGCTACACGATAACCACCAGGAGGTTTTTTATTCCAAGAGCCATGGAAAGCAACGAATGCATCGCCTATCATTTCACATGGGAAAGCCCCTTCACTTGACGAGTTGCAACCTCTTCCATCGTAAAATGTGATTCCGAGTGGGGCATGATGAGCAGGTAAGGCAAGTTCAGGCTTGCGGTTCTACAGATGTCAAAACATAGGTGTATATCTGCATACCATCCTATTAAATTGGATCTACATCATATGCATTCATTTAATCCATTTTCTAACTTACCATTGACGTTTTATTACACCAATAATCAGTGTGAACTCCATCCCCCAAAAATTCAGGCCAAGCGAGTTGATCTCCACTATTAAAGTTCAATAACGTGTCTACAGTCCAACAATATGGATATCCATAGAAGGTTCCAGCAGGTTGGTCAAATTTTAATAGCTCATCGGCTGGATTATTGTTGTGAATATCACCTCCAAGATCTTTCCTAATTAAATTGTCAGCTCCATTATCTACTCCCCAGAGTATACCTTTGTTGTCGAATGCTAAGCCCACTGCATTTCTCAATCCGTCCGCAAATATCTAATTTACAAAATGATTTCATTGACATTCTGTTTCTTTAAGCAAGTACAATTCATAAACAAACAGTTTTTTGGGGATACCTGTCCGCTAGTAAAGTCAAACCCTGTAGGTGGAATTCCTTGTCCCAAGTTGAATCTTCGAATTCTACTCCGGTCAGAATTTGGATCAACATTATTTGCAGAACCAATACTAACGTAGAGCGTGTTTCGTGTATCAAATACCAAGGTCCTTGATACATGTCCCCCTCGTGGCATATTTCTAATGACAATTGTAGGGTTGTTTCTCAAAATCGACCTCTGACCTGGTGTGTATGCCCATCTGTACACGGTTGTATCACTGGATGCATAGAGGTAGCCAGCATTATAGGCAATTCCATGGTTGAGACCCAGATCTGGGTCGTTTAGAATTACAGTTGTTTCCACCACACTCGGACTGACTTCGTACACCGAAGTGATTCGACTTGTAGGCGTGTTAGAGACAATGAGAAGGTCACCAGCTTCATCCAGCAGAATTCCACGTGGGAAGCGTATTTCGTTCGGGGCTGTGTATCTGGTAGCTGCGAAACCCATTACGGTTCTAAAATTAGCTTGTCCTTCCGCAGCCCTGAGAAATAACAGGGTGGAAAGGAGAAGTAAAGGAAGACGAAAGTCCGAAAATGAGAACATTTTGAACTATTTTTTAAAGAGAGAGCTTTTTGAATGTACTTCTTCTTCGATTGGATGATGATTTGGTATGATGATTTGAAGGAAGTTGAATGTCATCTTTTATAGTACCAAAAAAAATGGAGAAAACATACCAAATTGTATATAGCTTGCTGATAGACCAATGTAGATTTATTAGAGCAAATAATGTAGTGATTTGTTTGTGTTTATTTGCTTATTTTTTAAATAAAGTTCATCGTTCTTCGAATCCAAATAAAGTTGGTTACACAAAAAATTATCATTTACATCTTCCTTAATAGATAATCGGAAAAAAGTAACTACTTTTTCGCATTTGAAGCTCGAGTGGTTCCCTAAACGCATGTTGCATCTAGCCCCATATCCTATTTCACTTAACGAAGGAACGGTTGGTCTGGTGGTTCCGCTCCGCATATTAACCCCACATTTTGACCATGTTTAGCCAGATTGCAAAGGATAATATTAAGCAACAGCACCACACAACAAACATCAAACATCCACTTCATTCACCCAAGCCAGACAGGATCCTCCAATTATAATCATCTCTATTTTTTCTTATGCATGGAAAAAAGTGTCTGAAAGAGATAAAGTGTTGCTATAAATCATTCATATTATTCGCATAAATAAACAAAGAGTTACATTAAATTGGGACTGAGTGAATGAGTGAGTGAACTTGTAGAGTACACACTCGACTCAAGTCAACAAAATGGAAAGAAAATACTTATAAAATCTACTCCTTATAAAATATTATGGCAAACAGACACACACACACACATGGTCATTAGTGTAGTCCAGTGGTTTTCCATTCCACAAGGTGTGCGTGTTAATCATAATGATCATGATTATATATATATATATACACACAAATCGTAGAGAATTATGCCGGTCCAAATATTCAAAGTAGATGCAAAATACACAAATCATTTACTGTACAAAAGGAAGGGCGACATAATAAAAAAAAGCGTAATATTTTCAAGTATCGCCCATAATATTTGTTGAAGACACACAAACTATGTATAGGACAGGACACAGGTCACATTAATCAATCCCAACACCCTGCCCTGTCCAATCTAACACAGGAGACTAGGGAGAATTTTGACAACTTTTACATTGCTTTATTTATGACTTGTTAAATGCTCCTATCCTCAAGTTCAAGTTTGCTTTTATAAGAGAAGGGACAAGAAGATATATTTTATAGCATATAATATACACACAACATAATATTTAATCATATTATTATACTACTTATTATTATTACACCTCTTCTCTCAAGCTCTGTAAATATACATAAACAGGATTTTGTTATCATGTCGTCCCCTATTTTTTATCCTTGCTCTGTCTATTTGCACAATAATTATATTGATTTTCTTTTGGTTTGGTTGACTATTGACTATATACTCAAAAGAGAATTTGTTATGGCACATGAATCATTAACAAATATCATGATGTAATGTAATCTCATAGTGCAAACAACATAATATATTTTGTATTGAAAAATATTCGCCATCAGTTTTGCTAAATGATCACGATCTCTTCAAATGCTTTTGCAAAACCAAAAACCTTATATGAAGCTATGAAAAGCGTAGGTACAACAACCACACAACTACAACGTAGGTGGTGGTGGTGGCTCTCAGACGGCAAAGCTATCTTGTCTGTCTATCGGATTGTGATGTGAGTGAATTATGTAACATATTTTTGGCACGGGATACAATACGATACATAATATGTAACTAAATTTGACTTTTGATAAAGCAGTTTCAAGTACTAAAAGATGAGATTAGGCTCATGAAGGCCTTTTCTCTCGTAAGAATTTCACAAAAGCTATTAAAGGCGGCGGCGGTGGTAATTCCCACAAAGTTTTCTTTTTTTGATGCGGATAAAATGTATTTTTAATATCATCATTACTAAACTTTTATTTATATACATTCAACGATTCAACATTGTTACGTATGTATTTTTTTCATGCCATTCAAAACAGAAAATTGTTTTTTCTCTTCCTCCCATTTTCGTTTCTATTTCACTGATTTTCCGCAATTGATACTATGGTATAGACACTTAATTATATATTTTTGGCTGTGTGATATAGTAATTAAGAAAATGTCAGGTTTTTTGTCTTATTTTTTTATACGTTTGAAAACTCCTCTGTGATGTGAGCAAATTGTATCTGAACTGAAGCAAGCATAATGAATTATTATTTTTCAGGAAAAGAACTACCATGCAAAAGCAGACTCACCTGTCTTATTGTTAGTGTAGCAAAGCAAATGCAACAAAGTATAAAAAAGTTAGGTAGTCCAAGAAGTCAGTTTCGCTAGCAAATGTTTACTTAATTATTTCAAGTTTTACATGAAGATAACAAATAGGATAAAGAGTATCATCATTATCATCATCATTTATCGTGTTATTCAAGCATTTGAGTCGTGTAGGAATGTAATGTTCATGTACCCAGCTCAAAATGTGGTACACATACATATTTTTTCTTTTAATTCATGCCATATATATATTCCTCTAATTCTACTGCTGCACTGCTCTCCACTTGTCCATTTATGGAAACGGAAAAGTGAATGAAGAGGATTATTTATTACAAGCGGAAAGTATATCGTTGTCAGGTTTGTGTGTATTATTCAAGTCAAGTCAGGTATTCGTATCATATCCGTATCGTTTATAGTTGGAGAAAATGTGCGTCATGGTCATCATTATCCATGTTTTAATTCAGGTAGGTAGGTAATATAGAATAGATCGAGCTATTGCTGGTTACAATGTACACATCATGTCTAAATGAAGTTTTATGAAGGCAAAACACCTTTTCTTGCCACTGATTTCCCTCAATGATTGGCCATTTAATGTGTCTTGTTGGCTTTGGCTTTGGCTTATGTGAAAAAATGATGATTTGATAAAATTCACATAATACTTATGTGCTCACATCACATCACATTGAAACATGTGCTTTCAAGCAACATGTGTTCTCTGGTTAAAAGCTTGTGTAAGACATAAGAAGAGAGTAGAGAGATTGTTCTCAAGGTTAGATAATATTGGTTGAACATGTGCACGTACATAGATATTCCCAACATAAAAATTTCATGTGTACCTAATTTGTTAACATTTATTGAAAAACAACCTATATTAGAGTTGAGTTTAACGCGTAATTATGATTATTTCATTGGTTTTGTGCCACTATTAACATATATATATTGCATTGTGTTGTCTAAAAACTGCAATTCAAGCTCATAAATTGTAAAAGGTATTTCCAAGAAAATAAAAACTTCCTTGTTGTCTGTTTTAGTGCCTCCACGAGTCCTAATTAATTGCATTTTATCTTTATCTCCGTTACCCATTCATATTCATTCCCATGATGTCTGGAGGATGGATGATGATGGATTTGAGAATTTTTTTTTGTTACAGAAAAGTTACAGAATGGAATAAACTATATATCATTTCATTGCAGAGGTTGAGAAATGATACTAAATATTTTGCAAATGGTAATAGCAATAACGTCTAGAGAGTAAAAGACGAGACATGAATTTTTGCATGTGAAATGGTTATGCATTGGTTCTAGGAAGAGGACGAGTCTACATGTTTTTGCACACTTTCTTGCCAGCTTGACTGATGATTGTCCGACTGAAACGAGAGACAGAAAAGACAAGGAGAGCCACCCAAGAGTAATAACACGTCTTGAGCTTATAATTCCTACAGGTATAGAAGGTAATTAATAGGATGCACCACCTAATGATAATTGTAACAAGAACGAAACTCCAACAGAAGCTACGGTGCTGAAAACCAAGAGAACAAATGACATGCTATGCAACTACCACCATACACCATAATACCTATACCAGACATAACGAGACTTAGCTAGTAAAGAAATTAACTATGAGAGATATTTTGTATGTCTTTAACTAAACAAAGAAGAAGAAGTTTATGATGATGATGATCATCATCATCCTCCGATTTATTCATTTGCGTTACAAGCTACAAAATGTGTGCAAGTATAAAACAAGTTAAATATTATGCAGATAGACACATATGAGGGGCTATACATGTTATTAGTGTGTTTGTGGATGCATGCAGTTTTAGCACGCACACTTCTTTTTAAGGAACAAAAACCTATTTTATGTGATGTTAAGATGTGGTGGTGTGCATAATATTGTTCCCGTGAATCGCACATGAAATGAAATCCACGGAATTCCTTCTGGTTTTGACTTTGAAACCACCACCACCTGGTCTGGTTATAGCTCTGACGATTGTTTTTCAAGAAAAGAGTGCCAATTAGCAGTAGTGTGCTGTTAAGTCTACAAAAATATGAGAAAGGTGTGGAAAAAATATGATGATTATAATAATAATAATGCTTTTTCAAACTTATTTAAAATTCGATTCTCTCTCTCTCCAGTAGTCGCAAACTGAGTGAAACAAGGTCCTCATCCAAACCAAACCAAACCAAACCAGCTTGTTCAAAAATGCTTCAAAAGTAACAACAATTTTTGAAGAAATACGTACGTATTTACGTACATACGCAAACAGTAATTTTCCGCCAAGCGATCACCGGCAAAACCAGAACCAGCCTCATCCACTGATGTGGGTGATCTAAAAACAATAAAAATTATAGAAACACACACATCGCAGCAGCCAGACTTCTCCCAACTCTGATTAACTAATGTGATAAGCAGCACATTTGATACAACCAGACAAATATAATGAACGGCTAACGTTTTTCTCCTCTTGTGAAGATAATTTTTACTGAAGCTACTAACTAGCAAAAAAATGTATACTTTTTTTTCTTTTGTATTTACTTTAGCCTCACAGCAAAATAACATCCTTTTGTTTACAGGTAGCAATTTATAATTTACCTACCTGATAGCAATTCTGCAAAAAAGTTAAGAAAATTGAATTATTTTTTTGTTTTGTTTTGTTTTTCCTCATGCCAAAAATACTTACTCTGTAATACAATTACATAAATAAGGTTGCCCTCAAACAAAACAAGACAGTGATATGTATAATCTGTTAGTTAAGCGGGCGTAGCGTATATTCATAGAATAATATGATGTGATGTGATGTGATGAAAATAAATAAAAATAATTGTTGAGTACCCAAACTCCATGCATTTTTCTCACTTGAGTTGGCTAACAAAAGTTACAAAAAATATAATAATGTTTTGTTTTCTATCCAATTTTTAAAATCAGGATGAAGCAATTGCCTTCGGCTTTTTAAAAACTTTTTTCCCTGTGGTACCTATTGCAAGGCAAGGGAAAGATTTTAATAATAATAACGCAAGAAAGAGTTTAATAGGAGCGGTGTACACAATGTTTCTAACAGTGAACAACAGCATCAGGTAAATTGTGTAATACCTAAAACATATAAAAGTCCGATTTTTAAAGAAACTGCCTTGACATGAGCTCTCCACTCAATTCCCATAAATCAAAAAGATGAGGATCACCGCAAACAAATGGTAATAATAAAGTATCACATCATATTCACAGCATTGAGCACACAACAGCATATTTTACTCTGGTCAGCATATATGTCTACAATATACATATTAGATTTGATATATGCAGAGCATAAACTTCAAGACTTGAAGTTAAGTCCATGGTCCAACAGTAACAGTCCAACTCAAGTCAAGTCAGTCTTTGAAGAAACTTTGTTTTGTTGCTCTCTTTATGAGAGCTCAAGCTCACACGTTTTGGCAACCCATAATTAATCCAGATAAGCCAATTTCCTGCACAGCATGAGTAAATATTTGCCTTTCTGAATCATTTTACAAATCTAATTTATCGTTCACATCACCTATGTACAGAGCTCTAGCATGTACTTAAACAAACTTAATACACATCTCCACTCATCTAAACTGGCATGCATACTTAATAGTAGTACATTATATGTAGAGTGCTTGTCTTCTTGTCTTCATATTATTATGACTGCTGCTCCTGTTATTGTATTGTTATGTGGCTGTAGCTGATGCTGATTGTGAGTTCTTTTACCTTCAGTTTATATTTCAAGGTTTCCCCATAAGAATTTGTAAGTGAAATGGTCAAAGTGGCAAAATAAGAACAAAACAAAACAAAACACTATAGCTAGCTGTTTTTGTTTCTTCTTCCGTTTATGATTTTTTGAGGATGGTGATGTGATGCTAATGTTATAAGGAAAGGAAAGGCTTGTACTTTTTTGCATTCGTTAAAGTTCAGGGGAGCACCCAAACCAAAAAACCAGACCGGAATACTCATCGTAAATTTACAGGAAATCCCAATGCCCCTTTTTGACATGGTCAATGGCAACTGCCAGCTGTGGATAGGGCGAGTCATCTCACCATCATCATCATAGTCGTGGAGAAATGAGAATTTTTCCTCATTTCTTTTCGTCCATTTCAACTTTCAACCTTTTTTTTCACATCCAACAACGCAACGCAACGTCGGGAGTTTTTAGAGGAGAGCGAGAGCAAGCAGCAGTTGTTCTGCTCAATTAAAGAAATTAAAGGTGAAGTGATACAATAAGTACATACATTCCGAATATAAAAAAAAAGTGGAAATGAAGCCAAGAAGCGACAAGAGTTTTGCTGGTTAGCGCAATGTCTAAATGTAAATGGACACAAGACATTATACATTACATACTACATATTATATTATTTTTCTGAAGAAGCCGTCCAATTACAAGGAGCACAACGGAGAGTTGAATATTATGTAGCTAAATTGGAGAGCAGGCTCACAAGATTACGCTCTCATAATAACGATTATAACAATAAGCAAACCGGCGCTCCTTCTTGTTATTCATTTTTCTAGTTAAATTAAATAGTACAAAAGTCACTTGGAAAAATACTTTATTTCGCTAAAAGACAAAAGGTGGAAAAATAACATTTTGTTGTGGATTGGATGATATGTTGCAATGCAGTTCAATGTTATAATAAGATGAGAGCTGAGCTGCTGCTCCTATTCCATTCCACTGCTGTGTGTACCCGCTCTCTTAATTACTATTGTTTGGTCAGGTTTTTACTGGCAAAATGAAATATTAGTTCTGGCTTGTGTTATTTGTGCGCATCTCCCCATGCGGTCCGATCTGATAAAAGGTTTTCCAGACTAGTTTTTTCCTTGATATTCTCCCTATCAACTTAATCGTATATGTGTTTTGTGTAGATGTGAACACGTATTTTCCTTTTTGGGAAGGATGAACTATTTTTCAGGAAACAATATCAGAACAGAATAAAATGTTCCTTTTACCTTATTTCTTGTCTCTGATGCATGACACAAGGAGGAACACATAAAAGAAGCACACATGTGTCAGTAGAAAAAAAGAGAAGCCAGTGAGAAATTTAGTTTACTAATTCGATGCACACGAAGATTAACTCCTCTTCACTCCATTTTACATCCTTTTCATCGTTCTTTCCACATATTCCAGTCAAAGTCAAACCAAAAGAATTAGCTTGTTCTCAACTCACGCTTATCCACATTTCATTTGTAATTTAACAATAACTCTTTGCTGTCTTCCATTAATACGCCAGGCTAGCTCATATACCCTGTCGTCATCTCCTTTTTGATTTGATATCACCTAGAATTTAATAGCGGATAGATCCAATTCAAAACTCATCAGCTTCAATTGTCAATATTTACAAAATTATTATTTATCCACCTTAATAATCATCTCCGGCTATTTTAAAATTGTAAGAGAATTCATATCAAACTGTACAACCAGAATATATATACTCCTCCTAAAGACGAAGTAGCTCATACCGGGAAAGGATAAAAGTAGAGGAACGCATCATATTTTTTCACAGCAAAAAAAGTTGAAATGACTATGATCAAGTAAATAACAGCAAGAGAAAATTAGAGATGATCTAGGTCTGGCCAACACTTGAAGGTGCCGAATGGGCTTAACTTATTGCCATCAAAATTTCACCCTTACAGCTGACCCAACATTTCATTTTGTACGCGTTACATCTACTACTTCATACTTATGTATCCTCTTTACCGACAACCAAAACCAAGCCAAAGCCAAACCACAACCAACACGTTTTTTTATATATAAGTGCATAAATACGTCCATAGTAATAGTAGTACATCATAATGTATATTGCACTCAAACTCAAACACACATGCCGTGTGCAGTAATAAGAAATGGGTAGTTAGGAAAAGTGAAGCATGTTCAATGTTTCGTGCTCGAGGGGAGGAGGAACTATTATTTTGATATGAGTTCCGAAAGAATAAAGAAAGAAAAGTCCCAACGAAAAAAAAAATCTAAAATGCTGGAGAGAGATGCGATGCGATGATGCATTTTTGCTTTGAAGTGTACACGGTGGAATGGAACGGAGGGATAAACTATAAAAATGAGAAATAATATGTATAATGGTAGCATCATGGAAGATTTACACCACTTCTCTTTCAAAATATTTACCACCACCACCAACACCACCACCTTCATCCAATAAAAAAAGAATCGAATAAGCAAGCAAACCCTGTTTACCCTGTTGCTTTTTCCTCCCTTTAATGTGGATAGCGGTACATATTACTCACATTATTCGGTCTCGGCTTAAAGTTCTCTTCTCGCTTCTCGAGTTTATTAAAGGATGAGATTGGACAGCACGCATATGTCATGTCAAACGTTGGTTTGCCCTCTCTCTCTCTCACTCTTCATCAATATTATATTTCCTTTGCTCCTTCCTGATAAATAATGACCAATATTCAGCAATTTACGCCGAGCCATAATGTACCTTTTAAACTCTTTGGAAAAGAGTTTTATGTGTTCTCTATGTTAGTTTACACCTCCCTTTATTACTCTCACTTCAGTTGTAATTGAACTGCATGAGAGGAAAAGAGTGGAGAGAAAAGAAAAGGGGAAATGAATTGGAAAAAGAAGACAAAGAGGAACCACCCATTTGTTTGTTTCCATGATTAAACGAATGAGTTCTTCTTCATTTTCCCATTCAACAGGCAAAGAAGTACAAATGAGTTGAGCTCAAACCCGACGATTATGATGAAAAGAACCCTTCTAGTTTGCCAATTGGAATATATGCAATACACAAAAAGTGTAGCAGAACAGAACCAGCCTGTTATTTGTATTTTGACAAGAAATATATTCTCAAAATGATTTTTCTTTCCAGTGAATATACTCCTTTAGTAAATCTGGTCCTGACCTGTCATTAGCTAAGTACTGGAGAGCATCCAAAGAATCCAAAAATGCGCATCCGTTATACTTTGCCACTTTGGTGTTGGTTGTTGGTTCTGAGCACGATGTCAGTCGTGAACATCTGGATGGTTTATCAGTTATCATTACACCTTTCATTTTTCCTCTTTTATATTCCTCCCTTTTCAGTTGAAGAAACGGAGAGTGAGCATAATCAAAAGCATCATAAAATGATAACTAATCAATTCCATATTATATTTTTCTTCCAATGGATGTTGATGTTGATGCTGCATGATGTCTATGAGAGGAAAAGGTGAGAAAAGTGCCTTGTTTAATTTTATTGCTACAAAAGATAGGAACATACATATTATCATAGTATCGTTTGGTCTTTTTCCTCCGTCTTCTTCATCATCACATGATCCATCCATCTAGCCAAAAAAATTGAAAATGGTTCCAAACGTGGAATTATCAACACGAAAGGTGAGTTAAAGTAGCACCCATGAAACACTTATTACCACTTTTCGGAGCTAGACAGAGAGCTTGAAAAAAAAACAATCAAAACACCTTGTGTACTCTTACGTAATATAATGTTAGCATGTCATGTAGGGAAAAGGTTTTGATGTGTTGGACTTGACTTGGACTCATTATTAAATGCAACTAAGAAAACGAGAATTATTATTAACTACTGCCTTGGCTTTCTTTTGCTTCTGCAGTCAAAACACAAGACAAAAATGATGAGCCGTCAGAGGATCCATAAAACTTGGAAACTACAAATAGAGATGACCTTCCGGCGGCATAAAAAAATAATATGGTTTTTATTTTTTTTGAGGTGAAGGAAATTATATAACTATGAAAATGCCCTTTTATAACGCATGCTTTTTTTTATTTTATCATCCCTTTTGATGCTTTCTTGATATATTTGAAGTTTGGAAAATGAAAGAAGGGAAAGGATCTCCTATTACATTTTGGTTTTGGGAAGTGGATTTTATGTTCATGATATAGTAAAACAGTAAAATCAAAATGTTAATATATTATCTATGTGTAGTGTAGTAAACTGTAATCGTTCGTTTTGAAGAGAAATACTAATAATAATGAATAATGACGAAGGAGGTGAAAAAAAACTAATTTTGAGGGTGCGATAAAACTAGTATTTACTCGCCTTGACGTATCAAAATAAATAAAGTTGGCTGCCACCTCCAGTCTCTTCGGTATCCTTTTTGAGGCTGCGTGAAAAAAAAGCCTTCGGCTGACTTTCATTGCCAGACTTGGCTTGGATTCAAATTCAAGATTCTGTACAATGCTTTACTTTCAATCTTCACATTATTTTGCAATCAATATTTTGTATTCAATAATTATTGGAAAACGATAGTTCACAAAACAAACAATGCAACCAACCAACAATAATTATTTTCTAAAAACCATGGGACAAAAAATGTGTGTGACTTCTCTACTAAAAGTAAATATTATGTGATTCTTTATTACATCCACTTCAATAGGTGTGTGGTGCTTGTCGTACAGACGTGTTGATATTAAGTTAAAATGTAAACTTGATATTTGACTGCTTCCGTTTTATATATCTAGATTTTGAATTAAATACTTTAGCTTAAAAAATATTTTTATTTTTACGGGTTTTTTCTGTTGTCTGTTTGAATTTTAAAAAATTGGGGTTATCCATTTTACAAATGCAATTTGATACTGTTTCCTGCATATTTTTTTTTACAATCCATTTTATTTGTTTGCAGTTGATACAAATATGAATATTATGACAGTGCTTGACATTTATCTAAACTGACGATGAGTAACCTTACCTGCTTTGTACAGCTATATAACTTCTTTTTTATTACAAATGTAACGAACCGTTCAATCTACATGATTAATTTTTAATGTGTACAATAAAGCTGATTTTTTAAAAAACGACTTTGTGGGATACAGATTCAGTATTCAGCTGCTTATTTTCCCATCCAACAAGCCTCAGTATTCTCAAATAAACAAGTTCGGTCCCCAACAATAATAAGTGCAACAATTTGTTTCCAGTATGAAAATAAAAAAACTGAGGCAAGCTCAAGCTCAGCCACGTAACGATTCTGATGATGAAGCGAAGGTCTGTTGAGGTGACTAGGTAAAGGAAGAGAAGGGCGTGAAAAAGGTTAAAGAAATATGATGAAAATGGACATTGCGGTTGTTTATTATGATCAAAAGCACATGCATGAGTAAAAGGAAGATCCGGATACAAGAAAAGAAGTGGAGAAAAAAAAGAAAACATAAATAAAAGTAAGATACACATACCTCAAGAACAAATCATGACCGTTTTTGCCTGCTCAGCTCGTTGTTCGTCCTATCTATTCACGAAAAGGTGATGATGATGATGATGACGATTCCCTTTATAAAAGCCAGTGAAACCAAACCAAACCAGCATTGTACTAATAGCGAATGCAAGCAAACAGGACAAACGAACACCATCGTATCGTATAGTTTGTATATATACCTAAGCATGTACCCAACCAGTCAACAAAGAGGTGAAAAGGAGTAGTAGTGAAGTGTTTGGTTTGTAATAAGGTGGCTTGAACAAATTGGTCGGGTGCTGGAAAAGAAGGATAAAGAACAAGATATTGAAGAAGGTGAGAAGTTGTTTGGTGAGCAGGATTCCTTTTTAACAAAAAGCATGTGTACACAATATATTATGGCCAACACATACACACTACACACACACATTTTGCTTTAGAGATGATGATGACGACGACGACGATGATGATAGGTATAAAGCTTTGGAGCGTTGCTTTTTTGCTATGCATCTTTTCTTCAGCATCAAGGCAAAGAGGTAAGAGCATCGAGCAAGAGCTCTTATTTCTCCACAGTGTTCATGCAATGCTTCATATACGTTGCTGCGGTCATTTTTATTGGTATTGATAAAAGAGGGTCTAAAAGGGGAAAAAGCCGAAAGGAGCTTTCGCAATAAATCTTTCTGTTTCAAAAATATATCTTGCTTGTCTCAAATAAAGCCGAGCTTAAATAGCCTCTACAAGTCATGGACTACACACACTTGTCATGAAATATATGATCCACGATATGTTCATAAGCTTATTATTGCTTCTCGTGGTACACCGTCAACTCATTCTTATATTATATTATATCCTCTTCTCTACGAAGCCAAAGCCAAGCTAATCTATTTAAAAAATTTAAGTGTGTAACCATTTCTAATATGATGGGCTTGAGTATGATGGTTGACTAAAGGAGGTGGAAAATCCTTTTATTTCTTGTGAAAAAAATGTGTGTAAACAGCTCAACAACTCCAGCTTATAAGAACGTTTTCCTTGGTGTTATGAAATCATCCCTTTCCTCGTTGTCTTTTAACCACTCACTTGGAAGGATGAGTCTCTTGAGCTGATTACCTACATAATTGTGAAGCTCGTGAGACTCAGTGGCTCTACCTTGACTCAGAGTTGTAGAAATTCTAACAAAATTAATTCACTTTTATGAAAATACTTCCGGTCACTAGAATATGTTGAATTTAGACGTTATAATATTTTTAAAAAAAATTTAATTAAAGTACCATATCAATAGATTCTTCAAGTTTCGTGCAGTCAGGAAAACTTATACTACATGGAATGGAGTTTAAGTTAACAAGAAAGGGTTTACTGAGGTTGTCAGCCAAGTACAATAATAGCTGTGTTTTGTTTGCATGTATTCACAACACAAGTCAACTTTTACACCTTTAATCTCCTTGATAATCCCTTCCTTGTCACATTTGATAGGCTCGAGTACGTTGGACTGGAGTACAAACATATTTCAGTTATGATTTATACACAAGAGCATCATTTATTTTCAACACGGTTAGATAGTCAACAAGAAAGGATTCCTTCATTCCAGTCCCTTTCATAGGATGCCGACAATGTTTTTGCATGATGAACGAACGCATGCTTGCTTCGTTCCCAAGGAGTAAAATACATGAAATATAATGGTGCTCATTCAAAATTTATATAGCTGGATTGGATTGGATCATCCCTAGGAAAGATAAGAAGAGCTACAAAAATGATGTGTTGCAGAGCCTCCAAATCTTGAAACGACTATAGCAAAAGGGAAAACGACTTGATAATAGTAAGATTGTTATATTCCCTTGTCGTGATATGTGTATTTAAATGTCAAAAGGGGAAGAGATAGGATAGCAGAGGAGAGAATTGAAACATGTTTTCGGGTTAACCAGGGGGATTAACCACAAGAGTGGAAGTTGACTTTATGACCGCATTTTACTTTTTTGTATTCATATTCTTCTGTGATGGCTGTTGATGATATGATATGATATGGATATGATGCTATTGACTATAGCATAATATTGTAGATTTGTTGAATGAGATCGTCAACATTGGAGGATGCATGAATACTAACAACGTTGTAAAAGACGTTGAGTGAAAATGTGAGATGATGATGATGACGATGAGTAGATGAACTCACTTTTACCACAACAGCCCTGCCCACTGCAATTGTAAGTTGAGCAGAGCAAAAAAAGAAGAAAGTAAGAAAAAAAGTACCTAAACCCCTCACGGAGCACACGTAGCATACAACCTCTTACATATTATAAACGTATCAAAAATTGAACTATATTATATTCAATCCTATATTGCATCGCATCGGCACTCGACAATCTTGTCATAAAGGCACAAAACCACTAGGTTCAAACTGCCAAAGCCAAAGCCAAGTCCACCTGAACTAACTATATATGATTACAGCAGTTATAATTTTCTCACCCAATAAGTACCAAAACTTTATTAAAATTTGAGCAACATTCTCTCTCTTTCTCAAGATCAATCTTATTGATTGAAGATTAGAAAAAGGGAGCCACTTCAACTTCTTTTGCTAAAAAGTTCAATGCAGTATTCATATTCATCAGCTCACGTAAATACAAATAAATACCAAAGAACCAAAAGAGCACACACCACAAAGAAGAAAATACGACAAAGATATACAAACTGGCGAACCCCCATAAAATTCTTTTTGGTACAAAATGCCTTTACACAGAACCTGGCATTTGGCAGGATGATTTGAATAGCTCCAATACAATACATACCTTACCTCTCTCTCATTCCAGTAGCAAAAGAGAAAGACTTCATGATAATAAAGAACATACATGAGCAAGGGCAATCTTTTTCTTGAAATTATGAGCTCGAGCCTATGCCTATGCCTATGGTCTTTGTGTCGGTTGTCGGTATGGGATCAAATAAGCCTTTTATTTTTATGACACGCAGGCATGCATAGCTAAATAGCATAATGTTCTGAACAGCAAACAGAGAATAATGTTGTACGAGATTTGTAAAAAGGATGGATGACTTAAACAAGATTAAAAGCAAAGTGTCAAAGTTAGAAGAGCGGTGTGCACGGCACGGCACACGATTCATTTAATCTACTACCTTTTTCTATTCCATTCCACATACCTTTCTCTCTAGCTTCGCCTACAATATAATATTCCAAACAATTATTATTTACTGTCATGATTATTATTGCTGCCATTTGGGAATGGGAAAAGGGAGGAATAAATAGGCAGAGAGAGAGATAGAATGACAGACAAAAATATAATATGCGTATGCTCAGGTGCTCTGCTCATCCTCATCATCATCATGTTTTGTTCCTTGTTACAAATTTTTTTTCTCTCTCTCCCACTTGTTCGTTTGCAACACAATAATTTAACTGCAAGAAGCAAAAGGTGTGAAGTTCAATTTGTAAAATGAGACTGGATCTTAAACGAAAAAATATATATTTCTTATGATGAAATATGAAATGCATATAATATGCATATGCAAGAACAAACTGCGGCTTTGACTTTTTACTTCCATTCCAATCCAAACCAAAGATATATATTCATACATGAAAGCCATTTTTCGTTGGTCGGTTCGGTACTTAAGATGTTAAAAAAAGGGATCCTTTGTCGAAAATCGAATAACGTCAAGTCAAGTAATATGCATATAAGCATATTAGTCTCTTTGAAGAAACTATTTCTTTCATCCATCAACTCAGTCAACCTGATCAACATGAGTTTTTAAAGCTTAGGCACATTTAAAATGGAAAAGTGGATTGAAGAGGAGAAAAAAAGGCTTAAATTTTCTAGACAAACAGGCATATTCAAGAGAGAGGGAGAGACTTACACCTTCTGTTTCACAACTCCAAAATCTGTGTACTTAACTTATGCATGCATGCATAAGAAAAGAAGGAAAAAACTAATAGGATGAAGAGCTCTTTTCTGTGAGGATGTTGTATCGTTGTATGGATGCGTGTGTGTTATTCACATTATATCCTTTAAATAAAGTAATGCCAAAAGAGAAAATCCGTGTAAATATTTAATACTCTCACCATACCATCACATCCACATCCCCATCACCACCATAGTGAATGTAACAAGATACAAGTGCTGATTATGCAATCATGCGTTTTTCTTCACTCATATATTTATTATGCATAAAACGTAATAATAATAGCCGCCCAAAAAGCCCAATCTATTTTACACTTTACGATGAAATGGAATGGATGTATCATCATCATCATCATCATCATAAGCATCAGGAGCACACACGGTACATGAAGTTGATGATGATAACTGCGTGGCTAAAGAAGTATTAAAAAATCCGTTTTTCACTATACCACCATCACTACCACCAAGACAAATTTAATCCTTCTCAACTTGTGTTTGATCATATCTTTTAAAAGTTACTTTTCTCCTTTGATTGCCGCACTTGAGTTGAGTATTTTTTTCACAAAGTTTTGTACTTGTACATTTTATTACTTTTCTAAACCGCTTTTCTATCATTTTCCCATTAGCATTAGCTCAAGCTAAAAATATTTACAAGAAGGCAATTCAAATTGTATTATATTTTGGAATGGTGAAAAAAAAAGAGTGCGATAATGTGCAACTGGTGATATGATGAGATGATGGTAAAAAATGATGACATATAGCAAGTACGTATTAAAGTATTAAGCACCTGCACGGACCCAATCTCACGATTTTGGCCCTGATGATCCCATTCCTTGAAGGCATGTCTTCCTTAATATCCCATATATTATTAGAAAATTAACGGAGGAAGAATGAGATGAGAGAACGAAGAAGCGTTGTGTTGTCTCGTTGTCTGTGCTACTTTTTTTTGGATATTATATTGACATGCGATTAGTGGAAGTTAAATGAGTGTCAGGATAGTCATATTAATGGACATTCTATGACTTTTTACGAGGTTATATCTTTACCATTTGTGGAGTACGCGTAATAATAATTTTCTTTCTCCAGGTTGAGACGTGCGTACGTACACCAAAATTACTTTTTATAATGTAACAAGTTAGGCCCGTCCTTCCCATGGAAGGACCCCAAAACCATTACTCGAAAACACGATTAAATCCTTTCCTAGTCCCTGATAAACAAAATCTAAGTTTAAATATTTCCCCAATTAACATTTCTTAATACACCAAAAACAAAATTTAACGATCCACCGCTTCCTACATTTAATTATTCTCCCAAAACCAACGTTTGACCCGACAACTATCCTCCACCTCCCAGCAATCAATATAATATAATATAATCAACGCGAATAATAAGACACGGTCTCATAGCTCAATTAAAATTTAAAAAATAACTTATAACTCTGGCTAAGGATGTGGGTAGACCTACTTGAATTCGAAGTCGTTATTGGTAGTAGTTGTTCGACGCGAACGAACTCATTTCTTATGAAGAATTTGTTGGTTGCCCTTATGAGTAGTTGTTCGATGCGAACCAACAAATGAGCTTCCTCACTAACAATTCCACGAAAAATTGAATGACAAAATGTCTGACAGCAGGTTACCTGTCAAGAAAATATCTTTCAGTGGTATAGCAACGGCACTTCGGCAAGTGGCCGGAATAAAGGATGTAACCATGGAGTAGTAGTTGTTCGGTGATGCGAACGAATACATTTGTTATTCGATGCGAACGAACGCATTTCTTATGAAGAATTTGTTGGTTGCCTTATGATCAGAAGTTGTTCGATGCGAACGAATACATTTGTTATTCGATGCAAACGAAACGCATTTCTTATGAAGAATTTGTTGGTTGCCTTATGTCGAACGAACACATTTCCTATGCAGAATTTCTCGGTTCGGTGCGAATGAACATATACTTCAGCTCTTTCAACGTGCATACGACAATAAAAACAGGACTGTACATGATGGCAACATGCAGCAATCGGTCGCAAGGAGATGGTATAGGCATGCAAGCAACGAAGCAATGCAAGTCGATGCGTTTAAAATCAGCAAAAAATATTTCCATACGAAAGATTAGAACTCGTGACGCTATAGCTCAAGGTTGCTACGTCGACCCCAACGCCATTGACTTGCAATTGGTACATGATGTGTATATAACCTCATCTGTAGTAGTGGCAACAATATGAGAATCCGCCGTACGGATACATACGCTACACGTACTCTAGTATTTGATAACTGCAGTCAAATTGACCGACAGAAGAAATAAAGAGACACTATATTGAGCAAGGGAGTTGTAAGGAAGGGTAAAAAAGGAGGCTGAGAAAAGTTATGGGGATTTGAAACCTTATTGAATGGTACTTTATGTCAATGTCCATGTGCCAGCCGTACTCTCATCACGTCACACACACAAAATGAAAATGGAGAAATGCAATTTAGCCTGATGTTTTGTACGTTGCGTATTTCCATGTAGCTCACTTCACTTGTCCGAATTGAAGGGAATTATCCTTTTACAATTACTTTATGAGGAGAAGAAGCAAATTACGCGGCGGTGAAAAGAGAGAGAGAGAGAGAACAAAACTGAAATTCTTATTTCACCGAAGAAGGGATGAGAGTAATTTAGAATAATAATTTTTCATTTCTGATGGAACCAATAGTAAAATTGTAGGCTGATGAGCACTCAAAGAGAGATATGCAACGTTAAACGATTTTCTAGTCTTCTACCACCGAATTCATTTGTTGAATGTTCAGATATAGTAAAAGCACATGGAAAAATCATGGTCATTGTAAAAATTTAAATATGCAAATCCAATTTTCAAATCTTTGTTTTTCTGTAGAGTAATCGACACTAAACCTGAGCGATTGTTGAAGAGATCCCATCTTCAATGTGTACAATAAAAATAATTCTTTAAAAATCGGGGAATGGCAAAACACTATTACATCGCTAATGCCGTTCGTTCAGCTGAAAGTTTACCTTTAATCCAATTTTAAGTTTTTGCTCTCACTAAGGATATCGACATGAAATAATTATTGCTGTACATTTAGCAATGTATCTTTTGCTCTACAACATTTTACATTTACGCCCTCCGTATATGGAACGGCAGCTCGTCAATGTTGTCATAAACCATAACATCAGACAACTCATCTCTCTTTTCTCCTCCTGCAGAAATGCATTTTGTGTAGTAATTAATAGCTACCTTTACATCGCTTACCGAAACAAGTATTCAAAAGTCTCTCATCCATAGGAAGACTTGTTTGTAAACGACCCAACAAAAACTAAACTACACAAATAAAATTATTTGTACAGGAAAAAAAATATGCATAATAATATTATGCGTATACATACGAAGCAACATTTGTTCAGCTAATAATGGAATGAAAGAACTGAGTGTAATAATAATCGGTGAGCATCAACCACACTCTCATTTCAGATATCACTTGATTGTAAATCCTCACCTTCTTTTCTTTTCTTCATAATAGTATCCTCAAAATCCTGCTTCATACTTCATACTTTGCTATCGCTATCAGAACAGAATACAAATAATCTCTTTTCCGAGTTTGCAGAAGAGAACAGAAAGCTGTGAGTCGTCGGCAGAATATTTCTTTTTCGTTTGTTCTTTTTTTATTTGTTGTCTCGCCTCTGGCCTTTTCCGCTTTTTATTATAATATAATTCTCCTTTAATTAACTTTGAGCGAATCCCCCATTATCTGTTGTCTTAACCAAACAATAAATTTCTTCTTGGCAGTAAATAGCACTTCGGCAAAATGTGCTACCAACAACCACAACCACCTTCATTTCATATATTACTATACCTATATACTTCCCTCTGGACTGGAGAAGTGAGCAAATAGGAATAAAAGTGGACAAGATATGAATACATATGAATATATGAAAATGGTACAAATATGCCTTACATAATATAATAATAATGATGACGGTAATAATGATGCTGATGATGATGCGCCTTTCTGCCTTCTACTTCTTGGTCTTCTCTCTTCTCCTCATGCTCATTCACAGGAACTTGACTTTTGCTGATCATAATTTGCGATAACACGACTCGTCCCTGTCTGACGTGAGCATGATGATGATGAAGCTTCGGCTGCTGGTGCTGCTGCTGTTGTTCCTTCTTCTTCTCTATAGCCCCACTTGACTTGGCTTATTTGGCTTTGCTTCTTTTTATTTATGAAATGTGAATGGAACTTTGCCATCTCTGCGGTTCTTACTTACTTTTCGCACAAGAAGAGCAACAAAAGAAGAAGACCCTATCATAAAAAATGTAATCATAACTTTATAATGCAATATGTATGCATATTAATAAAATGAAGGCAGTTCATGGAGTATTTGTAATGTGATGGAGTAGTGACCATGTGCGAAGTGAGTGCATTGAAATATGTAATAATAATAAAAAAAAGAAGGTATTCCTTCACTCTTCAAATTAGTTTTTCCATTTTCTTTACGATGTGAGCATGCATACTTTAGCACAATTTTTAAAATATATTACATTAGGTTAGGTACATGAGCACGAACACAGAGGTGGATTGCTTTATTTAATTGTGAAAATTTTATGGATTCTTTCGCACATTCTCGACAATACTAAAGTATAGGAAAAAGAGATGTTTCCTCTGTGTATAAATTAAATATATAGCTTCATTAAGAAAACATTTTAATTTAATTCTTTTACTCCCTCACTTACATATACACATATGTACGTGTGTGTGTGTGTGTATTGTGTGTAGGCACTAGTAGGCAGGTGTGCAAATGTTGGAACATTAAATATTTATTATGAATGATGATTTTCAACAAACAACTTTACAACTTAATTAATTCATTTATTATAGCTGTGATACAGTAGGAGGAGCAAAAGCGGTTTCATGCATGAAGCGTTAGAAATAATGCTTTGTATTTTTATGGTTATGATAAAAAAATTATTTTTTACAAATGACATTTCTTTTAACATTCGTAAGTTAAATTGATAGAGTATAACTAAGCGATTTACTGACCTAAAAGTTTAAATTGTAATGTTAGTTTTTTATATTAAACATATCGGCGTTTGATTACGAATTGTTGGACAGAACAGGGTCATGGCCCAGGAAGATGTTATTTTCTTCGCCAGGTTTGCTCAGTTCAGTCTTTATAATTACTAGCTCAGCCCAACATAATTTGCAATTTAGCTTGAGTGTGTTGACTGAATAAACGAGCTACCCAGTAGTTTTAAAATTCTTCAAATATAAATGATTCACCATGCAGTGTATGCGTAGTACATCCTTCCGTTCTTGATCCCGGAGGCAAGTCTGCTTCTGCCTACACACACGCGAATGTTAGATATTTTATGTATGTTGTGTGAAGTGAATGCTGTGATTAAAAACACATTATAATTATAATCAATCCAATTGTTTTTAATGAGAATCAGTGTAACTACCCCTCCCCCAAGTTACAGCTTTTTCCTCCACATTTACTTTAGGTAGGTACTCTATATTGGTTACATCCTTGCTCCAGGAGATACAAATAAAAAAGTAACGGCGCATCTTACATTTTTGCATAAAACTTTATACCAAAAAACCACACAGGTCATCATCATATCATATCACAATCATTTGTAAACCCTTTGTCTGTGATACAAACGGTTGTCAATTTGTTTTTTCTTATTTTTACACACGTAAATCATTTGTGAATAGACAACGAAACAAGAGAGGTAGAAAACAGGATGTGCCGAATACAATAATCAAGAATGAGTAAACCCCAATCTTGGGTACGTATGAGCTACTTAGCACATTAGGAAAGGAAGAAAGGAGCTGAAAAGTAACGTTTTGATTTGAAAATCAAACGGGAAGTGGCACAAGTAAGTATATGGAGAAAACATTTAATATAGAAAGCAAGCAAGCAAGGTAGGTAGGTGCGTGGCAATTGTACAGTGTGGTTTGGTTTGGTGTGGTGTAATGTGACGTTGGTGGCGTGCACCGTTCCAGTAAGTAGCAAAGTAATTCAGGTAGACTGCAGGTAATAAAGTTCAACTGAAACAAAAGTAGAGCCCCAGAAGATTATCCCCTTTGATAGCCACATACATTTTAACTGCTGCCAACAACATGCCACATAAAATACATTAATAGCGTCTACATTGAAATTGTATACATTTTGTCGGTAGGAAAACCAACAAAAACATACAAATGAAAACAAACCTTTCTCACTTTTTTCTTCGTCTCTCGCTCACATTCAACATTATAAATTGAGGGTGTAATGCAACACGCCAGGAGTAAGCTTTATGAATACATTTTTTTTTAGATTTTAAAGTTAAAACAAACTTGTACTTATAAGAGTCAAGTCAAAAATGAGACGTGTTGAGTTGAAGTTGAGCTGCCGAGCTGAGGAGTGGGCATAAGTACGAATCGAGCCCAGCATATGCATGCAAAATTCTGCATACATACATATAAATACAAAGACGATGAACGGCACGTCATGACATGGTCAGCAGCTCACACAGGAGGCAAGAAATGTTGCAGTTTAGTTGGCGTGATTTGAACATTATTGCTTGTAATATGAATATGTAGCTCGTTTTCTTCTTTGTAAAGTATTTTGTTGCTCTTTTTTTGTTTGTAATGCAGAATAACAACACTATATATTTTTTGGTTGTTTTGGTCAGTCCAGAACATGTTGAGTTTTTGTTGAGGTGCTCGTATTTTTGTATGTATATTGTTACACATCATATTATATCACATCACACACACTTTTTTTGATTTAAAAGTGATATGACATGAGGGCCTCGGGTTTATGTAAACATCACAAAACTAAATTTTCATCCAGGTGTATGTACCATTCATATGCATTATGTATTGTGTTGTGTTGGTTTTAGCATGGTCAGTATTCATGTTTCTTTTCCACATGGCATGATATCATGCTGAAGAAAAAGTAGATTGTTGGTTTTACTAAAAGTCTTAGGGTTTTCCCATCAACGAACTTAACATGCACTAATATATTATACATGTATATTTGATATGTAAATACCTACTTGAACTAAAAAACCCGTCGCGATTTTCAACTCAACATCCTCATATCATATCATATCTCCTTCAGTTTTTTTTATTAACTACCCCTGCCATTTCCCTGTTAATGAGCTTGTCTTTGAATAATAATAATTGTGTGCGTTTTTCGTCATGTGATGTGATGTGGTGACATTTGCCAATGTGTTGGTAAATGCCAAATGCATAGAAAGTATATAAGTAGAAAACAGCCCAATTGAAATGTAATGGAGTCTACTTTTTTTTTGAAGAGTAATCAAGCTCGGATCTCCGGTTTCATGCAAAAACACATAATTTAGCTGGTGAGCAGCGTGGTTTCATCATCATACATAACACATTTTTGTGTATTGTGTACTTTTCCTTTTCGACCCCCTTTCACATTTCCACTTTTTGGACCCAACCAATTGACGGAACACGTTTGACGTTGTTGGAAAACCAAAACGAAATGGATTTGGTGGAGAGGGCAGTCGGCATGGCACGACACACCAGCACATCAAGTGACTCTTTGCAATGCTAATGCCTAACAACATCGTAATATCATGTTATTATTATGCATTTCATTCACACAAACATGGTATTTATTACCTGCTTCTATACACAACCACATTTTTTCCCATTTGGACGGACAGAGAGGAGAAAGAAAAATGCAAAAATAAAATGTCTTCACTCGCCACCACCACTTGTAAGGAAAAGTGCCACAAACCAACTCGCGAGTCGCGACCTATTCCATTCCGAAACAGGAATGTTTCGTTCTGTGTAAATAAAGCAAGTAAGTAAGAAGTAAGTATATATAAAATGTTCGCTTATACAAGTTTGCATTATTATTAAAAAAAGGAAGCCGCAAGCGTAATGAAGGCACATTTTTGTTGTAGCATATATATACCTAAACATTTGCGTATGGTGTTTTTTTTCAACTTCATAATATTTTATAGCGTCATAATTCTCAGTGGTAATTACACGTTTGCTAGATTGTAGATGATATTTCAAAGAGGCATAAAATAAACTTGCAAATAATCAAGTGCAACCACTAAACGCAACTGTCAACTTCATTCAAAACAGTAAAATAATAGTTACACACTCATATTATGCTATAGGTGCTGCTCAACTATAATGTGGCTATATCATATCATCACCAGACAAAACTGGTGGTGTGCTGACTGCTAACTTGTCTTCTCTTTTTTATTTTGAGTAGGTATGTATACCTGCCCTACACCCATCACCTCACTTCTTTTTAATCAAATCAATTTATTTGCAAGTTGTGAACAACATAAAATGCAATTATTTTTAATATCACTTCATTGTTCCTCCTCATATAATGATATGACTTTGGGGAGTGAAACGTAGTTATTAAAAGGGATTGGAGGATTGGAATGCTCATGTTTTTCTTGCTTGCTTGCTTGGGATTTCCTCACTTTTTTTCAATTTTTGAATGCTGCTAACTCAAATACAGCATCCACTCCACTCCACCACTACTGCACTGGTAAGATAGGATCAATATGAAGTATGAAGATATGATACCGTCATGGATGTACTTAATATGGCTTTTTATTACACCGAAGAAATGCCGAAGTTGCTACCATTTCCAGTCAACTTTGAGCTTCCACTCTTCACATTTACTATTGTAATTTGTTTCATTTATTTACACAAACTGTTAGAAGGACGTGCATTTAAATTATAATGTGCACTACGACTACACAACCAAACATTAAGTATAGGATTCATCGTTTCTCCTCAAGCTTTACTTACTGCTGTCCGAAGTGAACAAACAAGCCGCATTCTACAGTCATCATGTCATTATCATGAGTGCAAACAAACGTGTAAGTATGCAGTAACAGATTGATATGATCTTCT